>CM034355.1:11094370-11548825 GCA_019925275.1 Mytilus edulis | reverse complement strand
ACTCTGCATTATTAAACACACAACACAAAGCAATATTGCATGTTATGATTTATGACTGATTGATTCAGATCACAAAAGTTCACTATAAAAAAGGAGTTACGCGCCCTTGAATTTTGCGCCTTAAAAAAATCCTGGGGAGAACACTGGTCTACCTTAGAACAGTTAGGATAGTAGCCTGAACAGTAATGGATATCTCTACAAAAAAAAAAGATTTATAAAAGCTCTACACTAGCGAGTATAGGATAGTTCTACCCTACAACAGTGTAGGATATGTTTTACCCAAGCACAGTTTATTGACCAGATCAATATAAAATAGTAAAGGGTGTGTAAATTGCTATTCCAATTTATAAACAAAGACGTGTAGATGCAAAACATGGTATGGGTGTCTCCCATTGATAATTCCATACAGTGATATGTATATGTTACATCTTTTCTCGGGTTAATAGTTGTCTCAAGGGCAATCTAACAACCTCAACTAACAACATTTCCATTCATTTCATAGTTATTATTGGGATGTACCCAAATCTTCACATTTTATATAGATGCCGTATGTTAAACAGGATCTGATTGACATATCGAGACACCTCAGAAGAAAACAATCAGTGTTGGTGGTATTCGTGTTATTCAGTCTGGTTTTCTATTTTGGGTTTTGTAGTCGTTTGAAAATGAAAATATTATTGTCATCGGATACCAAATGACATAGAAGTTAACAACTATTAATCAACGTTTAACTGTTAATAGTTTTTCTTTTTTACTCTTGCATTGTAAGTGTTTTTTCCACTTTCTTGACTTTAAAAGTTGTAGTTTGTCAATTGCAACAGATTATTAGATTCCTAAAAGTTTTATTTCAAAACTGCAAAGTAGTATAATTCCTTTTCTATGTTAAATCAATATCTTTCAGTTGTAAAAAAAAGATCTGACAAACTCCATAACGACATAAAAGAACCGGACAAAAATGAAACATTTCAAAAGAGAAAACAGTCAATAAAATGAACACAATTGCCACCGAATTTCATTTTCCTGGCTAATGGCAGGCATACGAAATAAGTGGTCAAAACAGATACCGATGCGGAAATGTTTTTGAGTACTATTTATGATGAAGTTTATCAAGGAAGTGAACTGCAGTAACCTAAAATATGTGTATGGCTTTTCTTCAATTTGGTGTTAAATACATGTGATACTTTATGTTGTACAGTCTCAAAAACCATATGTTCTTATTTTCATATAGTTGTTGGTTATCAACAAAGACGGGAGCAATTTGGGCATTTGTTGGACCAGCCATCGCAATTATTTTGGTAATTGTAATTTATTAAAATAACACAACATACATCGTCATGGTTGCCCATAACTGCATGCAATCACTTCGTTAGAAATGTAATGGATACTTTTCTCATTGATAATCATACCACATCCCCTTATGTTTATATGTATTTACTTACATTTTGTGATTGAAAGAAGGTTTTCTCTTCCTCTAAAAAGTAAAGACACCGATAAAATGGATATTGAAAATGTAATACCAATGAACGAAAAATAAATCTAAAACTTTCAATGTACTTAATAAATTTAAAAAAAATAGTACTACTTATTCTTGATAGGACAGTTTATTTTCTTATACAAAATGGAACAACACAAAGTGAACTAGTAATGCTGCTATGTTGTTTTACATACATTTGTATTGAGTGTACATAGTGGCATAATTAAAATATGTCTTTCAAATTAATTTCATTTATAGGTGAATGTTGTTATTTTATGGATGGTAATCAAGATTGTCATATCATCAGCAAAACATGACCAGAAAACAGAATACAGTCAAATAAGGTAGATCCTAGATAAGTTAAATCATATCATTAAATATCTGTGTATACAAGTCTAAATAGTCAAGGCTGTAAGTGATACTAGAAATAAAACATAAATTGGACGGTAATTTACAATATAAAAAAAAGCAAACGAAAAGAACAGAAAAAAACCAAACATATTTCTCAACGAAAGTCTACATTTTGATCGTATACGCTTGGCTTCAATAACTATTTGAGATTTTGAGCAGATAGAAATAGATTGTGTCAGGCAATTATAAATAGGTTCTTTGTTTTGTATGCGATACTGCGAAATGTTTTCATAATATTTGTAATATATTTGACCTAGGGCTGGAGTGAAGGGAGCTTTGATTCTGATTCCACTACTTGGATTGACGTGGATGTTTGGTCTTATGGCCGTCAATGAAGACTTTGTCATATTTCAGTACCTGTTTGCTATCTTTAATTCACTGCAGGTAAATGTGTGTGGTAAATAGATGCATTCGTTTTCAAATGAGATTTTATACATATATAGAGGTAGAGAAACAAAACGACTTCAAAAACATAATTGAGTTAGACCAGCTATGTCGATTGAAATAATATTTCCTCTCTTCAATGAAAAGCCAGCATGCCCTACAAAGATCTCAAAAACTAAAAAAGTATAAGGCATATAGAGATATCTTATCATATAATTCATAACTTTAAATGAATTCTACACTTTGTTTGACAGTAACGTAAATTCAAAGGTTTCTGGTTTAGCACCGTGGAGTACTATTATTTCAGGATATCAAGACGGAAAACACGAATAAGGATTTTTGTATTAATGAAATTCAATTATCCTATTATGCGAGTGTTTCATTAAACGTTATAGATTGCATACACAAAATAAGCAATGTCAATCATTAATACGAATAATGTTAAGAACCAATATATAAGAAATTTATTTCATACAGTTTTGTCGATGTCAGCCACCACTACTTTTTGTGTGATTCAATTTAAAATGTCAATCAATTTCTTCGTATAACAACTTTTACTTTGTTTTCAGGGATTTTTCATATTCCTTTTTCATTGTGTCTTCAATTCAGAGGTAAATCATTTCTTGACGTATTATATTCCTTAAAGTAAAGTAAACAGAACATCCACGTTTACTATGAATCTACATTACTGATTATCTTATAGGTGATATTGCATGATGTCGATTTCAATAAACGCAACCCATTGTTATGGGACGTACTTGTGACAAGTACACTCAAACGAGAAATCTACTAGACCTTACATAAACAAAATGTCGCAATATGCAGTGATTTGAAAAGTAATTGACTTAACAGGACAGAAATAAGCTACACGCGATAACGATTTTAACTGATTGTTTTTATCAATTTCCCCAAAATAAGAACACCAGAAAGAAGATAAATGATTAAAATGGCTTTGTGCAACAGCAAGCAAAAGTAATATCACAAAAAAATACTGAACTCCAAGGAAAATTCAGAACGGAAAGTCCCTAATCAAATGGCTAAATCAAATGATAAAACACATCAAACGAATCAATAACAACTGTCATGTCCTGGCTTGGTACAGGCGTTTTCAAATATAGAAAACAACAGAAAAACAAACACAGATTTTCTCTGTTTAAATTTAATAAAAGCATACCAAACACCCAATTAAGTAAACGATGCTGACGCAACCTTCTTGAATTAACAATTAGCAATAAAATCATCAAAGATGCCAGGATTGAAATGTTCTATTTGGCCAATACAATAAGGATAATTGTGACGACGATAAAATGTAAGACGATGCAAATCACATAAATATTTAAACATTAAAGCATTAAAAGTTGCCAATACTTTGTCATCAAGGCCTCCATTTTGAAAATGCCATAAGAAAATTGTAAAACATTCTTAACCTAGTATATTTTATTCAACGTTAAATCAATCAAATGAATATAGAATGTATAACATTTATATCCAAAAGGTTAGACAAGCACTGAAAAGACTTCAAGAACGTCAGCGGTTAATGAGAGATTTTACATCATTTTCATCCGCATCTTCTGTACGTAATATATGAACAATTTAATTTTGGATGTAACACGTCTTCTGATTGGCTAACAGTGTTTTGTCTATAGGCTCATGGACATCATTTAGTAATGAAACCGGATCGTGACGTCATCAACGTTTTTTTCATGATTTTCTCCAGTTCAAAATGGAATTAAGAATTAAATTATAAGGAATGACTGTAATATTTTTTCTTCTATTCGAAATAAAATAAAAAAATGTGATGCACACTTTAAAATAACCCGCTACTCTGGTTATTCAGTTTTCACAACATTTTTTATGGTATTTCTTCATCAGACAAAAAATAGTACAGTCAATCCTTAATTGTAATAAAAGCTAACAAATATAAACAGTAGTATACCGTCAAATTTTCTATCACACATGTCCAAGTATAAAATAGAATCATATGAGTGTAAATTCAAACCGGATTTGGAAATAGTGACTTCTCATTTCTTGCTACAAAATGTATAACATTTTCTATCAAGTACCAAATAATGCAGTCTGAGATTTCTCTTGTGTATAACGCATTGCCATTACCGCACAGAGTCCCCAAAAGGTCGTCAGAGGTCAGACGTCAAAGCAATCTTTTACCATCTATCAACATAAAGTAAGCCTTAGAAAAATAACAAATGTTATGGTTGAAAAAATTTTAATATTCATTTTCGAAATCCAAATACCTAAATGAAATAACCGTTATCTATTGTATTTTTGAAAGCATTATTTAATACATTATATTTTAAGGTGAGCGGTTGTTTTCGATTTTATACTATATTACTATTTGATTTTTTTTTATCATAACTGTTAACAAGTATATCAGCTTAAGGGAGCACATTGATTTTGGGAGCTATGGTTTTTTCTGTACAAAAATTTTTTTGCCTGCGGCGAAACAATCTATTTATTTGTGACAAGTCGAAAATTTTTCCTTTCAATTTTACATTACATATAATGCAGTGAGGGTTAACAAACAATTTTTTAGAATCAAAACAAATTATTTTTCTCAAAACTGGAAACAAACTTTTTTTCAATAAAAAACATAGCCCCAAATATTCAAATGTTGTGCCTAGAGTACATATTTGGATCGTTAAATGGCTTAAAAAAATACTAGTTACATTTCTTTATTTGAGCAGGATTTACCTTGTAAATTACATTAGATTTACAAATGTATATAGAGAATAAAAAAGGAGAGTTATTTTAAATTGTGATACAAATATTTACTATGTTTCAATAATACTACATTATAGAATATCAAACGATGGATTTTACGTTTGAGAATGTTCAAAAATAATTAAATTTAATATCAGACAATTTCATGAAATATAACTTCAAACGGAGAAAAATGTAGATATTCAAAAGAAAACAATTGGTTTATATTTTATTTTCCGACTTCAGCCTTAATCGATATCAAAAGTAATAATTTTATGTTTAAACTTCCAATTTTTCGTTGAATAGAGGAACAGTTCATCAAAGGATAAGGATTTGAAGCAGAGAATTATTTGTCTGGAACGCAAAAATTCTAGTGGCACAACGTCAACCAGTTTAGGCAGTAGAAATAGTATAGCAAGTAGAAGTTCAAAGTTGACAGGTACATTATCATCAAAAAGATTAGGCACTAGAATGGGTATAGAAGACAGGCATGTATCACCATAGCAATAACCCCATTCAAATTCCAATTTACGTTCACATATAGAAGGTCAAATAATTAACCCGGGTTTGCTCCAAAAACTCCTCCTTAAACAAAGGAAATTATCCCATTAATAATTCACCCTAAGGAAGGCGTATTGGTCCTAAATTTAAATCGGAGTAACTTGTTCGGTCGAACCCGGATATAAAAACGTATAGTATCAATAGAGTGGTGAACCGAATGGGTTGCAGGCTCGTCTGGTGTGGTACTAAGAAAGTTCATTTCAGATTCTAAGTATAGTTCAGACGTCAAATATTCAAAATGACAACATATTTTAGGCTACGATTAATAGGGATTACCGTTTGTTTTTAAAATTTACAGGAAATTGAAACTACAAAGATATCAGAAAAAGGGTGTAGTCGACCAAATAAAACGCGTACAACATAATCTAACATAAAATGCAAAAATAAAAAATAAAAAAAAAGTATCACTTTATTTTTCCGAACTAATTTGTATTAGAATAAATTTGCTTACATGTATAATATTTATTAATTTTAGATGATATAGTGGTGGAAGATATAAATGGAGAAGAATTAGAACTGAGTTATATATAACATATGCGTGTTACCGGCTTACGACGACATCATTTTTAAAAATTGATGGAACTTGAACTGGACTGTTTAAATTTATCTAGTAAATAGAGTAGCAGTCTTTTAGTCTTAATTTTGGTCAAGTTAATTAACTTTATTTAGCAATTTCTATTCCATTTCCGTTCAACACAATTCTTGCTACATCTATATTTGATATGAACTTTTGCACTCCCATGGTTACATTATCATATAAAATTGTAAAATTTGTTGATTTGGTTTCGATTAATGTTTGTTATAACATGTTTTCATAGAAATATAACTGCTGGGATACGGAATATAATTGTAAATACATGTTGATAGATACCAAAGCTAATTCTGAAGAATTTTGTACTCGGTTCAAACCACTTCCACTGCAGTTAACAGCCTACGATTTTCTGTGCAAACACAATACTTAATCGTTGTGGAGAGAGTAATATTAACTGGTTTATACTTCCTACATATTACAAGTAACACTAGACACGGACTTACAAAAAGAAATAATTTTAAATGAAATAATTGGCCATATGTTGTTTGATTATTTTAATAATGCAAAAGATAAATTGAATACTACCAACATAGGATTTTCAGTTGTGTTTTATATCACATTGGTAAACTGATCTAGTAACGGCAATTCCAAAGCAATATGCAGCATTAATCAGAAATTATATACTAGATATAAAAAATGACACTTTTACAAAAAACATATTTAAAAATGATGACGAATTAAGTAACCTTATATTGGTCTACGATCGGGGTATACAAATATTCTAAATTGAAATGTCTAGATTTCACGAAATACTAAATATTTCATATCGTTAACATCTGGTATATGCAACGTTCTTGTTTGAGCAGTTGTTCAATGTCATCGATACTATAAGTGTATTAAATTAGAAATCAAATTTAGGATTATTTAAACATCACGATGAATAATTATCAATAAATTATTTGCTTTACTAGTAATTTGTATAACATATATCAAGCTCATTATGAGGGTGTGACTCTGTATACAAACGTTTCAGAAAACAGAACTGTATGTGCGATATATAAGTAGTCAAAATACGTATAAAAAAGGGAAAATGTTGGGATTGTTTCAATGCAACAGCAAAAACACAACGATACCTTTTACATTAGGGCAGCTTCGACTAAATAAACAGATCACCAGAAGTTTACCCACGCTAACAGAAAGGGTCGTATGATTGGATATACTACATAGACAATAATAAGTCTTGAAATACATGATTTGCTTTATTCGTTGTATAAAATAGAGTTGAACTAGCCGTTAGTAACTGTTACTTTGTGTTTTGTGTCTCTTGCTCCGTACAGATGTATTGATTTAGGTGATCCATCTTGTATTGTACTGTTGTTGATATCAAAAGTTATGGTATGGTTCGGAGCTCACAGACATGGTTGATATCAAAAGCTATGGTATGGTTCGGAGCTCACAGACATGTTTGACCCTGTCACATTCTCTATTTGCCCGTCCCGAGTCAAGCAACAAGACAACTCGAGCCAATGACGACTCGGACAAAGTAAACGTACACCAATCTAAAAAAATCTGGGATGAAATATAATTCAAAAGATCCGACATTAAATTCTTGTTTACAGGATATGACCGTATACCTTCAGATCATCTTAAGTGTAAATGTGGTTCACGATTTATAATAATTAATTATTAAAAGAAATTACAACCATAAATAGTTGCAAAAATAGTACAGTCATTGCTTAACTGAATTGCTAAGACCTCCTTGTCCTGCTACCGACCTTACATTTTATAAGCCCTACGTAATGTAAACGTATAGATCATTCACACGCTTTTTATATTCACTTTGCAAGAAATAAAAGTCTATATGCAGGACATCAGACTATCATATTAATATCTAATAATCGTCTGGAGAAAAAGATTCTTCACTTACTGTAACAGTTTTATATTCCATGAATATCGTGTTATAGTATCTTCTGCGTCACTATTTTTGAGCTCGGTATTTTTGATGCGTTATAAAAAAAATGGACCCGGAGGTTCACGCTATAATCAAATCAAATATCTGTAAAGAGAGTATCTGCAATATGTATGAAAGGGATAATTGTATGGTATACACATTATGGCGGCCAGCAATAATCATTTGTTTTTTTTGATTTTAGAAAACTGTGAAACCAATATAACAAACAGTTAATATTGATAAAAAATAATATTTCCTTTGCATAAGAAAGAAATAGAAAAAAGTAACGTTGTCTCGCGACTGATGATAATTGATGATTTGATTACATAAAAAACCATTTACAACAAATGTGCAGATTTATTTGCGCGAAACACACCCACTATAAGAGGAACAAATACAACCACTGTATTAGGACTAAATATTTCAAGTGATCAATAATTTTCACGCACTATTCAGTTAATCATCACTAAATGCTAAATATGATTACAAGTGTTTATTTTCAAATATAAATATCATTGACATTACGTTTCATTCTATTTCCATTTGCTAACTTGTTAAAACAAACTGAAAGAGCAGTTCGCTGATTTTTTTTAACTAAAAATAGTTTTAGTAACGTTTTAGACTGTATGAATGGAAAAAGGATAGATTCCTAAAAACTCCTTTGGTTTTCAACATGCTTATAGTGTTACAAATATCCAAGCGACTGGTAGTGTCATTATTTTCTATACTCGTGTGTTAGTTATTTATAGTAGTTAATGCCGAAAACATGTAATGGAGGAATGTATGACTTATTACAAACATGGTATTCGCTATTTGACAATATCAAATAGATACGTACGTTAACCTGGGTACATGGTGTTACAGCGGAACATAGACGACAGCTGTAAAAATACGGAAATTACAAGACTAATATCAGATCGTAACGAAAGAAAAGAAAAAAACACAAAATAAAAAACAACACAAAATACCTGTCCAATCTCAGAGTGCAAATATCTACAGCTAATTAAAAGTCAATTCAACTTAATAAATCACAATGTTTTCCGGGCTAAAATATCAACAATTAATCATGAAACGTAAAGACGTCATAGAATGAAATTCATAACAGTGTAGCTATGGCCATTCATTGACTGGGGGGAATTAGGTGAACGTTCGTCTGTAATGCCCACTGCTCACGACGTACTTATCATAGAAATTTAAACTGTGAGGTCACCAAAGGTTCTAAACGCCTAAATAAAATAATTAAAAATTCTAATCAGGAATAACCTTTGTAATTTGAAAATAAATAAAAATGGCCTTCAACACGGAGTCTTGGCTCACACCGAACAGCAAGCTATAAAGGTTGAATACTTAAAATTCTTTACTTGATTTTTTGTTATGGTTTGACCATCAATTTTCCTAATATGATATCGCACGTTCTTTCAGATTATTGTTTTTACTTAATTGGCTTTAAAAGTTACAATGCATGATGTCGTCTGTTTATGTACAGTAGTTCATATGTGTTTTTCGTTTCTCGTTGGTTTTCCCGTTTGAATGGTTTTACACTAGTAGTTTTGGGGCCCTCTATAACTTGCTGTTCGGTGTGAGCCAAGGCTCCGTGTTGCAGGTCGTACCTTGACCTATAATGGTTTACTTTTATGAATTATTACTTGGGAGGAGAGTTGTCTCATTGGCACTCATACCACATCTTCCTTTATCTATCTATAGATATATCTATACATTTTTTTTTCAACAAAAGAATACATCACAAGAATATAAGTTTTGTAAGAAACGTGAGAAATTGTGTTGGACTTGAAGATAAGGCAAAGTGACAAATATCTGAAAGAATGAATCGTTTTATGGTATTAAACAAAGAAATCAAATGATTTTTTAATTACCCAGAACTCTTCACAAACAAAACCCACATGTATATATACGCATTGAATAAATAGTAGGCCATTCTTAAATGATCACACCGTAGAAGTAGTTGTGCTCTGACTTAATCAATGAGATATTTTGTGAATTAACCCCATCAACTTAACAGGTTTTTTTACAATGGATAAACCTTTTTTTTATTATTATTAAATAATATCATCTCTGAACATTATTATTCTTATAAATGACACGGTTGTATGTGATGATTATAATAAATATTTAAAACAAATTCCTTTCAAGCTTTGTAAAAAGAAAGTTTCATTTTATGTATCGGAATGTGTAACAAGTGAATATTTCAATCCCCACTGGAAGGCCTCTGACAGACTGGGTGAGCATAAAATCATAGCCGTTGACAAACAAGTTACAACCTACAAACGTTTTACTGTCGACCACACTGTTATGCAATTAATTCTATATACTAGTATAATTCGAGAGCAAAATCAATGTTAGTACCGAAAAAAGACAATCTTTAAAGATCTTGCAGGAAATGTACGAGTTCTGTAAACTATCTATCTAGGTATATCCCGTTTTATAAGGTTTTACAGATACATCCACACTTTCGAATAAAAAATTATATATATCAAAGAATTTCAAAACAAAATTGGTGAAATAACGTGTTTAAAAATTAATTTGTAGCTAGTTCAAACATAGTCAATATCAATCTAAAATCTCCAAAAAGTTGTTCAGTTCACAAAGATACCAAAAAACATTTAAAAGTCGAAAATAAACAGACAATGGCATGGCAAAAGTGTGAATAGTATACAAAACACAACATAGATAAACTAAAGACTGGTAAACACAACCACCCCCCCCCAAAAAAAAAAAAACCCCGGGGTGATCACAGGTGCACGGGAAGGGTAAGCAAATCCTGCTCCACATGTTGCACCCGTCGTGTTGATCTGGTTAGTACAACTCCGATGATGAATGACATGAATCGGTAGGTTACATAAGAGGAAAAGAAAATGGTAATATTGTGGTTATGACAATTAAACCATATCTATCATATATGTGATATAGATGTTTCATAATGGTCAATCAATTTGTGATCATGTCTGTAAAATTTCGAAGGGAGAATTTCAACTTAAGCACTTGGAACAAGTGTAAATTTGAGACCTCGCTTTGCTCCTGAGCCCTGTTTTTAATTTTCAAATCCAGGTCAAGATTAATCCCAATCGGTACTGAGAAATGCTTCGTGACGGAATATCATATTATTTGTCAATTAGCAATGCTCCCTGACGGAATACCATATTCGTTGTTAATTAGAAATGCTCCATGACGGAATACCATATTCGTTGTCAATTAGAAATGATCGATGACGGAATACCATATTCGTTGTCAATTAGAAATGCTCCATGACGAAATACCATATTCGTTGTCAATTAGAAATGCTCGATGACGGAATACAATATTCGTTGTCAATTAGAAATGCTCCATGACGGAATACCATATTCGTTGTCAATTAGATTATGCTCGATGACGGAATACCATATTCTTTGTCAATTAGAAATGCTCGATGACGGAATACCATATTCGTTGTCAATTAGAAATGCTCCATGACGGAATACCATATTCGTTGTCAATTAGAAATGCTTGATGACGGAATACCATATTCGTTGTCAATTAGAAATGCTCCATGACGGAATACCATATTCTTTGTCAATTAGAAATGCTCGATAACGGAATACCATATTCGTTGTCAATTAGATTATGCTCGATGACGGAATACCATATTCGTTGTCAATTAGAAATGATCGATGACGGAATACCATATTCGTTGTCAATTAGAAATGCTCGATGACGGAATACAATATTCGTTGTCAATTAGAAATGCTCCATGACGGAATACCATATTCGTTGTCAATTAGAAATGCTTGATGACGGAATACCATATTCGTTGTCAATTAGAAATGCTCGATGACGGAATACCATATTCGTTGTCAATTAGAAATACTCGATGACGGAATACCATATTCGTTGTCAATTAGAAATGCTTGATGACGGAATACCATATTCGTTGTCAATTAAAAATGCTCCATGACGAAATACCATATTCGTTGTCAATTAGAAATGCTCGATGACGGAATACCATATTCGTTGTCAATAAGAAATTCTCGATGACGGAATACCATATTCGTTGTCAATTAGAAATGCTTGATGACGGAATACCATATTCGTTGTCAATTAAAAATGCTCGATGACGGAATACAATATTCGTTGTCAATTAGAAATGCTCCATGACGGAATACCATATTCGTTGTCAATTAGAAATGCTCCATGACGGAATACCATATTCGTTGTCAATTAGAAATGCTCCATTACGGAATACCATATTCTTTGTCAATTAGAAATGCTCGATGACGCTGACCGGGTTACCAATATCCATTGTCAATGAAAGGAGACTATTTATTCTTTTGTTTCTGAAAGAAATATGGAAACATTTCCCTACATTTATTTCACAACAGGAACATTATTATGTGAAGGTCTTTTTATCCTTATTACATAGCATGACAGCTCTATGTGCATGTATTCACAAAGATAGGATATATATTTTAAAAAATCGCCAAAACGTTAACGCTTAAAAAGAGATCAATATGTCAATTTTTATTTAAGTATAAAATATTATATCTAAAATATGTAAGAAAGATATTCTTAGCCACAATCGAAATTCTATTTGAAGTAAATCTTGACATTGTCTTTGGGATAAAAACTAAATCATTTTGGTTAGAAACGTCCGGCGATGCATAAATTAGCAAAAACATCTTTTAGTACGAGTAGAAATAGAATTGTAGATGATACTTAAAGAGAAAGTACCAGTTGAAAACAAATGTGTTAGCATGACCATTGAAAACAATCAAATTTTAAACAGGTATTTATCCTATTTTATGTTTAAATTTTAATGGTTTTAATTGCATACATGAATGAACTGCATATTATCAAAACCCATTGTGATTACGTTAATTCATCCAAGAAATAGGTCTCTGGCACAAGTCCGTTTCAGATTATAATCATAAAGCGAGTACAATAATTAATTCAAGAGCCAAAACATAAGGGAATAGTATCATACATTGTATGTGGCTTCCATAATTTGATATTTTCCCCTGTGTTGAAAAACAATCAAATTAAAAGCATAAAAAAATTCCAGTCTCAAATCGAAGGCGTATTTATATGTAAAACAATAATCATGATACTAGTGAGGCCAGCAATCTACACTCCTTTTATTCTACAAAAATCTCAGAGCAATGGTACTACTGGTTTATTTTCAAAATCATAGGCCGAACAATGTTTCATTTTTTACTTCAAACGCCGTACAATTAGTACTCATGTTTCATTTTTACTTCAAACGCCGTACAATTAGTACTCGTGTTTCATTTTTACTTCAAACGCCGTATAATTAGTACTCATGTTTCATTTTTATTTCTAACGCCGTTCAATTAGTACTCATGGTTCATTTGTTACTGTAAACACCAAACAATTAGAACTCATGTTTAATTTTTACTTCAAACGCCGAACCATTAGTACTCATGTTTCAGTTTTACTTCAAACGCCGTTCAATTAGTACTCATGTTTCATTTTTACTTCAAACGCCGTATAATGAGTACTCATGTTTCATTTTTTACTTCAAACGCCGTACAATTAGTACTCATGTTTCATTTTTACTTCAAACGCCGTACAATTAGTACTCATGTTTCATTTTTACTTCAAACGCCGTACAATTAGTACTCATGTTTCATTTTTACTTCAAACGCCGTACAATTAGTACTCATGGTTCATTTGTTACTGTAAACACCAAACAATAAGTACTCCTGGTTCATTTTCTACATCAAACTCCGTAACAATGGTACGCCATTTTCTACATCAATCTCAGAGACAATGGTACTCTTTGTTTATTTTCTACTATTAAACTCCAAAACAATGGTACTCATGGTTCATTTTATGTATATCAATCTCTGAAACAATGGTACTCCTAGTTCATTTTCTACATCAAACTTTGTCATAGAGGTACTCCTGTTTCAAACACTACACCAAACTCAGAAACAATGGTACTCATGCCGTACATCAGACGCCGAATAAGTAGTACTCATGGTTCGCTTTCTACAGCAAACATAAAAACAATTAGTTTTTCTTGTTCTTTTCTACATCATTATCTGAAATAGTGGTACTCTAGATTTATATTCTACATCAAACTATGAAATAGTGGTACTCTAGATTTATATTCTACATCATTATCTGAAATAGTGGTACTCTAGATTTATATTCTACATCCAACTCTAAAAATAGTGGTACTCTAGATTTATATTATACATCAAACTCTGAAATAGTGGTACGCTCTGTTCATTTTCCACATCAAATTCCGAAACAATGGTACTCAAAGAGAATATGGATTCATATTAACTATGATGCCCGGTTTTGATCTCTGGTATAAAAACAATTGTTAATAATTTGGGAAGGGGTTTCGTTACGTATTCGTAATATCTAGCAATATAACGTTGTTTGTAAGGACACTTTTGTAATTTTGCTTTGAGATAGACAGAAAAAAGATACAGGTCTTCGTATTTGGTTGAAATATCAATGACACATTAAACCGACTTCCGAGCCCGAGATTACAGGTATTAATACAGATAACCAACAAACAGTCAAGCATATTACAAGACGAATAAGTGAGTGTCATAAACAGACAAACATGTATGAAACATGAGAATAATATTCTAGAATATCACCTTTCAATCACTTGATTCAGTGATTTTACTTTTATATTAGACCGTTGTTCTGCCAGCATGATATACGAGGTACACACGTAACAGTTACATGAAGGAGAAGGATTTTTAAGTCTCTTTTGGATTTCTTTTCAATTTCTCACAAATGCTAGTGCGTAAGTGTTATCTACAATTGCGACGCTTAATCTAACGTGGAAGTACCCAATTATTTTACAATAAATCATTCGAATTTCACCGATTTATAATTTGATTTTCCCGAACAAATTATTCAAGCTTATATGCAAGTAAATCTATGGTTTTGAGTAATTAATATGTGTGCGTGCTTATGCGAATATATATAAAACCTGTAAATTTGAGTGTTTGTCCAGCATAGAGATTTTATGATTTATAAATGCATTGACAATAAGGCAAAAAGAATTATGCACCAATACAAATCTAATCCTCACCTCCAGAATCCTGCTAAAGTCAGACAAGAATTTTATGCAAATTTAAAAAGATAAATGATACTCAATGAATAAGATCTTGTCCGAACCTATCCTTTAATACCATCAAAATCTCAAGATATTATTGTTTCCATAAAAAAAAAACTTATTTCCTCGCACATTGATTGGATGTCATCAACTAAGGAGACCCCAAATGTTGACTTCTGGTTGGTTCCATGCATATGTGAAGTTAATCTCCAACCTGCGTATGCAACAACTTATTTTTGTTGTACAAAAGTCTAGAATATGTTTTTTTTCTCATTCCAATTGATGCAATTATATACCTCGTTGCTTATTTATAACAAAATTTCTGCGTGTGACACATATCTGGTATACCAAAACTGGTATCTTAAAATGTTAAAACTGTCGTTTTGATTTCCTGACCTCAGACAATTCTGTTCAACAGACGAATTCAAATCCCATCCAGTTCTTCTTTTCTTCTAGACTGTCGTGTTCCATTATTGTACCCCCCCCCCCAAAAAAAAAAACAAAAAAAAAAAAAAAAACCACAACCTGTCCCATTAGAATGAGTTTAATCCTAGTATATAGACACCCTCGCATTCTAATATAATTCTTAAATGAGCATAAAAGAAATCTATTCATTAGTTATTTTAAATATAAGAGAAAGAGAATTACATCCACAATGGTACACATAAAACCGTGAAAGCAATAAAATATTGTTGGATAGACAAAACAATATTCGAAGTCTGGACTGCAAATCAGATTATAAAATAAAGACAATTATCTTTAATAAAAGGTGTCAATAAGTGTTTCCTAAAACATAGAGATATTCCGATTTGATGTATGGCGTTCTTGGATGGCATCTTTCAATGACTGTCTAAAAAGACAGATGACAAACAACAAGTTACATGTAGAAGAGATGTTCTTTATTGTAATTGCCAATGATATTCCATATGTAAATGGAAATCGGTGTGTCCCATTATTGAAAATTACAATTATTCTTCTCAAATCAAATTCCCTCGATAGTACTTCTTGTCCCATCCATTTATATCATTTGCCCCCGATAAGTTTCCACAACACAACGAAATGCTTGTTCTATAGGAATTATCATATAAACTCGAACATAACATACAAGGAAATTAAATTATTCCTTTTTGGTCTTTAGTGTGATTCAATTGATGTTGTCATAGTTAGATCTGACAATGCCCGGGGATAAGAGGTTGTAAGAGGATATTCTTGATTAAGACAAAAACAGATATTACTAACGCACCTACAAATTGTATGCATGCGCCATACGGAAATTTATATCCCACATATTCTTAAGTCTTTTATTTCCGAACTCTCGTCTAAACGATATATATTTTTTAAAATGGAAACTTTATCAGTTTTTTGACACGACAGGTAAGTAAATTAGTACTTATGAGAAATCAAGAAATCATATCATTGTTTAATAAAAATTTAAAAAAAAAAGGTTTCAGAATTAATAAATTATCGTGCATAAAAAGTTTTACCATCTATTCATCTTTCAACACTTTTTAATCAGGAATAACATGTTTAAAGCATAGTATAGTGGACATTTATTGAAAAAATCGAATTGAAAAAAAAAAAATAATGTCTCTTGGTCTTGTTTTTCCAAAAGTTTTTCTCTGGTCACTGTAATTCGTACTTTTACATTTGGATGCTTTTTAAACATGTTACTAGTTGTATCCGATTCCGTTTTCCAAATATGGATTATTAAAATATGTAATGAAGCATATTGATTTAAAACTGTACCATTAGTCAAAACTTAAATTACCGTAGGTAGCAACAAATTAACACTTTATAGTTAATGATATAAAATGGCGATAATCATGTTTCAAGTCATTCTAATAGCCGCCTGCACTACTGGGGAATTCTCATCATAAATTTTAAATAAGTTTATATTTCTGTCCTATATAGTTTGCTCATTTAGCTTTCATTTCATTTTCAAGACCAATAAAGTGAGACGGCATCCTAATCTTGCACCGCCAGGCACGTTGTTACACGCCATAGAACTGACAAGAATTGACGACAAAACACAGACTGACAACAAACACAATGGAGAAATTAGTTTTTGGGAGTATTTATTTGCTATCAATGATTTTGGTATGCTTGGCAGACGATGTAACAGACGAAGAATTATTAAAAACGGTAAATAAACAAGCAAATTTTTTTTTTTTATTTATTTACTTTAAATAATAATTTTTCAAATAGATATTTGTGTATTTAAATATATTTTCCAGGAAAGCTATCTTAACGCACAACACGTCGCGTCGTATATATGAACGCGTCTATGTTTAAACTATTCTTTTGTATAAAAAACATATTTTCGTTTTTTATGTATTAAATTATTTTTAAAATATGAAAATTAATAGTAATATATAATATTAAAAAAAAGAAAAAAAAAGGACTGGACATTAAGATTAAAAAAAAAATTCCTTCTGTTTTTGTTTGTTTTTATTTTTATCAAAGTCGGAACAAACTTTAATTATTTGTCCAAATAAATGAAGTTGCACCCTCCCCAAGAAGACTTACAAAATGTTACTGGTAGAAAGTATATAGTGTGGTCATTATAACTTACATTTTGATGAACAACTTTCTTTCTACGAATATAACCAAACTTAAAAGGTGTTAAACATAAAAATTCAGGCTTTTACCTATACTGGTTTACTTTTATAAAAAGTGACTTGGACGAGGAGTTGTCTCATTGACACTCATACCACATCTTCTTATATATATTGTAAAAAAAATTAATTTAAAAGTTAAAAATTTGGGCTCAAACCGAATTTATCTAGAATATCTAAAGACTTCTTTAATTTTAAGTGTTTGATTATCAAACGACCATTGTTTCTTCCATAAAACTATAGATAAGTTATTTTAAAACAATGAATACGAAAACTTACTGAATTGAACGTAAACAGATGGAAGACACAAGTATTGATGTATGTATAACTCGTGTATTATGACATTTCTCCACTCTCAACACTTAAATTTCAATTATTTCAAACACTCGGCAAGCCTCGCCCTTTAAATATTAAATTTAACTGTCTCGAGTAGAACAATAAATATTCCATCACTGCAGCAAGTGTATTACGATGTTTTTTCCATTCGAGACAGTTTAATTTTAAAATCTAAAGCGCGAGGCTTGTCGAGCTCTTTAAATATTTAAAATTTAACTGTTGACAGTGGAGAAATATTGATATACACGCGTTAAGTAGAGGAATCTGTTTTTCTACTGATTTTTATCCTTCCTTTTCACACATTTGGAGAAAGTTGTGTTCTAATTATGTGATGTCATCGGGCATGGTCGTCTTTTTTTTCAAGACGCCACAATAGGAAATTCAAAAGAATTCAAGAAAATTAAACGTCATAATCAAATTTCAAATAATCATGAGAACAGATATAAAAATGTGTTATAGTTTTCTTTTATTTGTCTTTGCTTATACCACTTTTACTGTTTAGTCTCTTTTCGGTGGTATTCATTTGACGTGGCTCTGTACTTATACATCCCGGCATTGTCTTATTGTTCTATGAAAATCTGTATCTTTCTTATAAATTTCTGATCTGTCTTTTATATTTGCTTATATGCTTTGTCTAAATGCCTTTTTGTATTTTCTTCTTACATATGACGTGGCTCTGTACTTTTACATCCCGTTATTGTGCATTGTAAATGTTTGTTAATATATTTGTTTGTTTTTATAGTGATTAGATAATAACACAATGTTGACTGCTGTACACCTATTTGTGACATTTTTACCAATGTTCATTTTGTTCACACATCGTTGTCAATTTAATGGAATTTCAGGCGACTGTCATACAAAAGAGAGGTTAAGTTAGCTATATAAAATCAGGTTTCTGATGTTCAGTAGATGTCCCTTGTTGATGTGGTTCATACGCGTTTTTCGTTTCTCATTTTTTTTATAGAAAATAGGCCGTTAGTTTTCCCGTTTGAATGGTTTTAGACTAGTCATTTTTGGGGTCTTTTATAGCTTGCTGTTCGGTGTGAGTCAATACTCCGTGTTGATGACCGTACTTTGATCTATAATATTTTATTTACTTTTACAAATTGTGTCTTGGATAAGAGAGCTGTATCATTCGCACTCATACCACATGTTCTTATATCTTATTAGTCCACCATTTGCTTGAAGAAAATGTCTGTACCAAGTCAGGAATATGGCAGTTGTTGTCGTTTGATGTGTTTGAGCTTTTGATTTTGCCCATTTGATTATGGACTTTCCGTTTTGAATATTCCTCGGAGTTCAGTATTTTTGTGATTTTACTTTTCACTAGTGATAAAAAAAAATATGTTTATCAATCCGCTCAAGAAATGTGAAAAGCGCACAAACATTAGAGAAATATCGCAACACACACTTGGTGTAGTGGTGACATCTATATATATTGTACATGTATATGCATTGCTGTTTTAATATGGAAATATATGTCAATATTTGAGACGAAAAAAGGAAAAGAAAGATAACCAGTCCCAATTGGATTTCGTTCTTGTTGAAAATATTATTCGAATTACAAACAAATATTTGATTACCAAATGTGGATTAGTTTAAATTGCTACGTTTAATACAAAATATAATATTACTTTTGTGTAAAGTAACTTTATAATTCAACTAATTCTTTTTACGTAGGCATTAAGTCGATATGATATGTCCTTGAGTTATAGAACAATTCAATTAATTTCGATTATTTCGGATCATTTCTTTTTTATTCATCTAATTTACGAGAATAGAATACTGCATTTATAAATATATCACTTATTTTTGTATTGTTACATTTACCCTTGGGTATACATGCGCCTCCTTTTAAATAATAAACAAATTAAAAGAACACCTGTCCATATGGTTTGGCAAAATTAGAATGAATCGTTATAGAGAAGGGGTAAAATGTCGTTGATATATGCAACTTATAACTACGGTCCTTAACGCGGAGCATTATTCTAGGCCGCATATCAGTCTATATACATGTATATTAGGTCCACGCAATGACTAGTGTAACACAAATTAAAAGAGAAAGACAACGGCTTGGTTAATAAACATAATACATGTAAACTAAATATACAATAAAAGAAACTTAACGACAAACAAAAAACATTGTCAGAAGCCCATTCCTGTTACACCATCGCACCTTATATTATACCTACGCATTTTAGCGTGACCATCGCACTTTAGCGTGACCATCGCACATTGGCGCGACCATCTCACTTTAAGGTTTCCATCGCACTTCAGCGTGACCATTGCACTTGTGCGTTACCACCGCACATTTGAGTTCAGTACCATCGCAAATAAAAGTCCTACATATACATGTTTGGTCATTCCAGTCTGGACAATATAAGTACATGTATTTAGACCATACTATATATTTTTTTTTCTACCATTTTTTCTTCGCAGGACAGACACACAGCTCGTTCTCCGATTCAAAATTACTAAAAAGTTACTCACTGAAACCATTTATCTTGGAGATAGTATCTGGATCTTGGTTTATCTGTCATTTTCCCTTCGCTAGAGTCAACGCTAAAGGTGTATAATTTCTCCTATTCGTCTTATATAATTGGCAGTTGTATACGTGATGTTTCTCCTTTCTATTTATTAGCACGTATAAACCATCGGTATTCATTGTTTTGATTTTGACCGCCTGACAACTTTACGGAAATATCAGAGTGATTGTAAATAAGGACTCTGTGACGGACAACTTATAATATCCGTGTTTTAAAGATTTTAATGATATCAAGTCTTATCAAGCCAGTCCAGTTCAAACTATTATCATGTGTTACAATTCTCATTTACATATTATAAATATTTATTAGCAAAAGCACTACTAATTTCTGGCTATATGGACAACACTAAACTTATTTGACATTTTGCCAACAATCCAGTGTCCCAAGGTTTATAAATTTAGTTTAAACATATTTGTTTATAGTGGATTGGGAAACAAGTTATTACAACTTATATTAATTCCTTTCCACTTTGCGGGTGCGAGTGCTGCCTTGTAGTGGCATTAGCCTGCTGTATTATAGAATAGCTCAAGAACTTTTTCGGCAATCCCTCATGCAGAGTTACCAGACCTTGCTTTACCAATAACTCGGCATGGAAGATTGGTTTTGAGGGAAAATATGAATGGCTTCTCAAATCCAATCTGTTAGAAAAATAATTTTTTTTACAGAAGAGTGTCCCCTATGCACTTGCACTGCACTATTATTAGAATAGTAGAATAGAATTATATACAAATGGATGAAAATTATATATACATGTAACTGTTACATTAATATAATACTTGTTTATAACTTTTCCAGACCGTATGAGTATTTGGACCGTACGCGTACGGTCTGGACCGTATGCGTACTTTTTCGAAATACTCATACGGTCGGACCGTACGCGTACGGTCTGACTAATATCAAGGAGTTGGTCAATTGTACTAGATACAAATACATATAACAGATCAACATAACTTAACTCTCAAATAAATAGAAAAAAAAAATCAATTGTAATTGAAATAAAAACTTTACATTTTAACTATTTAAAAAATTCACGCTAATCAAATCTGTAAATCTCTAGTATTTAGCATGTAGATCAGTAATACATAATACACTATTTGAATTATGACAATTATTAAGATCGTTTGAATAGTGATAAAAAAAAAATTGAAATATTTTGAATTTACTTTTAACAAATAAAACACCAAAATAAAGAAAATTAGAGGGTCCAATGTCCGAAGCTCATTTAAGTCAAACAGTTGACGTATTTTTTTATCAGCTCGTTTATATATTTCTTGAAGTTATTTTCCAAAATTCAACATATTGTGTTTCGTGGGAAAATAGAGACTAGTAACAACATTGTTATATTTGCATAAATCATGTAGTCATTTGGTCCTGAAAATATATGATTCATGCAGACAATGTTTTTATTATCATATAGATATAGGAAGATGTGATGTGAGTGCCAATGAGACACCTCTCCATCCAAATAACAATTTATAAAAGTAAACCATAATTTACATTTTGTAGGTCAATGTACGGCCTTCAACACGGAGCCATGGCTCACACCGAACAACAAGCTATAAAGGGCCCCGAAATTACTACACGTTTAAAACTACTTAATCTCGTAATTTCAAAGTACATTTTTGAGTTTTGAAGAATGGTGAAATATTTCCCCTTTTATTTAGATTATACCGAGCGATCTTTTTTCTTAAGGGTGTAGACGGTATACAAATTGTGGGATGGCTATTTTAAATATCTTTTGAGTAGTGATTCGATTGTTCATGAAGTATATAAAGAATAAAATATTCAGGGGATTAAAAGTAGCTAGCACTACAATTAACAAGGATACTCTATTGAATTTAACAGTTATTATTCAATCACTCACATACGTTAATACAACACGTGTTCAGTTAAAGATTTGCATATTCTGATTAGATTATCGAAGATCGGGAATAAGAAAGAAAACATTCTATTAACAATAAGGATTGAGTAAGGTTAAAATCTGTACATGTTTTCTAATCCATTGCTTTTGTTCTGATTTCTGTAAGTTTAAGTAAAGTGAGATATTGTATATAATATAGTTCAATGAGACCGCAATCCCACAACATAAAAAACATTAGAATGAGAATACAAATAAAAGCGAAGCGTGGACACAAGATTTGTATTTTAATCCGATTGCAAGTTTGAATAAAAGGATTTATGCATATACTTAAAGAGACAGCAACCCATGTTATATAAATCATATCCAGAAATCAACGCCACTTTGCTTATTTGAATATTATACAAAAGAAATCGGATACGGGTCACGGAAATTATATTAAAATGATACAGTAGGGAATTTTGAAAAAAATGTCTGTTTTAATTTTAAATTTTAATTTAAGTGATAGACAGGTTGCCGGGGCAGAAAATAAATATACACAACAATCTACACCATTTAAACGAAATATAATGACTGTTGGTGCAAAAAATCAAGGTTCCTGAGCTATTTTAAAAATCGAAGCGAGAGGCTTTTAACATTGCAGTGTAAAACACAGGCTAAAATGGCTGAAACGTCAAATTTGCGAACTTCGTGTTGAAAATTGGCATACAAGGTCATTAGAAAAACAGGTTGCCGGGGTGAAATTTGAAACTTGAATGTCCAAAGAATAAGCAAGTCCAAACCTTGTATGTGTAGTCTTTGAACATTAGGTTTCCACGTAAAGTTAAAATGCCCCTGTTTTAAGAAGAATGAACTCACGTAAACTCGAAAAAATTACTAAATTCGCGTTCATTGTTTTGATTTTGACCGCCTGACAACTTTACGGAAATATCAGAGTGATTGTAAATAAGGACTCTGTGACGGACAACTTATAATATCCGTGTTTTAAAGATTTTAATGATATCAAGTCTTATCAAGCCAGTCCAGTTCAAACTATTATCATGTGTTACAATTCTCATTTACATATTATAAATATTTATTAGCAAAAGCACTACTAATTTCTGGCTATATGGACAACACTAAACTTATTTGACATTTTGCCAACAATCCAGTGTCCCAAGGTTTATAAATTTAGTTTAAACATATTTGTTTATAGTGGATTGGGAAACAAGTTATTACAACTTATATTAATTCCTTTCCACTTTGCGGGTGCGAGTGCTGCCTTGTAGTGGCATTAGCCTGCTGTATTATAGAATAGCTCAAGAACTTTTTTCGGCAATCCCTCATGCAGAGTTACCAGACCTTGCTTTACCAATAACTCGGCATGGAAGATTGGTTTTGAGGGAAAATATGAATGGCTTCTCAAATCCAATCTGTTAGAAAAATAATTTTTTTTACAGAAGAGTGTCCCCTATGCACTTGCACTGCACTATTATTAGAATAGTAGAATAGAATGATATACAAATGGATGAAAATTATATATACATGTAACTGTTACATTAATATAATACTTGTTTATAACTTTTCCAGACCGTATGAGTATTTGGACCGTACGCGTACGGTCTGGACCGTATGCGTACTTTTTCGAAATACTCATACGGTCGGACCGTACGCGTACGGTCTGACTAATATCAAGGAGTTGGTCAATTGTACTAGATACAAATACATATAACAGATCAACATAACTTAACTCTCAAATAAATAGAAAAAAAAAATCAATTGTAATTGAAATAAAAACTTTACATTTTAACTATTTAAAAAATTCACGCTAATTAAATCTGTAAATCTCTAGTATTTAGCATGTAGATCAGTAATACATAATACACTATTTGAATTATGACAATTATTCTCACTGAAATTGAATGCGAATAATGTGGAAGGACAATTGCTTTAGAATATTTAGCAACTTTTCAAAAAAATGCTAATTGAAAGGAATATGCATGAACTGAAAAAATGTAAATATGAAAAAATATACTTTTGGTAGCGAGTGTCACCTTTGGCGAGAGTTTCAAAATAGGATTCAGATATACAATTAAACAAATATCTAATTTAAATTGTTAGGTAGGTCATTTTATCCATCTTATGTTATAATAACAATTTGTAAAACTAAAAATAAAGATTGTGATAAATGTTTGTATAGATGTAACCCATATTATCCAATAACATGTATGGTCAGCTCATACTGGACCATACGCGTATACTCATACGGTCCGACCGTACGAGTATACGTATACGGTCCGGACCGTACGCGTACGGTCCAAATACTCATATGGTCTGGAACATAACAACCAAGGATTTGTACTATACAAATCCTTGTAACAACAAACAAGTGTATACTGATTTGTGTCACTTAGTCTATAATATAATATATATTACGGCCAGGTTGAATTTCCTGTCATTTATTCCTCTTCCACAGCGGTATACTACTGTTGCCTTTATTTATGTGATCATCTGAGCTTTGGACGGAACGATTGGTCTTTGAAATGAGCGTGACCTAGTTCGATGCTGAGACTGTTTTGTATAATTCATAGGGACAAAAATGGACATTTTGACGCCACGTTTGAAGTCAACCTTTTCCTGATATTATTTTTTCCTGCCTAAGGGGGGCCCGCTCCAGTCATGCTTCAATGATTTCCTATATAATCAGCCAAATTTCCCCCGCGAAACGGGCTCGTCAAACTTTTCTCCTGGTCTGTAGCAGGTACAAATAAATTGTATATTTTCCAACAATGTGCATAGATTGTTTTTATTATTAAATTTACACCCAACACTTAAAAATCAAATGTTTTAAAGAAATCGGGATAGTTTAAACGCGGACTTAGTCTATAATATAATATATATTACGGCCAGGTTGAATTTCCTGTCATTTATTCCTCTTCCACGCACGAACTTGTCTCAGAAAAAAATATCTCTGTACATTAACCTGAGTTTCAGGTATAGAAATGTGATTTTTTTCTGAGACAAGATCTTTTGACTATCCACAAGAACTTGCGGTCATCCAATGTTCAGTACTTCAGTACTTTGATTGTATATATTACGCACTAATTAATTTGAATGATCGTTTACCTACACAAATCTTGTGACGATTAATAACAGGGTAATAGTCGATGAAAATTAATATTCAAATGTTTACAGGCAAATTATTTAAGTTCTATTGTTAATAATGCAATTATCTCGTATCATAACTGGGAATAAATAGATATGATAAATCTATTATTTAGAACTTACATTGTAAGTCATAACTATATTGGGAAGATAAGTAGACGGCACTACTGTCTGGTATCATACGGGAATTATGTTGTATCAAAGTCGTCCTCTGGTCGTTCACTGGTTATCCGACTGTTCACTTAACTTTTGACGTTGTCGATTTTGTACTTTTATACTCACGAGGAAGAATTATATATAAATAACAAATGTACATTTGTACACCGATCACTATTTGTTTGTAGTATTTACATAAAGGGATAAGCAGTATGAAAGGTGACTTTTAAAATAGTAAATGTAAAAAATAGATTAGAAAAACTAATTTTTATTTATATTTTGTATAATTTTAATGTTTTTGTTTCGATATGTTTTGAGAGGTCATTTATCCGATTTTGACCCTCACCACTATCAAATATCATTATGATAAGAATGTTTTTGAAATTTTCTCTTATGGTGTTAAACTAGTGATTTCATGATAATTAAAATCTACAATGGGATTGAAATTTAAACCTGCATTCTAATATTTTAAATGCAGATTTTACTATGCATAAAAAAATTGAGAATCAAATTTAAACTTTACCGGCAAATCCGACCTCACGTGGCTGCGTATCTATACATCCCACACAACCAAAACGGACGTCCTTCTTATTCGCTAAGCTCTAAATAAAGGACGGGAAAATACATATGACCGCATGTCAATAGTCCAATAAACCCTTTGTTCATTAATGTAATATTTGGTTTTACAATTGTTGAGCCAATAAACTGATTCTGTTTTGATGACTGCATTCTTTGTCTAATACATTTTCCTATTTATTTGTATTGTAGTCCTGTAATATTATGTTGTCATTTCTATGTTATATTTAACATTGCCATTAAAGTGCGAGGTTTGGTATGCCACAAAACCAGGTTCAACCCACCATTTTTTCCTTTAAAAGTGTCCTGTACCAAGTCAGGAATATGGCCATTGTTATATTATAGTTCGTTTCTGTGTGTGTTACAATTTAACGTTGCGTCGTTTGTTTTCTCTTATTTTTGAGTGTAAATTGTCATTACGATAAGACATGTCACGGTACTTGTCTATCCCAAATTCATGTATTTGGTTTTGATGTTATATTTGTTATTCTCGTGGGATTTTGTCTGATGCTTGGTCCGTTTCTGTGTGTGTTAGTTACATTGTAGTGTTGTGTCGTTGTTCTCCTCTTATATTTATGCGTTTCCCTCAGTTTTAGTTTGTTACACCGATTTTGTTTTTGTCCATGGATTTATGAGTTTGAACAGCGGTATACTACTGTTGCCTTTATTTATGTGATCATCTGAGCTTTGGACGGAACGATTGGTCTTTGAAATGAGAGTGACCTAGTTCGATGCTGAGACTGTTTTGTATAACTCATAGGGACAAAAATGACATTTTGACGCCACGTTTGAAGTCAACCTTTTCCTGATATTATTTTTTCCTGCCTAAGGGGGGCCCGCTCCAGTCATGCTTCAATGATTTCCTATATAATCAGCCAAATTTCCCCCGCGAAACGGGCTCGTCAAACTTTTCTCCTGGTCTGTAGCAGGTACAAATAAATTGTATATTTTCCAACAATGTGCATAGATTGTTTTTATTATTAAATTTACACCCAACACTTAAAAATCAAATGTTTTAAAGAAATCGGGATAGTTTAAACGCGGACCGCGAAGAGGACCATAAATCGAACTGTTTTCAGCGGATAGCGATTGACATCTTTAGCCGAACAGATTTATCATTTTTACATAACTTAATTTATTGAATGCTGGTTCATATTCTGGACGTCAGTCTTTGCTCCTTTATAATAAAATTCACAAACAAAAAACAAATATGAAGCGTTCCTTATCACTGAACTAGTATATATTTGTTTAGGGGCCAGCTGAAGGACGCCTCCGGTGTGGGAATTTCTCGCTACATTGAAGACCTGTTGGTGACCTTCTGCTGTCGTTTTTTCTATGGTCGGGTTGTTGTCTCTTTGACACATTCCCCATTTCCATTCTAAATTTTATGTTACATAAAAATATATTCAAATCACTTCTGGCTCAACATGGAACCTTGGTAACACGAGACATTGAGTGTAAATAAAGCACATATTTGTAGTTGTGTACCTGTTACTTGTACAATTATTGGCTGATTGTATACATGATACTTGTTGTTATCCTAATGATTACGTATAAGACAAAGCTTTGAGTTAGAACTGTTATTTAAAAAGACGGATCCAGTGTAAGATAGACTTTAACAAACAGGATTTTTTTTTTGAAAACCAGTAATAATAGAAAAGTCAAGAAAGGTCAATTTCAGCTGTGACTTAAATATTGTGTCAGTCTCAGATACTATAGAAGAAGGGTTTATCTTTTTTTTCTTTCTTATCGTTAAATGTCTTTAGCATTACAAAACAATTTTTTTAAATGTCATTATAGTTTGTATTTTTAAAACGATAAATTATGATTATATTCTCAACTCATAATTACATAATGATCATGATCGTCTTTTATTTTTTAGTTGCTAACAGACCCATCAAGGGACAGACTTCGAGACATTGTGGATGAACTTTTATTGGAACGAGAAACACCTTCCCTTGACGCTCTGTTAGAAGCTGACGAACGACAACTGACGTCAGGAAAAAGAATATTTTGTAACGGGGCTGTCGGTTGTATAAACAGATTTAGACGCAAGAAAGAAGATTTGGAAGAACAGATGCCCCAGATTAAAAAGCGTCCTTTCTGTAATGGATTCTTCGGATGTGGGAATGGGAAACGGTCCTATAATGTACCTGTGATAAGAGATGAACAAAGAAGACCAGAACAGAAAAGGCTTTTCTGTAACATGGGTGGGTGTGGAAATGGATATGGAAAGAGAACGCTTTATTCTGCTTTACTTGACCGACTTCAACCGGAAGCAGACGACAAAAGCCTTTGAAAATAGGCGCGAAAGATAACACTTTTTAAATAAAACAACAGACAATTTCTAATCAAGATGGTTTTCCTGACGATATTTAGTCGTCTGTGCATTGAAATTGTCGAAAAAAATTTACACCAAAACTTTAAAGTAGATAAAAAAGTATTTATATTTTCTTCTGGAGATATGATTAGATTTCTATTGATTTCGTTGGCGCTTGAGTGATAGTGAAAGCCTAAGGATGCATCTCGAACACTATTTTTGTAAATATAATAATATTAGTTGTCTTTTATTTTCTTAAAATAGCAAGTTACTTTTCGATTGCTTTTGTTGTTGATTTTTGATGTTAGACTATTTCAAAAATTGAAATATTATATTTTAAAAAAAAACATGATCAGAAGATTTAAATCGGCCTTTGAAGCAGACGACACCTACGATGTATCTTAGATGTTATAAGATGTTTCCTCAATACCTCCTTTATATTTTGCATTATATTTGATTTTAGTTTTTAGTTTTTATTATTTATTTATTGGTTACTTATTTATTTAACTATTTTGAAACGTTATTATTATAATCTTGTTTCATCCATTTTGCTGTAGAAGGACACGGGATAATTTCCTCTTTTCAGTTTTAATTATTGTATGCTAGCACTAAGGACTGTTGACAGATGAAAGTTTTCTATTCTGAATAATGCAGATAAAGTCAAGTAAATATCTAATTACTTTTTATTTTTTAACAAGTATTTGTTTTTCTTTTCAAGTTAAAAGAAATGAAATCGTTTCTACAACGTCATTATAAACATATAGTGACGTTTGCTTTAAAAGGAATTATCCACAGATCTTGTTGTAGATCAAATTTACGACTCTTTCTGTCTGAAATGGACCGTTAATTGTACTATTTCTGTCATGACGTTATGGAAATGGGACTGATTGGTTCTATCTTTACTAGTTCTCTAATTTAGAGATAAATATTTAATATAGTGAGCTTAGGACGACATCAAAAAATCGATGTAGGATAAAAAACTTAAATCAAATAGTTTGGGGGTGGGGGGTCAACATTGCTGCAAGTTTTGTTAATCTAAAATCGATTTTACATATATCCCTATTGTCAATAAATTTTTCCAAAATTAAGTTAAGAAGGGGGGTGGGGGTCAGTGAAAAAACTATGTGAATTAAGTTTTTCATCCTTCATTGAACTTTTGATGTCGTCCCTTACTTATATAATTTTTAATGATCAAGTCAGTGGAATTATATTACACATTAGTGAAGTTTCAGAACTGTTCATGCTAATAGATTTCTTTTTATCTATAATCACTAATGTAAATCATTGATTATCAAATAAATTTGGATTGAACTGTACAAGTATGTTAGAGTCATTGCGGTACCTAAATGGATTGAACTGTACAAGTATGTTAGAGTCATTGCGGTACCTAATGGATTGAACTGTACAAGTATGTTAGAGTCATTGCGGTACCTAAATGGATTGAGCTGTACAAGTATGTTAGAGTCATTGCGGTACCTAAATGGATTGAGCTGTACACGTATGTTAGAGTCATTGCGGTACCTACATGTGTTGAACTGTACAAGTATGTTAGAGTCATTGCGTTACCTACATGTGTTGAACTGTACAAATATGTTAGAGTCATTGCGTTACCTACATGTGTTGAACTGTACAAGTATGTTAGAGTCATTGCGTTACCTACATGTGTTGAACTGTACAAGTATGTTAGAGTCATTGCGGTACCTACATGTGTTGAACTGTACAAGTATGTTAGAGTCATTACGGTACCTAAATGGATTGAACTGTAACAGTATGTTTGAGTCATTGCGGTACCTACATGTGTTGAACTGTACAAGTATGTTAGAGTCATTGCGGTACCTAAATGGATTGAGCTGTACAAGTATGTTAGAGTCATTGCGGTACCTAAATGGATTGGACTGTACAAGTGTGTTAGAGTCATTGCGGTACCTAAATGGATTGAACTGTACAAGTATGTTAGAGTCATTGCGGTACCTAAATGTGTTGAACTGTACAAGTATGTTAGAGTCATTGCGTTACATACATGTGTTGAACTGTACAAGTATGTTAGAGTCATTGCGGTACCTACATGTGTTGAACTGTACAAGTATGTTAGAGTCATTGCGGTACCTAAATGGATTGAACTGTACAAGTATGTTAAAGTCACTGCGGTACCTAAATGGATTGAACTGTACAAGTATGTTAGAGTCATTGCGGTACCTAAATGGATTGAACTGTACAAGTATGTTAGAATCATTGCGGTACCTAAATGGATTGAACTGTACAAGTAGTAAGAGTCATTGCTGTACCTAAATGGATTGAACTGTTCAAGTATGTTAGAGTCATTGCGGTACCTAAATGGATTGTAGCTATGTTGTTATATACATATGATGTCCATAACAAGATTACATTGTTGGATACAGGGGTGGGAGTCGTGTTATGAAGTTGCCCCCCCCCCCCCCCCCCCCCCCCCACACACACACACACACACATGTTTTTTTTTCGATTTATAATTTTTCGTTTATCTTTTTTTTTTATTATGTGAACGTTTCATAGTTTTCCGGATTGGATGTCCTATCCATAATGCTGTATCCGCGTCTGTATTATACCATTTACAATATGTACGTACGACAGGAATTGGACAATAAAAACAACAAGCAAGTCCTTGTTGTAACAGAAGACAGTAGTTCCAGTATTAAATATTTTCTTGTTTTTGAATTCACTTTGCAATACGATTTTATTGATGTCAATGCGACTATCTTGCTCACGATTAAGGAAATGTAAATACAAATGTACAGATCGGGCAATATGCGCAAATGTTTCTCCATAGGCGGCAATGGTAACTTTTTCTTCTGTAGCTCAGTCCATATCGTAAACTTATATGTGTATGATGGCTTGTTTTGAATATAAGTGTGATTCATTTTTCAATAAAATAAGCATACACCAAAAAATCTTTCGTGATGCAGCTCTTCATGGAAAAAAATCTCTTTTTTCACACAATAAGTTCTTCGAAAATTTATTACTTTGAATAATATATATATCAACTCCATAGTTTTTACACATTTATTCTATGGTCCTCTACTTTCCAAATCAACATAAATGGTTAAGCTCAGTCACTTAGCTTGTTAAAAATAGAAACATGTAACAATATCACTACACATTTTTTTTGTTTACACACAACTTTTGTCAATTGGAGGGGCATTAGGGATATTGACCCAGATGCAATTTAATTTGTATATACATGTATATAGTCATTGTCCATTTCGTATAAATACGTAGCACCAATAAAGACGAAGACTATATAGGTGGAAAATATAACCTGAATTACAAAACTAATACTAACTCTAACTATATGCATAAAACGATATGTCTAGTGTGTGCACATTATTGATGGATATCACTCTGGAGCAGAAACTACTTAGCTTCCAGCAGCACACTTTATAAACAACAGATATGGTACGATTGTCAATGAGACAAATATTCACTAAAGTGCAAATGAAGGGATTGTAAGCAATTATTGGCAATAAAAGCAACCATACGACCTTCAACAATGAGAAAAACCATACCATATAGTTGGCCAAAGAAGGCCAGGACATGGAATACATGAAACCATACAATTGACTAAACTAACGACCTAATGTAAAGCAAAACAATTAACGAAAAACAAACATGTAAAACATAAACCAACGACAACCACTGAACTACAGGCTCGTTATTTGACATAGGAAAGGCACATATAGAATTTGGCGGTGTTCAACATGTTCGAAGGCGTCAACCCTAATTTTTTTTCCTCTTTGTTGGCGTTCTTGGCGCCTATAGAAGAAGAAGATGCTTTATTTCCATAAAATGGGCTCACAAGGAGCATAATATAATATCATTATAAAATTATTATATAGACGGCATGATTAATTATCAGCATGTGGAGTACTGTTAGCTTGATTTCAGAACCCGCAAGCATTAAATTCTTTAATAATACTGTATCTTTTGTAATTCTTTGGTGATTTTGATATGTATGCATCAAGATGGAGTGTGATGTAAAACAATAGCTGGTTTATCTCAGTCACATTGTCTTTCACAAGTCTCAAGTATGGTACCTCGTCAGTAGCTTTCGTTTGTCATATTTTAAAAGGTTTTGTGTTAAAATTTAAACAAATGAAGATATTTATCAAAATAAATGGACGTGGTATGATTGCCATTGAGACAACTTAATATATATATACCGTATATTCAAATGATGTGAATGTTAGCAATTTTAGTCTGTCGTACGGCCTTAAACAATGAAAAAATTACATATTTATAAAAGCGTAAAAAGGATAACAAAACAGAATTAACGGCCTTATTTTAATCAAACATATTTACCGAAAACATATCACAGATATATAAATCAACGTCTAACACTAAAATTCAGACTCCTGACTTGGGATAGACATACATGTAAAGCCATATAGAATGTGGTAGGATTAATCATGTTTGTGAGCACCCTAACATTAGACAGTGGTGTAACTGCACATTCATCGACATGTGACAGAATGTGTAAAATCATTTAACTCAAATCGTACCCTGACTTGAGAACTTTGAACTAAATTCGGTGCATGCCTCTATGATAAACTACGCCATAAAACTAAGAACATGTCTTTGACATTATACATTTTAATATACTGTTAAGACCCTCTGTTAAGCCCCCTTTGAAGATAATACTAGTCTTAGTTGCACATGTCAGTGTAGCCTCTTGATATGTTTCCTCGTGCACCAAATTTAGATACAATTTGAACTGTGCTTCGTTTGACAGATTGGTTTTTGAATATATCTAGGACTATTTATACTGCAACTATCGTTGTGTTTATTTCCTAAATATAGCAACATATACCTATATTTTGTATACCGTCAATTTCATCATGAAACACTTTCTCCACAATCAGCTAGGGGTTAATTAAGGGATGAAAATAAATTTGACAATTATGTTATGATTTAATAACATATCAATGTTTAAGTATTAGTTTAGTTGCAGTATAAAAACAATATTAGGTCAATGTCATAAAAATATAAACATTTTTACTGTGGAAGGGCTCGGTAGAACCTTACCCTTACCCAGTTTCTCAGCCTCATACAAAAAAGTTTTTCTTTTCTTTCATCGACTTAATATCTATTTAAGGAATGTCTTGTAAATCTACACAATTGAGGTCTTTATTTATTCATTTAGTCATTGGTCATGTTGATGTGAACGATTTCTTATATGGCCTGAAACGAACATTACAGAGCATGAAGAATCTTTGGAAAAGAAAAGGCGTCATATGAATGAAAACCGAGTCGTTTAATATTTCAAGTGGAAATTCATAAATATATAATGATGTAGATATATAAACAATATCGTTAAGGTGTGGTTATTAAATGCATCATTGAGGAAACAAATGCTACAACTAGATATAATATAACCATTTACCATATAAATAAGTGAATAAATATGAATGTTAATGTCTTAGACATCCCATGTGGTTCAATTATAATTAAAAAGATACATGAAATGAAGTTAAAAATTGGCAATTATCTGAAATAAACGTTAGATCATATCCAAAGATCGCCAATAATAGATTAAGTGTTCCATGATCACGTATGATACATAAGTAAATCCGTTGTCATATTCTTGAATTGGTTCAGATTAAATATGGAAGAAATCCGTCCCATGGAATAATGATTTAATTTAACGTTTTTATCCGTCATCAATGGCCACTAATAAAAGAAAGCCATATATAGCATGTACCCTTTCATGTTTTCATTAAAGAAATAGCAACTACCTTGTATAAACATATATATTGAGAATTGGATAGAGAGTTGTCTCATTGGAACTCATTCCACATCTTATTTTCATATCAGCAAGGTCTTGGGTTTAGGGATGTTTGCTTCCCCTATTTTTGACTGTTTGTCAGATATTTGGTATCCTCTAGTTTTATCCTTGTAAGTGCCAATAAAAATTTACCCACTAACCCTTATTTTTTTCATATTGTTTAAACATATTGTTTTAAAAGCCGTTTTTAAAAATCTAATATAATCTTTGTTATTTTTTTTTAATGTTTTTTGAAAGAAAAAAAAAGTGCCAATGTTAAATACATGAAAAACTAGAGAGAAACGGTTCCCGCCAGATTTTCTATGGCTTATATTTCGAAAACAAGCACACGGACCTTTTCTTTTTTTCTGCTTTTTAAATTCCTTTATATATACTATCAATGTATAACAGTCTTTTAAAAAGCTTTTTCTATTGTAAAACAGTGTAGCGAACATCCTTATTTTAGAATTTAGTGCTAGGTGCCCGCCCCCTCCCTTTTTCGTGGGAAAATTTTGGTTGATTATGTAGGGAATTACAGAAGCATAACTGGAGCGACCCCACCCCTTAGGCCAGTCAGCAGGCCCCCTTATGAAAAGTTCTGGATCCGCCCCTGGAGATGAGAAGGTTGGTAATTTGGTCCGGGAACACAATCATGATCTATACTTTACTAATTGGACTAAGGCTATGCTCTAGCTTTAAGTAACTGAGAGAATTCGTAATCCGGGACTTTTTTTATTTTGTCCTTTTATTATCTACTGGTTGTTAGTAGATATATATAATGATGTGGTATGATTGCCATTGAGACAACCCATCCAAGTCACAATTTGTAAAAGTGAACGATTATAGGTAAAAGTAATTCAACACGGAGCCTTGGCTCACACTGACCAGCAAGCTATATGTGAAGGCCCAAAAATGACTAGTGTAAAACCATTCAAACGGGAAAATCAACGGTCTAATTTATATAAAAATTAAGAAACGAGAAACACTTATGAACCACAGCAACATACGATAACTACTGATAATCAGTTTCCTGACTAAAGGCAGGTGCAAACAAATGTAGTGGGTTTAAACGTTTTAATAGGAACCAATCTTCCCCATTACTTGAAACAATGGTGAAACATCTCAACACAGTATATAGACACAGTATAAAATACCAATTTACATGGCTTATAACTCAATCAAATGACAAGTGAATATACGCTGAACGAATACATTTGATTTACCTCCACCCTAACCCGAAAGCCTTTTCAACTTGTTCTAACAAATTTTATTTCTGATTGTATGAATCATCACAGTAAGTCGAATGTTGAGCACAACTAAAACACCGCCGCAATCTTATATATGCCTGTCACATAATTTAAACGTGTAGTCCAGCGGTTGTAATTGTTTTTAGTTGCTTGAGTATAAGTTTTCTCTTTGAGTTGTCACCCTTTTGCCACACTTTACGAGGACGTTTGCGATTTTTTTTACACTATCAAAATTGACATTTGCGCTTTAAAATTTGAAACACCTGAACTAAATAGACCGGACACTTGCGCCTTTTACCTGTGACGATAGTTTACATAAAATATTAACCAAGTTTACCGAATTCAATAGAAATAAAAATGATGGTTTGAAGACGTATATAAAAAAGAAGATGTGATAACATTGCCAATGAGACAACTCTCTACAAGAGACCAAATAACACAGAAATTAATATGCATATATATGAATGTATTGCGTTTTGGATATGTAATGATTTTTTTTAAAACATTTATGAATTAACCATGATAACTCAAATAATAAGTTGTCGAAGCGCAAATGTCATTTTGATAAAGCGCAAAAGTCCCTTCAAAAAAGCGTAAATACACAATGTAGCTGCAAACGTCAATTAGGTAAAAAATGTCTTGTTTATAAAATTGCAAACGTCCTATGCCGACTCTACGGTTTACGGAGTTTGCTCATTGTTTCGACCAGCTTTGACGATTTGTTGTTTGTACCCTTATTTGTATTTTGTCGATAGTTGGCTTATTGACAATTAAACCAAGTATCATATTACTCAATTTAGTTTTGTAGACTAATAAATATATTTCAAAACTCCAATGTTTAAATTATTTTGTTTTTTTCTTATTTATCGAAACCAAATTAATTATTTATTTTTGTTAGCAGTCAGATAGGCTTCATAAAAAAGGTGACAATATTTTGTAACTTTATTTGTTTCCATGTCGGCAAGATAAATACTTTGTCTAAAGTGAAAAGGTTCATCCAAATGAAACTAAATGTTTAATCTGTAAAGTGTTACTGCTTAACGTCCAGTATTGTATAGTAAGTACCATAATGATTACAAAACTCTATTCTGCAGTATATAACACACAAAACAATATCATAAAAACAACTGGAAATTTTTTTATGCCATGAAGAACAAAATGTCAATATTTTATAAAAAAAAGATATTAAACTTTATTTGTCTTTTTCCTTAAAACCATTGCTTTAACATGCAGTACGGATCATACGTTTGCTACCAGTATTGAGAAAATACGAGACAGGATAAATGTCTATCTTTATAATGCGCCTCAAGAAACATTTGAAATTTAAAACGACTATATGTACTCCAAGAAACTATAACCAAACGACACATAAGATATCTGTAGAGAAGAATATAGTCTTAAAACATGATACATATATTCTGTATGTATGTGCCTGTCCCAAGTCAGGAGCAGCCTTTTATTCAGTGGTTGTAGTTTGTTTATGTGTTACACATTTGTTTTTCGTTCATTTTTGAATTAGGCCGTTAGTTTTCTCGTTTGAATTATTTTACATTGTCATTTTGGGGACTTTTACAGCTGAGTATGCGGTATGGGCATTGTTCATTGTTGAAGGCCGAATGGTGACTTTTATTTGTTGATTTCTGTGTCATTTTGTCTATTGTGGAGAATTGTTGCATTGGCACTAATGCCATATATTTACTTTATTATATGCGTTTAAAATATGTCAAGTCTTAAATTTGAAAGCCACTTTAAGTTTTATAAATCTTATGAACTATTTTGTACGACTGTTTAACAGTTGTTTATGCTGTAAGTGTTATAGAAAAAAATAATTAAACATATGGTTTTGACTAAATGTTCGATCAAATGTCAATATGTTCCATAACATAATTTGAGGAGTACATTCACAAAATTGTCCTATTTAATATACTAGACATGTTCAAAGAATGTACGATTTATCATTAATTTTAGATAAACATGTAACAAAACGAGGTAATCAAAATGCATTCCACATATATATTCATTATATTCTAAATGATTATAATCAGAAGAGATCAATAATAAAATTGAGAAGGGAAATGGGGAATGTATTAAAAAGAAAACAACCAAACCAAATATATCAGAAAACATTTCAAGACCAACGACGGGTCTTAACACAGTGAGAAAAATCCACACCAGGAGTCGGGCTTCAGCTGGCCCCTTAACAAAAATGCGTACTAGTTCAGTAAAAATGGACATCACGCCAAACTCAAAAACATATAAATGAACTAAGATAAAAAATAATAAACATACAAAACTAAAGGCCAGAGTCTCCAGACTAGGGACAGGCGCAAAAATGCAGCTGGTTAATAAACGTGTTTTGTTAGATCTCAACCCTACCCCTTCATCTCTAGCCAATGCAGAACTAACACACACTCTTGGTCAATTTGCTCAGTTTCATCTAATACCTATTTTGACATCGACTATGGCGTCTTTTAACCTGAGTTTTACTACACATTTGTTTCGCACAGTAAAACTCAGGTTTAAAGACGCCATAGTCGGATGTCAGAATAGGTACAAAACCAATGTATCGAATGAAACTTAGCAAATTTACCATTATACACAATTCAACAAAAATCTACTATCATGAAAAGTTTTTCATTTATCGGTAAGATAAGTTTTTTTTTTATATCTATTATTGCTATTTCTAAGTCAGAATCAAAAAGTGGAAATATTGGGTCCTATATTTAAGTACAAACGGTAAATTTTACTAAAAAAATATCATGCAAGTTCCAGCATTACTAGTTTGCGAATCCGTTTAGAAAACACTGTGTAAGAAATACTGACAAAAAACTATCATTATGTTATTAACAATTACGCGAAAGAGGACAGAACGCATGTCATGCAAACAACTCATTTAACTGTATAAGTTAAAGAATAAAAAAGATATTTCGCTATAAGCAGTCAGATTTTATCATTATTTATTACAAGAAGCTAAAAAAAATATCGTGAGTACATTTTTGTCTAGTAAGACAATAATTCGACTACGTTTGAATTGGTTTGCATGCGACATATGATGCGTCTTTGACAGACTCAATGGGCAGGCGCGGATCCAGAGGGGGGGTTCCGGGGGTTGGAACCCCCTTTTTTTGGACGATCAATGCATTTGAATGGGGACATATAGTTGGAACCCCCCTTTGTCCTGGGTTAGGACCCCCCCCCCCCTTTTTTTAAATGGCTGGATCCGCCCCTGATGGGAGTGTGCTCAACGTGTTCAGTTATTGAAAAGTTTGTCAGCTGTCAGAGTAATTTCGTTGAGTTGGTCCACAAAAAATGCATTGTTATATTTAACAGAACTATGCAAATCGCATTATATTATTGCATGTGCTAAGGTATCTATTCATATTAATATAGAGCTCATATGCCAATCGATATAATCGGAGGTCTTGTCGATGGTAAATTATGATGTTCAAACAGTTACCACAATCTCGTTCTCTTTTCCTCAGTGTGATTGACCAAACAATACTTATAAACAGGTTTTTGCTTACGTGCGTGAGTAATACGTTTGATGCCACATGTAGTTCAGGATCAGCTTATGCTTCAAGATCATTAGAGATCCTATCCGGAGTCTTTTTGGGGTTCATGGTCTCAAGTTAAGTTTCCTATGTTGTGTTTTGTATACTGTTTGTCTTTTTTCGTTTTTTGCCATGCGTTTACTGTTTATTGTTTCCCATAACATTTTGTAAATAGATTTACGTTAAAAGTATGTTATAAATCAATTTGAGAGTTTGATTTTATTTCATGTGCATAAAATTCATGTGCATTTAATAAACACAAATGCTGATCATTGCACAGGTAGGTGTAAATTAATAAAGGAAACGAAAGAGCTGAACACATACGTATATACACTCAGAAATTATATTCGCTAAGCTGAGAAAGCAGTACACAGAATGCAATACACATAAAACAATAGGTAAGTGAAGAGAGCAACACTGACTGACAAAAGAAAATATACAAAGGCTCTTGCAAAGGAGGCAGAACATTCGTGTAATTAAATAATAAGTTACAAAACAGCACGTAATCATAAAGCTAATTCAAACATTGCAGTCAACACAGTACCAGAATAGTAATTGGAAAAAAAAAAAAGTAAGATTGAAAGTACATTTCCTAGATGTAGATGTCCTTATAGAAAAGAACCAGGTCATATTAAACAAATGTGATTTAATGAGCATTGAAAAATCATTGAGAGAATAAACGAATGTATGCAGAGCAATTGAAAGCATATTTAAAAATTAAGTGTTTAATAAACGTTATTTTTTTTCGAAATACGAAGGTTCTTAAACCCCATGAATTAGTTACTAGTATTTAGATGAATTTATCTTCGCTAGCCAAGGGTTACTAGAGCGGGAGTGGATCGTAACCCTTGGCTAGCGAAGATGAGATGAATTTGGCAATAACCTTTCTAAGTTTTGGTCTGTAATGGTCTTGAACTTCGTTTCTTTTGTTGCCTTTTTTTATTTTCAATTCGAGCGTTACTTATGAGTCTTTTGTAGACAAATCACATGTTTTCTATACGAAACGAGAAGCCGAGTTTTTAACGAGATGTGAGAGAACAACATCAAACATAAAAAAAAAAAAAAACACAAAAAACACAAAAAAAACTAAACTTAATAATACAACCTCTATTACATCTGGTCGAGGATCATGCACATCAAGGAACATTGTCGGAGGGGTAGTAGTTAGTCTATTGCAAGGCATATTGTCTGCACAAATCTGCCATATTCACCGTACAGCCACAAGTTTTCGTTGTTTTCCCTGTCGAGTTGCCTAACAGAACAAACCTTTTGTGGTAATTGCAAATTTTGCTTTCGTCCTGAACTGCCGCTAGACATTAAGCCCACAAAATTGTAAATAAATAAACGAAGAACATGGTTAACACACCAATAAGACAAAAACACGATACTAAATATAACTAAACTAAAGGTCTTGAGAAGCAAGCATTTGTGTATATGTACGTATACCGGACAGCATCAATGGCAAGTTAAATTTCAGCGCTAAGTTTGTATAAATCCAACACAGAAATATGACATCGATCAACAACACAACATATATTTCAATCTTCACACGAATTGGCTTTCTTATTATTAGAAGTAGTGATGGAATTAGATATTACATATAACCTTCATTGTCACACGAATTACCTTTCTTATTATTAGAAGTAGTAATGGAATTTAGATATTACATATAACCTTCATTGTCACACGAATTACCTTTCTTATTATTATGTTTTGTTAGATGTATTTCTATCTGTATCCATCTGATGAGATAAGCCTTTTCCGACTGATTTTTATAGTTCATTCTTATGTTGTATTGTTACACCACTGCCCCAGTTTAGGGAGAGGATTTGGATCCTGCTAATATGTATAACCTCGCTACATTATGTATGTATATGCCTGTCTGTCCCAAGTCAGAAGCCTGTTACTAACTTAGGTGTTGTCGTTTGTTGATGTGATACATATTTGTTTTTCGTTCATTTTTTTAACATAAATTAGGCCATTAATTTTCTCGTTTGAATTGTTTTAAATTTGTCATTTCGATGCCTTTTATAGCTGACTATGCGGTATGGGCTTTGTCCATTATTGAAGGCATAACGATGACCTATATATATTGTATATATATAGTTGTTGATTTCTGTGTCATTTTGTCTCTTGTGGATAGTTGTCTGATTAGCACACCTTCTTTTTTATATCCAACCTTTTTTTTTTAAATCACAAGAATTGATAATTTTTTTAAATCATTTGTAAGAAAAGAAGATCAAATCACAGCTTACAGGAAATCAATACTAGGTTAAAGACAACTCGCAGTAAAAACAAAATAGGAATCAGTAAAGCAGAAAATGAGTGGGATGGAAGAATATATATAACGTTCAGCAGACAATCAAGTACTATAAACAGTAAACAGTATCACCATTAGTGATTTTTATACTTTTAAAGAATATTTCCTTTTTCCTTTGGTAGACTACATAAGTTATGTTTTAGAATCTGCATCACCCTTTTCCATGAAAAAGGTTTCAGTTTCTACTTAATAGAATGCATAAATTATGTACTTGTCCATTTTGATCCTTAAATTGTAATTTATGACTGACGATAAATTCCCATTCAATAAAGTCCATGGATATGAGGGCTATGGGTTGGGACTTTCTGGTGTACTTTGCATATACATTCTGAAAAAGTCGTCCACAACAAACTTTATGTAACAAATGCATTTATTTACCCACATACAGATAGAAAATACTCAAATTCTGACATTTCTTCCCCGTAATGTAACCATTCCCAAATTTCTTGAGCACGTTCTTTTTTAATATGTTTACATATAAATAGTTCCGGTATCACTGCTTTAGGTGGTTTCGTGAATTTCAATTGTTCGTAACTATTAAATTTATCCGCTGTTAGTTTTAAACGTGGCGGCTTAATAGACTGGTAGCTATCAGTTTCCGTATTTAAACGTGGTCTATACTCCGAAACTCGTCTAGGATAAAGTGAAAACCGCCTGCCATGACGGGAGGCGTTGGTATCCCCCACCTCCGTCTCAACATCGCTATCCTCATTATCACTATACACAGTTCTGATTATTTTTTCTACTTCCTGTCGGAGTTCCATAGCTTCAGGATGTTGAACTGTTTTCATTGGTAGATAACGGCATGATCGGGTTCTTATTTTGTCCGTATCCAAACCCATTGTTTTTGAGCGCCCAATTGGCGCTGAACGTGCATACAATTTCCTAAATTTATCAGAATCTGAATTGATTTCTACAGGTATTTGCTTCAGTAAAGATTTTGACCATTTTGTGTCCACGGCATTTGTATCAAAATGTACATGCGCACTAAGTTTGACCTTGCTATCATCGTATCCAAGGTCGTCATTAGCATACGGCTCTTGAAACATGGCCCTGAGGTCCGTTCTGTATTTGTTATCAATCGAGTTTTTAGCTTTATCAATTGGTAAGAGGTAACTGATACCCTTGCTTACTTTCTCTCTTGTTATTGCATCTTTCATGTGCGGAATCGGTGGTAAATCAGGCCATTCGTATTCAAGTAATTCAACATGATATTCCGGAGTTGATTCCTCCTGTTTTGATTTTCCTCTTCTTCCGGTTCTAGTAATAGCTGCTGGACTTGTCTTTGGTCTAGCTAGATGTAAATCTGGGCCTGATATATCGCCCGGCATTATCTCACTAGAAATATAAAAAGGATCATAAACAAGTGAACGAATGAGTACAAATCAACAAATGGTAAGTTACAGTTCTAGTCTTAACCTGAATGTAAGACAAATGCATTTATTTACCAACACAAAGATAGAAAATATTTAAATGTGAATGCCTGCTTAGAAATAAAGTAAACATATAGCAATTATATTTTGTATTCCAAACATATTTAAAACAATTGTGCTACATGATAACAAATGAAATTCAACATAAATAATGCTAAGACTTAAATATTCAATGATGTTTGGCATCGAAACTGATGGACTATTCTCTCATTGGCACTCATACCACACCTTATATCTATTTCATTTTGTCAGCAATTTTGTCAACCATAATGCATACTCAATGTAATCATTGGTTATTGCAAAGCTGTACAAAATCGTATGAATACGTTTTGAAAAAGTTAAATTCATGTCGAGGTGTAGATTTACTCTTTGACATGTTTGATGAATAAGACTATTTAATTTTCATGTAAGACGTTCTTTATTAAATATATATGTTTTGATTGCATGTTCGGCAATAGTTTCCATACGCTTTCAAATCATAAATGAAAAAAAGATAAATAAAAGAGATTTAATACATTACTAAGACTTATAATCTGTTCTTTTTAAAAGTCAAAATAATATAGTTTAATAGGACTAGCAATGCAATACAATATATGATAGAAATTATATATTTTTGGTAATGATTAAATACGAACCAAGGTACAAACGATGTCAATAGACTGAAGTCAGTCATGTGACGCAAACATTTGGTGGATAATAAGGAATCGTAATGTGTCTACTCGTCGTTTGTTCAGGATTAATAAAATTGAGAAAGGAAATGGTGAATATGTCAAAGCGACAACCACCCGACCATAGAGCAAACAACAGCCGAAGGCAACCAATGGGTCTTCAATGTAGCGAGAATTCCCGCACCCGTAGGTGTCCTTCAGCTGGCCCCTAAAATATGCATAATAGTACAGTGATAATGGACGTCATACTAAACTCCGAATTATACACAAGAAACTAAAATTTAAAATCATACAAGACTAACAAAGGCCAGAGGCTCCTGACTTGGGACAGGCGCAAAATTGCGGCGGGGTTAAACATGTTTATGAGATCTCAACCCTCCCCCTATACCTCTAGCCAATGTAGAAAAGTAAAACAATAACAATACGCACATTAAAATTCAGTTCAAGAGAAGTCCGAGTCTGATGTCAAAAGATGTAACAAAAGAAAATAAATAAAATGACAATAATACATAAATAACAACAGACTACTAGCAGTTAACTGACATGCCAGCTCCAGACCTCAATTAAACTGATTGAAAGATTATGTCTTCATCATATGAATATCAGGTACAATCCCTCCCGTTAGGGGTTTAGTATCATACTATCATAAAATAAATGAATACATGTTTGATTATGGAAGCATTAAGTCGTAATTATATATACATTAAATCCGTAGATAAACAGATTGGGGCGGACGTGTTATAGCTGAACATACTTTTATTTACTTATTTTTAAATTGTTAGGAATACACTATAATTATAAAAACATAGACATAGACCTAAGGGTACGACCATTTAACTTCAAAGGGGGTATGCTTTTTTTCAAAACAAAAATATTCTAATTTGACGAAAAAAGAGTATCCTGGTCAAGCTGATGACAAAAAAAACCCTCGGACTGAAACAAAAAACCATACCCCCCCCCTTTTTTTTGAAGTTAAATGGTTGCTCCCTAACAATTTTGGAAAAAGAGTACGGCGTTTTTTTTAGAATTTGTTTTTCAGTAAACATTTATATAGATTCACAACAAAGAAAATGACAGTGTTGTAGGTTACAGGTTCCTTACAAATCCCAGATATATTACCTGTTTTGACCAAGATTTAATTTACTGAATATATTAATTATAGAGATCTTTCTTTCAATGTATATCAGTTTATATAAATGTTCAAATAAATGTACTACTGTTTTTGTCACGGTCTAATTCATTAACACCATTTACTTTCTAACTGTAAGTGTCGGCAACTTATAAGGAATTCTTTATCAGATATCTGTTTCCTTATTTTTGAGTTGAAGAAATGTGCAGCATAAACATTGTGACACTGCTGTCAGGTCATTTGATTCATTGACATACCATCCTAACTAACAATATCCGTAACCGTACAACAAATTTATCTGTTGTTTAGTAAGGTTTATAGGGGTAATGGATTAAAACAGTTTGCCCCTATGTGATCTGAGCCCCTTGCACATGTTGTTAATTTAACTATAAAGATCCGTGTACGTTGTTGTTTCTTTTTATATAAAAGGAGGAGGCGAACGATACCAAAGGAACATTCAAACTCATAAATCAAAACCAATTTAACAGCGCCATTCCTAAAAATAACGAAAAACAAATCCACATTGATAATTTTCAAAACATGAGGAAACTGCTGATATCTCTATCATCGTTTCAAAGTTGTCGTTCTGTATTTTTGAAACGGTTAGATCTATCAGTTATACGTTAGCCTCATCATACAGCGAGCGGATCCAGAACCTCACTATTATGATCTTCTTATTATCCCCTAGGAATTCACCCCAACCATAAGATACCGTACTTATTATCCCCTAGGAATTCACCCCAACCATAAGATACCGTACTTATTATCCCCTAGGAATTCACCCCAACCATAAGATACCGTACTTCAGATTATCCCCTAGGAATTCACCCCAACCATAAGATACTGTTCCTCAGATTTTGGATTAACAAACATACTTTTTATAGGACATGAATACTAAAGAATACATACCTTCTGAATTCTTCACTTTTTCCCTCTTATCAAAATGCTTGAAGTTCCATTATATGATGTTAAGTCCTAAAATTGGCAGTATTTATCATGAACCTACTGCTTAGAATATCATTCCTGGTTGCTATATTAATATTGATTGACAAATTTGACAAAATCACTATACAACTTGAGTTAATCTCCAAGCCACCGAGCTAATCTTATCGCCGTATTATTATTTACATATAATCCTTAAGTCACCCATACATTGACTTGTGTACATATTTATTATAAATGGAGCGCCATATCTCACCTTTAAAAGTTAAACAAACATTTAAAAACAATCATTTGACAAGAAAGATAATATCGGAAAACACCAAAATAAAATGTCCCATTGTCAAGCTTCGCCAAGTTTACTTAAACCACTGATATCAGTGTATAACTTATATGTGAAATCTTCTTTAACGTAATTGGTTCTGGAAGGTTGCCTTTTAATATCAATGTTCGAGGTTTTTTTAAATGTCATAGATCAGAAAACTTGGGGGTCTCAAGTAACAAATGCGATTAATTATGTCAATAAATCCTCTCAGATTTTGATGAAAGATATGTGTGACTATAATTATTTTGATTTACAATAGAATTCAATTAGTGGAGATTATTTTCACAATTGAAATTAATACTAAAATATTATGCAAATATTTACACCTCATTTGCTGGCAAGTATTAGTAAGCTTAAACAAGTGAACCCATTAAAAGCTTATGGTTTTTATGATAAATCCGTCCAGACGACAGTTCTATCGACAGTTATAAGTTCAAATAAAAAAAAATATAGGACATCATTTTCATTTACTCATGATCAATCATCGGTAATGCAGAATTTGAACTTTTTGTTTAGTTACCGATATTAAAATACATTTTTCATTTTATAACTACTTTCCTTTTATTTATACGGGTTAGTCTAGAAATGTGAAACAACACACACCGGAATATAAAGTTAAGGTTTATGCAGAAATTTAACGTTTTATTTTCGTATTATAGTCAGAAAACATGCTGCTTTTCATATCAAAAATAATTGTTAATGAAACACGAATCAGAATTTTTGACAATTGTAACGATATATAACGGGCACTTTGTGAATATATATACGTATACTCTACGTATTATCACATATTGCATAAAGGGAAAAGGTTCAGTAAAGCTGCAAAATCGTTAGGACTGGTAAATACTCATAACTATTCGTAACATTATATGCAAACAGGTCGTTAATAACAAGTATAAACTTCGATGCAAAGTAACATTCCGTAATATATTTCGTACCAATCAGAAAGCTCGTTATTATCCGTGGCAACTCGTAAGCAATTTTGCCGTTTAAACATCGTAATAACTCGTAATTTTACACGGTCATTAGTTGTAGTTAAGTGACAGAACCGTGAGGATCCGCGAGTTTGTGTGACGCGGAAGGACCCGTAAGAACAATCCGTGTCTTTTAAAAGGAGCGTAAAGAAACTAAAGCCTCTGAAAAGCATGTGTCGATCACCTAGGTCTATGTGCATTTTCAAAAAGGACACTATCCAACAATTGAAATAAATAGACAACTTTCGAGTTCGATGCATTTCCGTCAAAAACTCTGGTTTTAGTGAACGTCATTTGTGCGTTTAGGGTACGTCACTTCCATTCCAATGTTGAGCGAGTGTATAGAAACTTTAAATCTATATTGTACGAATAATTCGGCAAATTGAATCCTCAAAAGTGACAATTAGCACTGCTGTCATTAGGGAATTGTCATTAAGTACCTACAGAACAACCATTACTTCTAGTTATCTGCACAATGACGATCACTAAGACGCTTGATGAACGAAAATAGTGCAGGAATACAGGCGACCCCCTCTATCTGGTAAATGACGTCATAAAGGCGCGCATAATTAACGAGTTTTTTCCGGTGACGGATGAACTCGAAAGTGGTCTAATTAAAAGTATTATGCAAAGATTTACACTTTATTTGCTGGCACACAAACAAGTTGGTTAAGTTAAAGGTTATGATTCTACGGATAAATCTGCCCAGACGACAGTTCGCCAAATAGTTCTATAGAATATATACTAATGACTTCGGTATAAAATGAAGTGCAATGTGAAGGATTGGTGATCCTTGGAGAACACCTTTTGACTGATAATTTTGAAATAGAACAAAATGAATGAACGGAAAAGGAGAGCATAAATATTCACAGATATGAACTACCTGTTTAAGTCGTCTATCCAAAGTTCTTGAAATCAGTTTGCTCTGATATGTAAATAAAGTTTAGTAACACAAACAGTATCAATTTTACTACACCATATGCGCATTTCGACAATAAATGTTTCTTCAGTGATCGAGGCAACAATGTTTGAAAATCTAAAACTTATTCAGACGATGAATACACTAGAGGCTCTAAAGAGCATGTATCGCTTACTGTATTTACTATCAATGCTTTGGAAATCATGTAAAATAAGGTTAAAACCTAATCAATCGTATTAGATATTAGATGTTATTAGATACTATAATGATATCTAAGATAATATAAAAAAACTGCAATATTTCCGTAAAGTTAATAACTCATAGCAGCAACAACAACCTGTTGTCGGATTCATCGAAAAATTTCAGGGCAGATAAATCTACATCTGATGAACATTTTTACTACCTGTCAGATTTGCTCTAAATGCTTTAGTTTCAGAGATATAAACCAAAAACTGCATTTTACCCCTATGTTCTATTTTTACCCATGCAGGCCATGTTAGTTGGAAGGCAGGGTCAGCAGACACGTTTTAAAAACTAGATACCCTAATGATGATTATGGGCAAGTTTGGTTAAATATGTCTCAGTAGTTTCAGAGAAGAAATTTTTTGTAAAAGATTACAAAAAATTGTTAAAAATTGACTATGAAGGGCAATGACTCCTTTTAAAAGGGTTCACTGACCATTTGGACATGTTGACTTATTTGTAGATCTTACTTTGCTGAACATTATTGCTGTTACAGTTTAACTCTATCTATAATAATATTCAAGCTTATAACCAAACAAACTGCAAAATTTCCTTAAAATACCAATTCAGGGGCAGCAACCCAACATCGGGTTGTCGGATTCGTCCGAAAATGTTAGAGCAGAGAGATGAACATGTAAGACCCTATGACAGATTTGCTATAAATGCTTTAGTTTCGGAGATATAAGTCAAAGAATGCATTCTACCCCTATGTTATATTTATAGCCATGTCTGCCAAAGTTTGTTGGCAGGCGGATTCATCGGACACATTTAAAAAAAAAATGAATACCCTAGTGATAATTGTGGTCTAGTAGTTTCAGAGAAGATTTTTGTAAAAGTTAACGACGACGACGGACGACGGACGCCAAGTGATGAGAAAATCTCACTTGACCTTTCAGGTCAGGTGAGCTAAAAAAGACAAAAACGTAGAGCCTAAGCCGGGCAAGGAATCGGTGCTTTGCATGAGGGAGGTATATTTTGTTCCATCTACGCTTTTAGATAGGTAGCTTATGATTTGTGGTCTTTTAAGCAAACTTCGTAAATAGCGTTAGTCAAAAAATAAATCATCGTCAATATTAAATTAGTTTAACGATACTTTAAACCAAAGATCAAACCGACTGTCAGTATTTAAAACAAAATTTTAATTTCACTTTTACATTGTGGTTATACTCTCCGTGTGATTCCTGATGGTGAGTTGAATCACTACTTTTGAATGACCTAGATCTTTGTCGTTTGTGAGATCGATCGTAAATATTTGTGGGGGTCATCAATATGTATGTGAACGCTTAGTTTTGTGACCTCTGTGTTGATCATTAATATTTGTTCGTTCTGCTATTACAAATTGCTCTCCGTCAATGAAAAGTAAAATCACAAAAAACTGAACTCAGAGGAAAATAAAACCGGGAAGTCCCTAACCACATAGCAAAATCAAATGACAAAATACATCAAAAACGAATGGACAACAACTGTCATATTCCTGACTTGGTACAGGCATTTTCAAATGTAGTAATCGTTTGTGCTATACATATCTAACTTGACACCTGGGTTCCTTCTCACTTTGCCGGGTTGAAAACAGGAGAGAGTTTACTCTTAATTTCTAAATTGAAAGTCAGGGTGACAGTTGTTGACCATTCGTTTCTGATGTTTTTAAGCTTGATTTGGCTATTTGATTAGGGACTTTCCGTTTTGAATTTTCCTCGGAGTTCAGTATTTTTGTGAATTTACTTTTCGCGGATTTAAGATTTTTTTTATTTTGTTAAATATGGACGAAAAGTTTTGTAGTGTGACCTTTTATATTTCATAAATGTTTAATACAATGCTGATGCATTCAATACTGATCTCTATCTCTGAATTGTTTTGTTTTATGTCATGAAAAGTTGTTTTAAAATCCACTTTTCTCGGTACTATTGATTTTTGTGTGTGCATTTACTGGTTGTGTCATGGATGGATGTCCAATATACTGTGTTTTTCTTTTTGTAGTTTTTAGCTTATCAATTTTATTAACAGCTTTTGTTATTTTGTTGGCAATCAAACTAACACCAGAGACTAATTTCAGCGACCAATCAACATTGCGACAATCACTAATTAATGAAACTTATAAGATTAAAAAAGCTAGAGAACCATTAATAATAATAATAATAATAATAATAATACTTTATTGAGAAACAATACAGCTTATAGAATATACATTTTTGCAATAATTTTTAAATGTATCAGTGTAATAAAAATTACAATAATTATAAACAGACAATACACGTATGGCGACGAATGACAATAAATCCATATGATAAATACGGCGATTTGTCTGCAAACAACAAATTTGCTTTTGGCTACAACGTCATATTAATTAAAAAAAAATTAGGTACCAATACCAAATATATTGTTTTATTTAATAGTTATTATGTTATTAACGAAACATTTCAAAAGTTCGAATAAGAAGGGGAATGTACACTATCATAATATTTACGGCATTACAGTGTATGCTATAAGTCAGTAAGCTATACTGTTCAATTTTAGTAAGTTAGCCATTTAGTTACAAGAAAAAGACGAGTCTGTAAATAAATAATAAATTAACGATTGCGTCAGTTGCATCAACATATTTACAGAAAGTCCCTAATCAAATGGCAAAATCAACAGCTCAAACACATCAAACGAATGGACAACAACTGTCATATTCCTAACTTGGTACAGGCATTTTCAAATGTAGAAAATGGTGGATTGAGCCTGGCTTTATAGCACTAAATCTCTCCTTTGATATTTATGGTATCCGGTCGTTCCGGCCCCAAACCGATCCGGCCCAAAGTCAATCCGGCCCCAAGATAAAAGACGTATTGGATCACAGTCGGCGTTTTACGTTTCCGCAAAAAAAAAGTCTACGTTTCCGGAAATAAATACCTTACTTTTCCGCGAAAATAGTAACCATTCCGGAAAAAAATATATTAAAGATAATTAATCTGAGTACCTTGAACCGTTGATTGTAGTAGCATGAAATTTTTGTAATAGCAGTATGCATTGCGCATTTAAAGTCAATTTATCTACCTCGGGCTGGGGATTTAGTCTTCGGGTTGTGCACAAATCAATAAGCAGATCCCACATTTTGATAAAAAGTGGAAGTAACACAAACACAAGAGGAATGAAGTTGCCATTTTACACCCATGTATCGAATAGTTAACCGTGCCATCCATGCAAATATCAGTTATTTCATTACATAGACAATCATAGACATTTCAAGTTGGCGAAACACAAAAATATATAGATTCCGACATCATCATCTTTCACTAAGATGAAACTTTCAAAGATAGAAGATCAGAACCCTTTTTGTATGCTCATCTAAAGAAAATATTTTTCAAAGGCCTTTTTTTTTTAGCACCACCGTACACCTTTTACATTATAATAAAAAAAAATCAGAAACATTTATGAATTACAATTAATATATATCTTTATTTTTATTCCTTATAAATATATTTTTTATTGGGGCCGGATCGACTTTACATATGGGCCGGATCGACGTTGGGCCGGATCGACGTGGGACGGATCGACTTGGGCCGGATCGACGTGGGGCCGGATCGACCCGAAAGCTATATTTATTAGCATTGTAATTTTCACTGTTATTAATATATGTTAGATAAGTTATACACATCTAACCTTGAATTCCATCAAAATTTTTTTTTAATCTTAGGAACTCGTTTTAGAAATTCAAATGTGACGTCATTTTGTGCGTTGCACTTGCTTTGACTAACACGGCTGTGTATTTTTGTTATGTACCCGTTTTTATTCTGTAGCTAGTCACCACTTCAGTTTCATCATGTATATCTGTTGTGTGGTCGTTTTATGGAATTTACTGTTTGCAATAGTATGAATTATTCTAAATAATAAGAATGTCCCCGGCGGATAACCCTGGCCGTATTGGTAACAACTTTTTTGGAACTTTTGGTCCTCAGGGCTCTTCGGCTTTGTTTTTGTTTTGGCTTTCAGACTTTTTTCATCTGAACGTCACTAGTTAGTCTTGTGTGGACGTCTGGCGTATTGAATTTTGAACCTGGTACCTTTTGTTGGCTACTATTCTTTTGTTTCACTGTCGTATATTTTCTCCTATTTATTTGTATTGTAGTCCTGTCATGTAATGTTGTCATTTTAATGTTATAATTAACATTGCCATTAAATCGGGAGGTTTGGCATGCCATAAAACCAGGTTCAACCCACCATTTTTTTTCTTAAAATGCCCTGTACCAAGTCAGGAAAATTGGCTATTGTTATATTAAAGTTCGTTTCTGTGTGTGTTACATTTTAATGTTGTGTTGTAGTTCTCTTATAATTGATGCGTTTACCTTAGTTTTAGTTTGTAACCCGGATTCGTTTTTTCTCTATCGATTTATGAATTTCGAACCGCGGTATACTGCTGTTGCCTTTATTTGTATGACAGTCGTATCAAATTCCATAATATTTACAACGATGCGTGAACCAAACAGACATGATAGGTAAAATTGTCAAAATAGGGGAACATCATTCATCAGCAGTATGCGAAGATCTCGATGATGGCGCTCTTTAATCTCATAAATACATGTATAAAAGTAGATTTTGAATTACATATAGTAAAAGAGGTTCGTTGATTAGTTATGTATTAAAAATTTAACAAAAGTGAAGATTTAAATGAAACTGGCACACGCTTTATAAATTAAATATTCTGTAAATAACTTCTCACAGAATATGATGAAATACATATTTGATTATCAATATATGTAGTTTGAAATACAATATAGTTCAAGTAGTGGGAACAAATTTTACAATTGAAACTAGTACCGAACTATTACAATCATATTTACACTTCAATCTAGACATGCATCTTCAGATAATAGTTTTAACAGATACCGACCCCCCCTCCAATTATTAATAAAAAAAAAAGGAAGACTCATACCAATTCATACAGCTTGGTACATTGTAAATTTAAGCAGCTATCTTTTATAGGCGTGGATTTTGTACTTGTGACGTTTGAATTGTCCATAATCTCAAAGGATTCATAATACAATGTTTTATCTTATTATAACAGGTATTATAATAAACAAAAACTTAAACTGAAAAATGAAAGTCTTTTCCGAGTTATTCCTCTTGATGCATCTATATGTAGATTGTGTTATAGAATGTTAGATCACAAATTGAATTTCAGTAATCCAAAGATGTGCAGTTATTACTTATTGATAAAGATTTGATCATAAAACATATTCAGTGCAAATTAAAAACAGAGAGAAAAAAAAGACACATCAATACAGAGCTGTCTTAAACTAATGATACAACGATATATATGTTTGTGAGATAGGCATTCGTTAACGCTTCAATCTATGTAGGTGACGATTGAGGAAGTATTTGTTATGCAATGTAGATCATCATTCCTGCAATTCGATCTTCGTTAAACAGATTTTGTCTCTTTGTAGAAATTGTAAATCTTCATAATTTGTTTAAAATAATATCATTCACTTATGAAAGCTTTTAAAACATCGCTTTAATACTGCAAGTTTTCTATTATTTCTGTTAGTTCATGGATTATGTAGCCATCATCCTCACGTGAACAATTAAACCAGTTTTTCTCCACATTAACTGCAAACTTCATTTTCAGGTCGTGAAAGTTGTTGACAAAAATATCGAACTCAAAGGGAAAATGTAGTATATAAATAAAATTGTTTAAATTGATATGATTACAATAAAAATGGTATGTAGATAGGTATTCTAAATAAATGAATGAAAATAGAAAGAATGAAAGAAATAATATTAAAAATAGCAATTGCTATATAGGACAGAAAATAAAGTTCGAAAAAACAACAACAAAAAACAAATTAAGAATATATATTTATAAATAAATAAAAGTTGTGAGACTATTGGAATATATAAAATACATATTTTATATAGAGGGATAATTATTCAAATAGATAATAAAAATAGTTTCAGTGTTAGATCTGTCAGACTCAGATTAAAGATGAAAAGATGAGTATCAGTTCTAGGGTGGAACTATCAAAATCTGTACTAGAGTTAAACTGTCCAAAGGTGTCTCTAGGATAGACCTGTTTTTGTCAGAAATTGTTTAAAATGTGTCAAGTTGACTATTAAATAGACTGCTTTACAACAGTTCTCTTGTCAGTTCCTGTTATATTTTACGAGAGGTTATCAATAATCCTAACTGTTCTTAATACTAATAATAGCATGACATAATCATCAGAGATAATCATCATCACTATGCAGATAATAGTTTAAACAGGACAGAGCAAATTGACAAGATGTCTCCTTTATATATGCTACTTAAGATTCGCAAGTATCTGCCTATGCACGTAAGGACTACTTATCTTAACAGATTTACTTTACCAATACTTGATTATTGTTATTCATTAAAGGGTAAGTAATATTAAGTTTGTGTTGTACAAATAACTTTAAGAGACCATCACACCAAGAAATACTTTTCATGAAATATCAGTACCAAGTAAAAAATATAGCAGTTGTTCTTACGGACTTTCCCATTTTAAAATAGACTTGTTCATTATTTTTACTATACATTTTTAGATGCAGTAGTAATGAAGCCGGGCAAGGAATCGGTGCTTTGCACGAGGGAGGTATATTTTGTTCCATCTCCCCTTTTAAATAAGTAGCTAATGATTTGGGGTCTTTTAAACAAACTTCGTAAATAGCGTTGGTCAAAAACTAAATCATTGTCAATATTAAGTGTCACTAAGTATATCGATACTCTAAACCAAAAATGAAAGATAAAACCGACTGTCAGTATTTAAAATTTCAAAATTTTAATTTTACTATTACATTGTGGTTATGCTCTTCGTGCCATTCCTGATGGTGAGTCGAATCACTACTTTTGAATGACCTAGATCTATGTCGTTTGTGAGATCGATCGTAAATATTTGTGAGGATTATCAATATGTATGTGAACGCTTCATTTTGTGCCCGCTGTGTTGATTATTAATATTAATAATTTTTGTTCGTTCTGTTATTACAAATTGCTCTCCTTCAATGAATAGTTTGTGCTATACATATCTAACTTGACACCTGATCTCCTTCTCGCTTTGTCTGGTTGAAAACAGGATAGAGTTTACTCTAAATTTCGAAATTGCAAGTCAGGTAGCCAGTTGTTGACCATTCGTTTGATGTGTTTGAGCTTGATTTGGCTCTTTGATAAGGGACCTACGTTTTGAATTTTCATCGGAGGTCAGTATTTTTGTGAATTTTCTTTTTGCGGATTTCAGATTTTTTTTATTTGGTTAAATATCGACGAAAAGTTTTGTAGTGTGACCTATTATATTTCATAAATGTTTAATACAATGCTGATGCATTCAATACTGATCTCTATCTCTGAATTGTTTATGTCATGAAAAGTTGTTTTAAAATCCACTTTTCTCGGTACTATTGATTTTTGTGTGTGCATTTACTGGTTGTGTCATGGATGGATGTCCAATATACTGTGTTTTTCTTTTTGTAGTTTTTAGCTTATCAATTTTATTAACATCTTTTGTTATTTTGTTGGCAATCAAACTAACACCCGAGACTAATTTCAGCGACCAATCAACATTGCGACAATCACTAATTAATGAAACTTATAAGATTAAAAAAGCTAGAGAACCATTAATAATAATAATAATACTAATAATAATAATAATAATAATAATAATAATAATAATAATAATAATAATAATAATAATAATAATAATAATAATAATAATAATAATAATAATGATAAAAATAATAATAATAATAATAATAATAATAATAATAATAATAATAATAATAATAATAATAATAATAATAATAATACTTTATTGAGAAGCAATATAGCTTATAGAATATACATTTTTGCAATAATTTTTAAATGTATCAGTGTTATAAAAATTACAATAATTATATACAGTCAATACACGTATGGCGGCGAATGACAATAAATTCATATGATAAATACGGCGATTTGTCTGCAAACAACAAATTTGCTTTTGGCTACAAAGTCATATTAATTTTTTAAAAATTAGGTACCAATACCAAATATACTGTTTTATTTAATAGTTATTATGTTATTAACGAAACATTTCAAAAGTTCGAATAAGAAGGGGAATGTACACTATCATAATATTTACGGTATTACAGTTTATGCTATAAGTCAGTAAGCTATACTTAGGAGATAACTGTATCGTATTTTAAGCTCCGACGGCATCAATTGGGGATTTGATGGTCGCAAATTAAGTTTACTGGCGACGCGTTAGCGGAGACAGTAAACGGGTATTTGCGACCATCAAATCCCAAATTGATGCCGTCGGATCTTAAAATACAATATTGTTATCTCCATTCTAATGAAACTGACAGAAAACAACGTTAAAACATGTATTTAAAATCTGTCATATGCCGTCTGCGCTTGCGCGTACGTCCCATAGCATCAATTGTCAATTGATGCCATGTAAGAAAGTGACGTTATCCAATCAAAATGAACGTTACAAACGTTGTTGCATTAGAATGTTCAATTTTAGTAAGTTAGCCATTTAGTTACAAGAAAATCAATAATAAATTAACGATTGCGTCAGTTGTATCAACATATTCATAGAAAGTCCCTAATCAAATGGCAAAATCAACAGCTCAAACACATCAAACGAATGGACAACAACTGTCATATTCCTAACTTGGTACAGGCATTTTCAAATGTAGAAAATGGAGGATTGAGCCTGGTTTTATAGCACTAACTCTCGCCTTTGATATCTATTAGCATTGTAATTTTCACTATTATTAATATATGTTAGATAAGTTATACACATCTAACTTTGAATTCCATCCAATTTTTTTTTTTATTTTGGGAACTCGTTTTAGAAATTCAAATGTGACGTCATTTTGTGCGTTGCACTTGCTTTGACTAACACGGCTGTGTATTTTTGTAATGTACCCGTTTTTATTCTGTAGCTAGTCACCACTTCAGTTTCATCATGTATATCTGTTGTGTGGTCGTTTTATGGAATTTACTGTTTGCAATAGTATGAATTATTCTAAATAATAAGAATGTCCCCGGCGGATAACCCTGGCCGTATTGGTCACAAATTTTTTGGAACTTTTGGTCCTCAGGGCTCTTCGGCTTTGTACTTGTTTTGGCTTTCAGACTTTTTTCATCTGAGCGTCACTAGTTAGTCTTGTGTAGACGTCTGGCGTATTGAATGTTTAACCTGGTACCTTTTGTTGGCTACTATTCGTTTAATTTGTTTCACTGTCGTATATTTTCTCCTATTTATTTGTATTGTAGTCCTGTCATGTAATGTTGTCATTTTAATGTTATAATTAACATTGCCATTAAATCGGGAGGTTTGGCATGCCATAAAACCAGGTTCAACCCACCATTTTTTTTCTTAAAATGCCCTGTACCAAGTCAGGAAAATTGGCTATTGTTATATTAAAGTTCGTTTCTGTGTGTGTTACATTTTAATGTTGTGTTGTAGTTCTCTTATAATTGATGCGTTTACCTTAGTTTTAGTTTGTAACCCGGATTCGTTTTTTCTCTATCGATTTATGAATTTCGAACCGCGGTATACTGCTGTTGCCTTTATTTGTATGACAGTCGTATCAAATTCCATAATATTTACAACGATGCGTGAACCAAACAGACATGATAGGTAAAATTGTCAAAATAGGGGTACATCATTCATCAGCAGTATGCGAAGATCTCGATGATGGCGCTCTTTAATCTCATAAATACATGTATAAAAGTAGATTTTGAATTACATATAGTAAAAGAGGTTCGTTGATTAGTTATGTATTAAAAATTTAACAAAAGTGAAGATTTTGATGAAACTGGCACACGCTTTATAAATTAAATATTCTGTAAATAACTTCTCACAGAATATGATGAAATACATATTTGATTATCGATACATGTAGTTTGATTTACAATATAGTTCAAGTAGTGGGAACAAATTTTACAATTGAAACTAGTACCGAACTATTACAATCATATTTACACTTCAATCTAGACATGCATCTTCAGATAATAGTTTTAACAGATACCTAATCCCCCCCCCCCCCCCCAATTATTGATGAAAAAAGGAAGACTCAGATCAATTCATACAGCTTGATACATTGTAAATTTAAGCAGCTATCTTTTATAGGCGTGGATTTTGTACTTGTGACGTTTGTCCATAATCTCAAAGGATTTATAATACAACGTTTTATCTTATTATAACAGGTATTATAATAAACAAAAACTTAAACTGAAAAATGAAAGTCTTTTCGAGTTATTCCTCTTGATGCATCTATATGTAGATTGAGTTATAGAATGTTAAATCATAAATTGAATTTCAGTAATACAAAGATGTGCAGTTATTACTTATTGATGAAGATTTGGTCATAAAACATATTCAGTGCAAATTAAAAACAGAGAGAAAAAAAACAAACATCAATACAGAGCTGTCTTAAACTAATGATACAACGATATATATGTTCGTGAGATAGGCATTCGTTAATGCTGCAATCTATGTAGGTGACGATTGAGGAAGTATTTGTTATGCAATGTAGATCATCATTCCTGTAATTCGATCTTCGTTAAACAGATTTTGTCTCTTTGTAGAAATTGTAAATCTTCATAATTTGTTTATAATGATATCATTCACTTATGAACGCTTTTAAAATGTCGCTTTTATATGATTCAAACTGCACTGCAAGTTTTCTATTATTTCTATTAGTTCATGGATTGTGTAGCCATAATTCTCGCGTGAACAGTTAAACCAGTTTTTCCTCCACATTAACTGCAAACTTCATTTTTAGGTCGTGACAGAAATATCAAACTCAAAGAGAAAATGTAGTATATTGTTTAAATTGATATGATTACAATAAAAATGCTATGTATTCTAAATAAATGAATGAAAACAGAATAAAAAGAAAGAATGTAAGAAATAATATTAAAAATAGCAATTGCTATATAGGACAGAAAAAGTTCGAAAAAACAACAACAAAAAACAAATTAAGAATATATATTCATAAATAAAACTTGTGGACTATTGGAATTCATTAAATAAATATTTTATATAGAGGGATAATTATTCAAATAGATAATAAAAATATGTTTCAGTGTTAGACCTGTCAGACTCAGATTAAGGATAAAAAGATGAGTATCAGTTCTAGGGTGGAACTATCAAAATCTGTACTAGAGTTAAATTGTCCAAAGGTGTCTCTAGGATCATAGACCTGTTTTTGTCAGAAACTGTTTCAAATGGTTCAAAGTGACTATTATATAGACTGCTTTACAACAGTTCTCTTGTCAATTCCTGTTATATTTTACGAGAGGTTAGCAATAATCCTTACTGTTCTTAATACTAATAATAGCATGCCATAATCATCATTGTCATAATCATCATCACTATGTAGATAATAGTTTAAACAGGACAGAGCATATTGACAAGATGTCTCCTTTATATATGCTACTTAAGATTCGCAAGTATCTGCCTATGCACGTAATGACTACTTATCTTAACAGATTTACCTTACCAATATTTGATTATTGTTATTCACTAAAAGGTAAGTGAAACTAAGTTTGTATTCTACAAACGATTTAAAGACACCATCACATCAAGAAATATTCTTCGTAAAATGTCTGTACCAAGCCAAAAAAATATAGCAGTTCCTATTCCATTATTTTTAATGGACTTTCCATTTTGAATTATACTTCTTCATTATTTTTATTATACATTTTTTTAGATGGAGAAGTAATGAAACCATGAACATAATAAATGAATCAATATTAAGAAGATATTGCTATTTAGCTTTTTCAAATCTTAAAAAGGATTTACACCTCCTTTTGTATAGAACAAATCTCAATGTGTAAATCTCTCCTACATTATTATTTAATTCTATAAGTATGATTAACAATAAAACTTAATAGATGTACTGTCAAAACTCAATTTTACGAAAAGTAGTAGTGAACCATGTTGCAAATTTAAGGTAAATTCTTCTTTGAAATACAAATTGCTGAAACAGTTGAAGATAAATATTACAGTTGATTCTCTGTATACTTCGTGGCAGCAATTGTTGTAAATAAACTCATAAAAATACCAGGAATGAAATTTTGTTCTTGCGTCAAAAGTGCGTTTCGTCTACAAAAGACTCATCAGTGACGCTCGGATAAGTAAAGTTAAAAAGTACGAAGTTGAGGAGCATTCAGGGCCAAAAACTCTTAAACGTTTTATGCTAAGGTAATATATTCCTGAGGTAGAAAAGCTGGAGTATTTAAAAATGCAAAGGTTTGTAAACAGTTAATTTATAATTATGACTATATCATGATAATTCGTGACTTAATGTGTTGTAAATGATTTACCGATCTTATGTGTTATATCGTATTGTGTTTTTAGTAAATACGAGATGTTTTACCACCTTCAGGACAATTAGATTTGGCTTATGATGTAAATATCTCGAAATAAGGATTATTTATTCATGTATTCATTCATTCATTCATCATCCGCATCATCACAATTGTATTAAAGTGTTTTTCATGGATTTCTGTACAAAAAAATCTGTTTCATCAACAAGCAACACAATTTAACGATAGAACCATCATCATTATCATACATAATTTAATATATAATTTCTTTAATCCCTGTTTTTTTTTTATGATTTTCTGTAACATTAACAAGTCCTAGTTCTATTAACAACACAATATAAAAACAAAATGTAAATTTGTTTGTTTACGTCAAGAATGACATGTTAAGCAAAGTGTATTATATTTTTAGTTGCGATAAATTACGTTAACAAACGGCCAGATTTTTTACTTAATATATGATTATTTATCGCTACACAATATTTCAAACTATAGTTACATGGTTTTCTTTATTCGGGCCTTGTATTCACGTGTATTAAAGAAAAAAAGTAAAGGTAAGACGTTTTATATATTATTGTTTTATATTGATACTTATGTTACCGGATATAATATCATCTAGGTACATTTTAATCTATAATTTCTACAAAAAGGAGAAGGGAAACAAGACGAGTTTGTCGACCTGTCCAGGAATAAAAGAAGATAATTGTTATATATGCCAAACATATAGTAACCTTACACAAACATACACACACACAAGACATTTAGGGTTAACAAACGGCCTTCGCTTGCCGTCAGTTTTCTGTTTGAATTGTTTTACATTGCATTTCGGGGCCTATTATAGCTGATGCGGTATGGGCTTTTCTCATTGTTGAAGGCCGTACGGTCCTATAGTTGTTAATTTTGGTCTCTTTTGGAGACTTTTCTCATTATTTTTTTTATATTCAAACATAACAGATGTCTACATACATGTAATGTGTCAAACTCCAACCGCCCAAGTCTAGGCAAATGTCTCACTTTTGCTTCGGAGAATCTGAAATATTAAAACGATCAAGTCTTATTGAACGTACAAATTACGAGCACAAACACACTCGTAAGAAATATGAGGTTTATATGTATGTAATCGTTTGTTTTTGTTGCAGTTCAGTGTTTTCTGTTGTTCCGTTGTTTGCCCTGTATTAAATAACAGTGATATACTACTGTTTCCTTTTTTGAATACTTTGTACGCTAGATGTGCGTTTCGTCTACGAAAAACTCAGTGATGCTCGAATGAAAAAAGTTAAAAGCCAAAAAAAGAAGTTGAAGAGTATAGAGGATCAAAATTCCGAAATGTATTCTTGTATTGGTAAATTGTAACAATGACATCCGTTATATCTAAAGTGTTATCTACTCATTAACATATCAAGAAGTAATACGATAATTATTTCATTTATATATATGTACTTTTGTATTATTGAGATGCGAGGTCTAACGTATCTAATGTTTGTTAATCATTCTTATGACCTTCATATACTGTCTCAGTTGATAACGCAGCTTATTAAATTACAAACTTGTTATTCATCAACTGTTTCGCAAAAGAATGTTACAATATAAAATATCTTGTAACACTGTATAAGGATTTAGTTACCTACTACTGTTTTGTAACCTGTTTTCGATGATTACTGGTTTTTTTTAATATCATAAGAAAAGACTTTTTATACTGTTGTAAATTCTGTGATAGTATCCTGTATTAAATAATTGATAACAATTTAAGTTCATAAAAAGTATTAAAAAATTGTCACAAACATTTCTTGTATTTTGATTTAAAAGTAAATAAAAACCTGCTTAGAATTTGAACACTATTCGACACCAATTTGCATAGTTGGCAAATCTGACTTTTCACTCGTCAGATATACTGTGGAGTAAATTATTTTCGTGGGTACCAATTTTTGTGGATTGAGAACACTTTGTATTTTCGTAAATATTTGATTTAATGGTTTTATTAAGTCATAAGTACATGCCTATAGTGAATGTGTATCTCGTTCAACATTCAAATACGCTGGTTCGCCTGTGACCACGAAACCAACACAAAACATAATGAATCCACTGTTGTTTTGAAAATTCCTTGAATCACAGTTGGACTAATTCTGGTCAATTGCCTGACACTGATTTCTATTCATTACGTAACACATCATGTTTTTGTGTTGAATTAATGTTCCTGTACATAATTGTTTGTACACGTGTTGACGAATTTTGAACACAAGCTCAAAAAACAACAAACTGCCCAATATATAAGCTAGTTTCACACTGCCGATCAGACCAACTCGATCAATCTCGATCAAGATAAATTACGCGATCGGGAGACTGGTCTGTCTCAATCGACAAGAATGTTCGGGGTGGTATACTTTGGTCGTCATCGATTTGACTTTCTACCCGAGAGTTTTTGACATGTCAAAAACATACGAGTAAGGATCGAGAAGTCAGTCACTCGAGAAGAGATCGAGAATCGTCGATTAGCGGTCGAATTGATCGGGAAAGGATCGTGTAGAGATTGGGTTTGGTCGGAATACAAGTAGTTTACCGATCAGTACTTGATCATTTCGATCTTTGCTCGACTCATATCGATCATTTCCCGATCAACGACAACCTGTACGATATGTGGTCAAGATTAACTCGACCAATGTCCGATCGCTTCATGATCACTGCGACTTCTATAGTTTTGCATTCCAGACCAACTCGACCAATACCCAATCTCTATGCGACAATATTCGACAACTCTTCAATCTCTACTCGGCCATACACGCGTATACATCACTGTTACACGATTCTCTTAAAATGTGTGCAGCTTTGATTAACTCTCAAAACTTTGCTTCTGCAAAAATATATTGTCACTATTTATTTTTAACTGTACACAAATTCCTCCATTTACAGTACGCGTCTGTACTTGTGCAAGGAGGTGTAAAACAAACAGAAGTCTACATAACACAACATAAAAAACTAAAAACTTAGCAACACGAAACCCAATAAAACCTGGGATGATCGCAGGTGTTTCGGAAGGGAAGTAGATTCTGCATTTTGGCCCAGAGGATTTTTCAAATATGAAAGTAATTGTGCATTAAAATTCATTATTTTAAAAACAGCTGATGACTAATGTAGCCTTCAAAGTTAGTTTTTAAAAAACATCAATTATTTATTTCATTTTAGCTGTTTAATGTGTGGTATGTTATGTTTGACTTTAACAACTTTATGTCACCGTACGGTCGAATGTTAACAAACACTTTTTTCATACGCTTTTTGATACAATTTTATAAAAAAAATTGAGACGAAAGACAAATGATTTTTATTTGAATTCTTGATAGATATCTGTAAACAGTTTCAGAAAAGGTATCCTCATGGGGGTTTTAATTCTACATTTTTTTTTTGGCCAAATTTTGGGAAAATATGTGACATCTTTACCCACTTTGTGCAATATTAAATTAGTAAAAAATGCAGGTTGCTGCCATGGATACACCAAAAAGAAATATCTTAAACCATTCAACAACTGGGTATGAAGATTAATGGAAAATACTGATTACATGTACATACATACGCACGTATATGACACAAACAGTAGGCTTAATTTGTAAGAAAGCAAGGAAAAGAGGATGGTAATATTTATGAATATTGCTATCTAACATCAGTACTAATCTAGTGACAAATCTCATTTTGAAGGAAAAAGAGCAGTAACTCCCATAAAAATCAGCGTCCTACTTTACTTTCAGGAGGTTTTTTATAACCATTGAGGTCCTCATTTTTCCTCCTGCAAGTTCTCATACTTTTGATTTTGCAATTTGATTAGGGACTTTCCGATTAAATTTTCCTTGGAGTTCAGTATTTTTGTGATTACTATTCATACTGCCACACAGTGGTCGCCTTTTTAGCCACTGTATTATCTAGATTTTTTGGCACCCTTTGCTGTCTACCCCTTTTTGTTTGTTTTCTACGCTCTCTTCATGCTCCGTCACAGCTATTAATCTGTCTATCTAAGCTCTAACCACCTTGCCAAACAATCCAACTGCTTTATTTCCATGGAGATATTTTAAATATATGATTTTACTCAGACCTTCTGTTAACTACTGAAAACTAACCAAACAAACGGGGAACGTGTCCATTGGATCGACACAGATAATGCCCCAGCTTGCATATAACGTTATAAAGAGTCATTACTCAAGAACGGTAAACCTGACACTACCCCAATTCGCACTTGATCTGTGTTTTATGGTATTGCGTTTCATAAAACTTGGTGGAGGCAAAATAAAATTAGAGAACGGAAACTAATTGTTGGGCCGTACGTATACGTACTTACGGATGTACAAGGGTCATTTAATGCCTCCTCCGCTGCAGCGCGTTATCTTAAAAAAATCAGATGTTTTAAACTGAAATTGTACATACCCGACCGATGCCAGACTATCCCTACGACTCCTATACGACCAACTCGATCTGGTCTTGCAGAGATCAGACTGAGATCGAGTATAGTTGATTTGGTCCAGTTAGTCGAGTAAAGATCGTGTGGAGATCGTCAATTGGTCGGAATATCGAATATGTATTCAATTATTGGTCGGGTTTGAGTCGTGATGGAGTCGTTAATTGTCGGGTTACGGTCGTGTACAGTCGGACAGCAGTCGGGTAGAAGTCGTAAACAGGCCCGATCATGAATTTGGTCACGATTGGTCGTGGAAATTTGGACAATCGGGATCATCGAGTTGATCTGATAAGCAGTGTGAACCTAGCTTTAAGCATTCAAACGTTCCAAAAACAATTAAAACTGTAAGGAACATGATAAAACAATTGGTTGATAATTTAGTTACTAAAAAGGGCCTCCTTACATTGTATTTTCATTGCGCACTTACATTATGATCAAAAGTTGTCATGTTGAACAATATAAATTATCAGAAGTTAAACGAATTTATAATTTATATTTATAAGAAAGTATATATGAATCGTCTAAACTAACACGCATAGTGATATATATTGATCTGCGCAGTTATGTAGCAGCGAATTTCGTGAAGACCAAAACGAAATGTAAACTACCTATCGATATTTACTTACAGGTTATATATAGAGGAATGTTAAGTAGTGGAAGCAGTCTCATTTTTACTCTGGAAAGTTAATGAAATTTAAAAAATTGTTATATAAACTGTGCACATCATATACATTTGTGTATGTACTTCAAATCGATATGCATGTTCTTAAACAAATTATGTAGATTTGACATGGTACACAGCGGAAGTATTGCAAATTCACAGCTGATACGTACATTTGACATGATACGTACAAAGCGCAAAATCACAGCTGTATCCCGAAGATTTTTTACATCGAACTTACAATATTTTTCCCGTAGTGCTATCATTGTTTCGTACTAATGTGTTGGGACTTAACGGTAACTGTCCACACAGATCTACCCGATACAGAATTAGTTTTTGTTAAATAGAATACTACTTTGCCACGTAGTGTAAATACACTCTTTACAGATCCTAAGATTAAAATTGTGTACGTAAGACGCGCGTTTCGTCTTCATGAGACTCATCCTACTCGAACTAATAGTACAGGCAATACTCAATTTAAAAATAACACACATTTATAATCATTATTACACAACGAAAACAATTGTCTATATCATAACTCTGAAAAATAATTATATAGTTTGATGATCAAATAGTTACCAAAGATGCCAGGATGAAACTTTGACTAGATTGGTGAGACAACCACATTCATTAAGCTTTTGCTACACTTTGGATTTGCAAATGAAATCGATTCTTTCATTTACAAAATCAGTTTGATATTTTAAAATATGGTGTTTATTTTGTAACTGTTTTATTTGAAGTAAAATATAGGACCAGAAACAAGTTTTCCAACTAAAGTAGTCTTTGTAATCGGTATTGGCACGAAGAACCAAAATTGCACACGCAATAATGATGTTTTAGTGTCAACCGCCACAATATCTCTTCACAAAATAAGCATCCCGATCTATTGTATAGTATAGTTAATCAAGGTTGAAAGCTAATTTTCAAATTTTGTAATGAAAATATATACGAACACCAAGACGGCCATATAAGAATTTATTTCGTTCCTGAATTATTGAAAAAAAATCCATCTTCGTCATTGAAAAATTATTCAGACGGTCTTATTTAGAGTGACTTCCAGGTATGACATTTACTTTTTCAAAATGGCTTCGCATCGGTTGAGAATGTCTTTTTTCGATGGGTACACTATTATTATACCAAATTTTATAATATCATTTTCTTTTGAATTTTAAAATGAAGGTATTTGAACTATGACTCCATGTAAAAAAAAAAAAAACCATCCGTATTTAAGACAGTGCAAATATGATCAAGCGTCTTTGTGAAGGACAGTAGAATTTGTGCCGTGAAATAAAATAAAATTTCTCTCTCGTTTGAACCAATAAAGATTTGTAATTCTATAGTCAAGTTCATATTTCCTATTTTCTCCTAAATGCCTTAGATGCAATAATAAGCATGTTTAGGCCGTTAGTTTTCCCGTTTAGATTGTTTTACATTTGTCATTTTGGGGCCTATTATAGGTGACTATGCAGTATGAGCTTTGCTCATTGTTGAAGGCCGTACAGTTTCCTATATTTGTAAATGTCTGTGTCATCTGGTCTCAATGGCAATCATACCACATCTTGTTTATATATATATATATATATATATATATATATATATATATATAACTCGTCTAAACATCAACCCAACAATGTTAGATCTGTAAATTTGCTTTCGCAAATTTTTTGTTCTTCCCTCGCCGGGATTCGAACCCATGCTACTGTGATATCGTGACACCAAATCGCCTGCACTGCAGCCGTCCCGCTAGACCACACGACCACCTGGGCTCTCTAAAAAAAGAGCTTTCGGTGGGCATGTGTTACCTTTCCACGTCAGTTTTAATCTAGCGGCGTACTACAGTACATGATATATAAGGCATGAAGATGTTATTGTTACAGATCAGCTAAATTATCTATAGTAAAGGATCCTACAAATTAATGTAAGATACAGTCACAGAAAATAATTATATTCATAAGTACGTCTGAGTCAGTGACAACCCTACAACAGATGTATCCATCGGATCGCCATCAATGATGGTGATACATGGCATATATATATATATATATATATATATATATATATATATATATTATATATATATATATATATACAGAATAATATGAACATACAAACGCGCAGATGTAATCAGTGACATTTAAATATGTATACAGTGACTTATAAAATAAGTTATATTTTACATATGAAGTAACAGAAGTTGTCGGCTACTAGTAAAGTGTAATGCTCTTGTAGTTAAGAATACTGGTAAATTCAAAAAGGTTACGTGATTATGTCTAGATCAGAAATTTAGATGTCACTTTCTTAATGAAAAATTGAAAAGAAAACTTCCTTCAATTTCACGAACGTTGGTATACAAAATTGCAATCCTGGTATCTATGATGAGTTTATTTGGTCATTAACGATAATGATTAATAAAAAAGACCATCTTGCGAATAATTTTGTTAGTTTGACGAATCACACTGTACCAGTGATACTTTGACGAAATACGCTGTAATACTTAAGCGAATCAAACTGATGTACTCTGACGAATCACGCTGTATAAAATTTGATAAATCACGCTGCTATAACTTGACGAATCGCGCTGTTGTACTCAAACGGATCACGCTGTTATAACTTGACGAATTACACTGTTGTACTCAGACGACTCATGCTGTTTACTCTGACAGATCACGCTGTTGTACTCTGACGGATCACGCTGATATACTCTGACGATTAATGCTGTTGTACTTTGACGAATCACGCTTTTGTACACTGACGGTTCACGGTGCTATGATTTAACGAATCACGCTGTTGTACAATGACGGTTCACGGTGCTATAACTTGACGAATCATGCTGTTAAACTCAGAAGAATCATGCTGTTGTACACTGACGAATCACGCTGTTGTACACTGACGAATCACGCTGTTGTACACTGACGGATCACAGTGCTATCACTTGACGAAACACGCTCTTGTATTCAGTCGAATCACGCTGTTGTACACTGATGGTTCACGGTGTTTAACTTGACGAATCACGCTGTTGTACTCTGACGAATCACACTGTTGTACACTGACGGTTCACAGTGCTATAACTTGACGAATCACGTTGTTGTACTCTGACGAATATCGCTGTTGTATACTGACGGATCACAGTGCTATAACTTTACGAATATCGCTGTTGTACTCAGAAGAATGGCGCTCTTTTCTAAGACAAATCACGCTGTTGTATATCAGACGAATCACGATCATGTTACTCAGACGAATCACGCTGTTGTACTCAGACGAATCACGCTGTTGTACACTGACGTTTCACGGTGCTATAACTTGACAAATCACGCTGTTGTATTCAGACGAATCGTGCTGCTGTACTCTGACGTATCACGCTGCTGAACACTGACGGATCACAGTGCTTTAACTTTACGAATATCGCTGTTGTACTCAGACGAATGGCGCTCTTTTCTAAGACAAATCACGCTGTTGTATTCAGACGAATCACGCTGTTGTACTCAGAAGAATGACGCTGTTGTACTCTGACGAATCACGCTGTTGTACTCTGACTGATCACGGTGCTATAACTTGACGAATCACGCTGCTATACTCAGACGAATCACGCTATTATATTCAGACGAATCACGTTGTTGTATTCAGACGAATCACGCTGTTAAATTAAGACGAATCACGCTGTCATACTCTGAAGAATAACGCTGTTGTACCGTGACGGATCACGCAATTATAACTTTACGGAACACGCTGTTATAACTTGACGGATCATGCTGTAATACTTTGACGAATCACGCTGTTGTACTCTGCCGGATCACGCTGTTATTGCTTGATAAATCACGCTGTTGTACTCTAACGAGTCACACTGTTGTACTCTGACGGCTCACGCTGTTGTACTCTGACAAATCACGCTGTTTTACTCTAATAACGAGTCACACTGTTGTACTCTAACGAGTCACACTGAGTCTGACGGATCACGCTGTTGTACTCTGACGAATCACGCTGTTTTACTCTAATAACGAGTCACACTGTTGTACTCTAACGAGTCACTCTGTGTTGCACTCTAACGAGTCACACTGCTGTACTCTAACGAGTCACACTGATGTACTCTAACGAGTCACACTGTTGTACTGAAGGAATCACGCTGTTATACTTTGACAAATCGCGATGAGGATATTGACGGATCACGTGCACGGTAATGCTGATTAGACGTTATAATCTTTGACATTAATTTTACTAATCCCCAATAAGAAATGCTTTATTTCAATTTCTAGGCGCAAAGCATTCAAAAATATATTTAAATATCGCTTACAATTTTCAACTTGGCTTCGATATAACTGATTCATACTTATAACAATTGCTGACATGAATGTTCTCGAACAGCGGTATACTACTGTTGCCTTTATTTATCAAACTCTGAAAAGAAATATAAGAGTGATCAGTTAACTTTGCACACAATAGATGATTGAGGGACCATAACGTTTGAACGTATTCGAAATATTGTTGACGAAAACCTGTAGCAAAAAGTAAAATCACAAAAATACTGAACTCCGAGGAAATTTCAAAACGGAAAGTTCCTAAACAAATCTGATTAAAAAAAAAGATTAATGAGTGTCATGCTTTTATGAATAAGAGCCATTCTAGTTTCTTTGTAACATACAGAATAGTGATACATAAGAAACTAAGCCATTGCAAATGCTCAAAAATTTTAATTAAATAAAAAAAGAAGTGACGCGCCGCATATATATGTTCGCAATTTCCATAAAAACGCGTGTGGCTTTTGAAAAAAATTTCCACTGGAGGTCATATTGGGATCGGCGTCAAAATCTTATTTACATAATTTGTTAGTAAAACATAAGTTATCATATAAATAGAGAACAAACCACCTTATTATTTGTAAGACATATATCATTTTTAACATTTAAGACCAAACACTTATTACGAAAGTGTTTTTGTATATGAATAATTCTAAAAAATATCCGAACAGTTACATCTTTTTTTAATGTTCAGAACAATAGCTGTTGCGAAACTAAATTGCGTCCACTAGTATGAGCACGTAGTAGGATTATTTTCATTGTCTAACACCAGAAATAAAATATTATATACTCTAAGTTTCTTTATATAAGATTAAAGTACCGAAAAAAATTGAAAACAACACGTTTAATAACTGTATTCGTCCGAAGCGCTTTTCTGGATTTACCTTTATCAGGAACGCTCAAAGCCAAACATTTGAATTCTAAAACTGCGAATACGGAAACCATATTGACTTACATTGTAATATCGATGGCTATTTCAAGATACATGTCCGAAGCAGTGCAAAACTCACTGTTAGAAATTCAAGATATTTATTGATTTTATCAATTGTACATTGCCCTTCCGTTTCATTGTGTCTCGTTAATCGATGTATCTAATCAGAACTTCTAGCCCTATTTTTGAATTAAAAAATATTATTCGGGGTATTTTTATCTCCGTTAACCACAACAGGTTGGGGTTGTGTTTGAATGACTGGTAACATTTAAAAAAAAAAGAAATTCCATCAATGATATTACTATAATCCTTTATGATTCTGAAATGACAATAATTGGTCTGACAGAATACTATTTAAGACCGTGAATAACAGGTTCAAAATTCATTGAAATATGACGATAACCATGCTAATATTTAAGAGAAAACCACAAACTTATCAACTCAAAGTTATTTCGATAATTTATAAGACCTTCTTATTTATATTTAAGTTTGAATGTTAAGGAAGTTGGTTTTAATTGTTTTAATTTATTGAGCCGTATGGAATACCCTAGAATCTTCTTGTGTTGCGTAGAGGATTAAATGTTTTGTAGAGTACAGTCCTTTTTAAGTAAGGCATAAATTCAAGTATGCAATTTACATTACTATAAATCGTTCCCAATATTATGTACATATATATGAACATTTTATATTAAAAATGTTATATACTTCAGAACGACATTCCAACTATACTAGTCAACAAAAAAACGATACACGATTTTTTTTCAAATTAAAGATGAAAATTTCCGTTTATAGGACCAATATTAAAGGTAGTAATATTTTATGACCATAGGCATATAAATCCGTTTGAAAAAAAAATATTTTGCTCTCTGACGTCATTTGCGAATTTAAATTATTGACAAATTTCATAAAACGACAATTTAAAAAAGAAGTTCAACTATGATGCAACCTTCATTTAAAGATAAGGAAAATGTTTGCCATCAATTCTTTTTTTAAAAATCGTACAGTTTCTTTGTTTATTTGTAAAGCAAAGTTCGGCCCCACAAGAAATCGTTAAAATGTAAACATTATCAATTGATTTACCATTGACAGTATGTGTAAAGTGACTTTTAAAAAAAAGTTTATATTCTTAAAACTAATCCGAAAGGTTCCAAATTTACAGTATGTTGTTTTTTACCAAAAATTAAAAAAAAAATTTGTAACCCATTAGTGACAATATGAACATTACTTGATTATCATATATTGAATATTTTTAAAAATTTGAAAATTCATTTAGTACTTAGAAAATTAATGTGTCGATTTTGTGTCCAACTTTCCGCAAAAATAATTTGCACCCATGATCGTTTACATGGAATTTAGTTACTTTCCGACAGGTTTTGATTTTCATTATCATATGTGCATGCATTGCAAATGAAAGCTTCTTAAAATAGTGTATCTCATTTTGTTTTAGTTTTAATACTGTTTGATAAATTTTAATCTAAAGTCGTGTATCGTTTCTTTTGTTGACAAGTATATATAACTGTATTTCTGAAATGTGGTGGTCAGTTGTGTGTTAGAGTAGTGGTAGGGTTCGTGTGTGTTGGTTAGGTCTTGTGTACTATTATTTGTCTGATTGTCTCTTTTAGCCATGGTGTCAGCTTATTATCGATATATGAGTTTGTTCCTCTGGTATCTTTCGCCCCTTTTTTTAAGAGAGAGATGATTTTATTTTTTTTAACAAATTTTACTTGTATTGTAATGATACATCATACCCCGTGGGAAAGTCAATAAGAGAGAAATAATACCCATAAGTATATATTGACCGGCTTATTCTAATCGATACAGGTATGTATTTACATTGTATCATAGACCCATTTATATGTTCAGTGTATGTTCATTTATGTTACTGCGTCTTTTGATGGAGTAAAGCCATTTCTATTGATATTCTAAAGTGTGGCTTTCTTTTTTGTGATGTAACAATATTTTGTTAGATAAGGGTGAAGGTTTGGTGCCATTAAAACCTTAGAACTGCTGCAATTGTTTTCTCCTGTCCTAAGTCAGGAATCTGATGTTCAGTAGTTGTCGAGTGTTATTGTGGTTTATAAGTGTTCTCGTTTCTCGTTTTTTTAATAGACTTAGACCGTTGGTTTTCCCGTTAGAATGGATTCACACCATTAAATTTTGGGGCCCTTTATAGCTTGCTGTTCGTCGTGAGCCACGGCTCCGTGTTGAAGACCATACCTTGACCTATAATGGTTTACTTTTACAAAATTGTCACTTGGATGGATAGTTGTCTCAATGACACTCATACATGTATCTAGTTTTGATGTTATATTTGTTATTCTCATCGGATTTTGTCTAATGCTTAGTTCGTTTTGTGTGTGTTACATGTTAATGTTGTGTCGTAATTGTCCTGTAATATTTAATACGTTTCCCTCGGTTTTGGTTTGTGATCCGGATTGTTTTTTCCTACGATCTGAGACTACTACAATGTCTCAGCTCGATTATGAGTTTTGAACATCGGTATACTTCTGTTGCCTTTAATTATATACTACATCTTCATATATCTAAAAACAATCGTACTAATTAACTCATCAAAGATATCAAATGATATGTTTAAACATATATTGAAATTAATTTAAATACATGCATTCCGTTTGTAAATCTACACATTTACATGTCTATGAATATTTTGATCTATTCTTATACAATTTTATTCTCCCTTCCTATAATTGAATATTAATGTATTTTTTTTTTAAAACTGTTTTGAAGATGAGTTTTGTTGTAAAGACATTTGGTACTGCTGGAAAAAACTATCCTCCAAGAATGTTTTCATTTACCTTATTAAGAAAAAACATGACTTTTGACTTGTAAAGTCGGTCTCTGACCTAAGATAGTGTGAAGCTAATCATTTATAAAAGTTGACAATTATGACATGATTAATCAATGTGACGTCAAATTGTGTTACAGATTTCAAAATTGAATTATGACACTAATTTGACAGAGATTAACATATTTGGTGATAAATCAAATATTTTATTTTGTATTTTAAGGAAGTAAAAACTTATTAACCACTGCGTATATTCATGTTCACTTCACCTTTATATTAAAGATTTTTATTTTTAAGGAATAAAAAATAAGAATTATTTAACAACAATAGTTCTAACATGTTTGATGCACGTGTCTTGTCGATGTCAACATTTGAAGTTTTACAAGGCTAACATATTGAATTACAAAAGATGTCAGAAAATTTTGACTTTGAACAGAATAAATGGTAAAAAAGTACCGAGAAAAAAAAAAAAAAAATGATTTTCATATTTCATATTTGTATTTAAAAGCATACATTTTAATTAATATTCAAGGTGATTTTTTCATTTATCTAAATTCTTCGATTACTTATTCTATAAATGCTATTTTTCGATGCTGCTGCTTTCAAATTGAAGCGATGAGATATTGAAATGTCTAAGCATTTAAACATCATTTAACCATACGTGACATAATATAGCGTTGGACGACTGCATATCAAGGTTACTCTTCGCGTTGAAAGTCATGCTGTGCATATACTGATTTTAGGTCTTGGAACAGCGGTATACTACTGTTGCCTTTATAGATGAATAGTTCACATGTTTTCTTTTCTATTATTGTTGATATACTCCAGAAAAACTGATACAAAGTTTAGAAACGCATTTTTCTAATCAAATAGTGCGAAAGGTTCTTTTATACACTGATATATATATACAATATATGTACATTGTCGGAAAATATAAAATTTGTTTGTATGAGCTTTAGAAATAAGCTGGTTCTCGGCTGACTACTACACTTTGTTCATAGACTGTAGCGAATACAAGCGGATTCCAGTTTACTTTAGAAACAGGACGAAAAGCGAGGTTCTGTCGAGCTTTTCTCCGGTTTCGTAGCGAGTACAAATACATTTATATCTTTCGGCAATGTACATATATTGTTTTTATCCTGAAATTTACATCCAACACTTAAAGCTTTCGTTGTTAAATGTGAATTATTGTCTCTAATTTTTCAATGAAATCAACAGTTTAAACGCGGACGCGGAGAGGACCCCAAAAAATGAACTAGTTTGCGAAAAGAAAAATCCACATTACTCCGTGCTCACCATGGAAGCGGGGTAACAGGAGACTTTATTCGTACATGTACAAATAAAGCAAAAATTTATTTGTAAACCTGTTATTTGTACAATAAATGGCTGATTGCAGGATAAAACATTTTAATCTCGAAATTGATTATTTGCTGCATATTGATTTGAAAATCTGTAACACAATTTAATCATATGCATTTAGAAGTTAAAGCTTTTTCGGAGCATTACTTTTGCGCAAAACTATGTATTACAAATACGCACATTCATTTAAGAAGCGTAACTAATGTTAACTTCATCTTTTAATATATGTATATTATTTGAAATAAAATACTTGACAGAAACTTCAAGAAGACGGATTAAATAAGCACTTGTTGCTTGTTTCTGAATCCTTATTGTGAATGTGTTTATAATTATACTTGTATTATTCATACTTAATGAAAAACCAAGTACATGTAGTTTCCAACAGATATCAGAACATTTGATTATTTCAGGGTTGAAAGCATGAAATTTTTCACAGTTTAGGTTGTCATGCTAATTGTGATTTTTGAAAACGAACCCAGTTAAAAACACATTTTGGCGGCCAGATAAAAAATGGCCACCAAACTGTCTTTTGTATAAAATATAGCTAAGCGGATATCAGATCAATTTGTCATTTGATGGTAAAAGCGTAAAATTTATCATTGTGAACGATGACGTGGTATCGAAATCAATAATTATATATGATGTATATGTCGTGTACAAGTTACAATTTTGTACAGGTTATAACATGTACAAAAATATTGTACCATGTTATAATTTGTACAATACCAAAATACAAGTTATAACATGTACAAAAGTACCTCGTACATGTTATAACATGTACAAAAGTACCTCGACTGTTATAACATGTACAACATATCGCTTAAAAATGGTTTTAACCTGTACAAAATTTAAGAATAATAATAAAGCAGGATATACATTCAAATAATAAAGAACAATAATCAAATGCAACAATATGCTCTAATCAGGAATTATGTTCCATATGCTCCGAATAAGCTTATGGTACTTATATGCTCCGAATTAAGCATTATGTTACTAATATGTTCCGAATCAAGAAGTATGGTACAAATATTACGACACTATCCACTTGATGAAGTCGATCAATATGCAAGATTTTTATAGAGTCATCAATTTAAGAAAATATGTCAAACAATTACAATCGAATTATTTTCAAAGAGCAGAACATTCTCTACACGTGACAATACTTTATCGTCACCGCATACCAAGCGGTGAAAATTTGAATGAGGACACGGGGTTGGTAGAAGAACATTTTTTCACGGTTAGTCCCGATCTTTCTCACGACCATAATTTTACCATGACGTTCAGAGAAAAAAAAAGTTTACTGACAGTTGCGCATCTTAATATATAAGTCGTGCCATTGCCTTGGGAATTTGTCGTTTGCCCAAAAAGATTTTGGATATTGTATTGTTAGAAATTTTTTTGAAACATCACATGCAAGGAGGACTCAAGAATCAGGCCGATTTCGCCGTGATCCAAGGAAAAGCTGTAATACAAAATGCACATGATTTATACATGTTTTCAATTGATAAAATTATTAAATCCGAAAAAGTCGACTGGTTGTGTATAATGCCGGCTGTTTGAATACATAGAGAATGTGCCAAGAAATACAAATCGCCTATTCAAACCTATACAAAATGAAGAAAACTACATCAAGTACAATCAACGAATAACGTTTATAAAATAAGAAAAAGAAACTTATCGCGTTATACAAGTGAAACATGTATGAACGGAGGAAATAATGCATGTAGCAGTTAAGCCGAACCCACAAATTTAATTAAATTGAAGTTGGATAAGGAAGGCTCGAGTTCGGATATACTAGAGAATGTGGAATTGCCCCAATTAATACAAAAAGGTGCAATAGTTGCCCTATATACTGATGATTTAAGTGCAGATTACTATATGTTGTCGTGCACTAGGGAACAATTAAAACTGCACAAAAACACCACTGATTACTGGGGAAATACTTTTCCTGCTGATTCATCTGTAATTAAAGGTTTCTACTTCGACAAAGTTAACGATGATAGATTTCAATACAAGTTGATAAAAAATAAATTAGCAATGGTACCGTCACAAGCAGATTTATCTGTCATCATATTAACAACGGACATGGCAATATTGAAATAAGCGAAGACACACATTCTGATAATTTGAAAGCATGCTCATCACAGGAGTAATTGAGTGGCTCATCTCGAACTTTTAAAGCTTTGCAGGAATTACTGGGAAGGGGCGGGGTGATCGAAAGTAATATTCACTTGAATCAATGTTAAAAAATATTTATGTGTAAAGTTTGAGTTCCCTGTATTTATTTGTTTCAAACAAACATCGGCCAAAATAGTTTTTGATTCGACTATCTATAGAATAGTTTTCATGCTTGAAACGTTCTTTTTAATAACGTCAAAATGAACTTTTTGTTGATACCGTCGTGAAACGTATATTGGTACCAACACCGTACGTAACGTCTGTATTAAATAACATGTAAACATTACTTATTATCAATGGGACCGTACATTATATAAAAGTTTAGTTTCCGTGTTGAGAACACTTTTACTTTACATCAATGTGAACACGACTTAAGTCATGCAAACATTTCGAATGATATCATAGATTATGTCCCTTGTTACCAATAATAATAATGTTGATTTGTGTCAGTATCCAAATAAATCTTTTATCAATTTATTTTATCATGAATACCACATCAGTAACATTCATGGTACAAATTGTACTGCACAAAGTGCACACTTCGACAATAAATGGCTCTTTAGTGATGCTAAAGGCCAATCTATTTGAAAATCTAAACCTCGTTCAAAATATGAATAGGAAATAAACCAAAACGAAAAACAAGTATATCCAAAGTCGGGCAATGAATCCGAGCTATGCTATGACCAATGTCATTATTACAATGTACAGGACGATTGTTGCAAGTTCATGCCCTTGTTGAAAATGTGCAAACATATAAGAGTTTTATTAGCAAGCGAAGATACGTTTGTTTGCACTTTTTCACTCTACACTTGTAACCTGTCCCATTGTCGCTTGAAATGCAAAGATCAATGTCAATATAAATTATTATAGATAATTCTGTAAAACTTAAATAACAATAACATGCCCAGAATTGTATGCTTCTAAGTATAAAGGTATTTTGTAAACTAAATATTATTTCATTTAAAAAAAGTTTGTTTGAAGGTTTAAAAAATTAGAACATGTAAAACAAACATGGTGATCTATCAAGAAGAATGCATGGGAAACGTAACAGAATAAACTCTGATTTTTTTATCAGTGTTTCATAACAGACAATGCGAAAATAATGTCCCAGTTTTGATAGTTTTTTGGTATGCGTTATTTCAACAGTTGGATAGAGTAAGAAAACTAACTTTTACTTTTGTTAATTCATATATAGAAAATGTTGTTCCGTTGAAATAATCAATATTTAGGTGAACTTTTCCATACGGTTGTCAGAATGCTAGATTTGAGGAAACACCAACATTATAAACAACAATAGATGTAAAGTTATTTATCTCCCGTTATTTTTAGTTAATAACAATGACCACAATCAGTGCCATATGTTTTTATATGTAACAGTATCTGTTTTAGCTAACATTAATTGTAGTTTTATTGACATCGAGTCTATTGCCATCACTTGGTGTGCGTTGTACGTTCTTTGCTATCAATTGTTAATTTAAATATGTTTTGAAATGTTAACATTGAGCTACAGCAATTTACATCAAACTTCTTATGATACTTTGTTCATAATCATACATAGGATCCCCAACAAACTAACTAACATACCGTGTAGGGGAAATGCAAGAAGTTTTGCTTTTTAACTGTTTTGATCTGAGCGTCACTGATGAGTCTTATGTAGACGAAACGCGCGTCTGGCGTATAACATTATAATCCTGGTACTTTTGATAACTATTTACACCACTCGGCCGATGCCACTGCTGGTGGACGTTTCGTCCCCGAGGGTATCACCAAGCCCAGTAGTCAGTACTTCGGTGTTGACATGAATATCAATTATATGGTCATTTTTATAAATTTTCTGTATAAAAACGTAGAATTTTTCGAAAAACTAAGGATTTTCATACCCAAGGAGTAGATTAACTTAGCCGTATTTGGCACAACTTTTTGGAATTTTGGGTCCTCATTGCTCTTCAACTTTGTATTTGTTTGGCTTTTTAACTATTTTGATCTGAGCGTCACTGATGAGTCTTATGTAGACGAAACGCGCGTCTGGCGTATAAAATTATAATCCTGGTACTTTTGATAACTATTTGCAAAATCCTGAAAATCACAAGCGTCAGAGAACAGATAACTGGGTAAAATTGAAACCATTAAATGTCTAAACCTGTCTAATCTATATTGGTTTTATTAGAACTGAATTATATTGCAATTCTTTTTATGACTTATTGGAATTAATCAGACAGTTTATTTCAATGAATTTGCCATTCAAATTGTAAATAACCAAAAAAATATCTGTTTTTTTTTTAAAATTAAGAACTTATCTTAATATTTTAAAACAATTAATTGTCTAATTATTATTTTTGTACTTTTATGTATATATCGAATAATAACCCTTTTTGATCAATTCTAGATTTTATCATATAGCTTATCATTCATGTCATTAGAATGATGTAGTTGAAACTGATTGTAAGATGTCATCACCAATTAGTGAGTAAGACATAAGCATATCGTTGACTTTAAACAACAACTGTTGTAGCATTGTTTCCTTTTTGTCTCTTATTTTAATAATTATGATACACAGTACCTCATTTAGATACTATAAATAGCTTATATAGATATGAATGAATATCTAAGTAAGTGAATTTACAAACCTAACTACCGTAACGTATACTTATGAACTTACTGGATAATTACCTGTTATAGCGAGAGACTAATCTATAGACATCAATAGTGCATTGACATGACATATCAACGATATAAGGATGAGGCTAAGAAACTGGGAAATGCAAGGCTCTTTCGAGCTTTTCCCCGTTTCAGGCCGAATCCTTATATTTTTGATATATCAAGTCAATGCACTATAATTGTCTTTATACTGCAATCTAGAAACAAATATTTTTAATTGATGTTGAATGTGTTTATGTTATTTATTTGATTTAAATATTGTGGACAATCCCCCTTTAAAAAGGCCTCATATCAGGCGTAGAGATGTACAACACAATGAAATGTACACTTCCTGATACAACCAACCAATAGTGAACGAATTTGTTTAAGTATGGACTAAAATATCAGAAATATGTATGAAAAGTAATGATTTAAAGGTTTCAAACAAAAAATATTAACAAGTGAAATATGTTTTTTCGAAAATTGTAAAAGAAATGAGAGTTTGAGTCTTTCTACATGGAACACAAGAACAGGTTGAAGAGGTCGTATGCATAACTAAATATAGTTTCGGCACATTCTATTTAAATATTCACGAGAAAAAGTGATATCAGGTCAGTGACTGTATATGACATAGACATATACAGTCAACGCATTTTGACTACTCAATAGAACGAGTGCAGTATAAATAAGGATACTCGGCTAACTTCAGTAGATGGAGTACGTTGCATAACTGCAAAGAAATTTGCAATAAAAATGTGAACAAAAAGTAAATTTATTTTAAGAGCTCTATCAAACAACTTGGCCGCCATAAATAAAATAACAGCATTGGTGGGAAATATCTCTAAATCTGTAATAAGAAACGGACAATTCATCGAAGTCTTTATTTCTTGTATAACTTAATGTTTCTAACTTTTGATAATTTAGGTCAAATAGCAGCCTAAAATGATGATTTTTTTTCGACTTTAAACAGCTAAATGTTTGTATGTTAACTTTAAAACAATAATGGGTAGAGCAGGACTTACAAGAATGAGTATAAAACTTGTTTATCTTGGTCATAACGTAAATAATATATATAATCAGCCTTATATGTCATGTTCAATCTACAAGATGAGTCAGTGCACGTGTTTGTCTATAAACCATACTACCATACTAACAATTGTCATCTCTCGCGTCAAACATAATCACTCTTTGCCTATTTAATTTTTTTTTTTCACTAATTACCTACAATTCTCATCAGCCCAAAACTACTTGGGTCAAATATTCTATTAGAGCATTCCTACCCTTCTGACATCAGTTATTAGCTTGAAATTTTCGAAAATCACACGGTGAAGGTCAACAGTGACTGATTTTCAGAACCGTTCCAAACCATCTGATAATGAGTTCATCTTCAAATTGTGATTTCATGTTTCCTAGTCTTCTATGAAAATACTTCTACTGGATTTATACTTTCCTCTTGCCATAGATAACTTCTGAGCTCTATAAATATAAAACAAACTTTTGTTTTTGTTCTGCCTTTTGTTTTGTTCTTCCTCCACCTCTGACATTTTCTTTCGGAACACGTCAATAAGAAAATGAAATCAAATAGAAACTTATCATGTATAACCGAACAACTTTTTCTATAACATAGGAGTTATTTCTACGTACATTGCATTATTTTTCTTGGTATTGCTTCTTCTCAGAAATCATAAAAGATATCGTTTAATTTTTTTGTCAAAAAGTTTGAACATTCTGAGGATGAATGATCTTTTTTATTTCAAATTACAAGTCCTTGTTATTTCCCTATTTACTTAGTGTGGTATGTAGATGTTACTGTGAAACCATAAGTCAAAGAGACCAAGGGGTCTTAAGGTATGGTGTCCTAGGTCCATAAGCAGCCATATTAAGATTCAGTTCTAACGTCAAGATCCTGTCTATCAATTTTACCCTCCCTTGCCTTTCATCGAAAATCAGCAGAAACCGGTAGAGTTACTTGTATCGACATAATGTTTTTGATAAAATGTAATCTGTTACGTGACTTTACGCCAGAACATGTTAGTTGAAGTGCTCTGTCGTTTTATAGAGGTTTTCTCTCCTTAAATATTAAAAAATATCTGTTTGGTAGGATAATCTTTGAACTTTGAACGGTAAATTGCCTAGAATGTTATTCCTATTTATAACAATATATGTGCCTTCTTGTCGACATGTCCGAAGCTAACTTATGCGAGGAATGATAGAATATATCTTATTATTGGACAACGAAATGTCATTCAATCAGATTCTGAACAGATGATTGTAACAATTTCATGAGTTTTCTGTTCAGGATATTTTCATTACGACTTGAATCGGAAACAACCTTTTGGGTTTTTTTTATATACAGAAGCGATACATATTTTCAAAAAAAAGGATGTTGTATTGATATATTTTTTTTCTAAATTTTTGCAATAACCTTTTTTTAAGTTGTTTTCAAATTAAACAAAATTATACATATTATACTAGTATATGACGTATATGACATGATTTATGTTTGTTGGTCGAGTATTGTTATTTTCATGACGAATGCCGAGTTATTTTTTTTATTTTTTCCTTTTTTTTTTTAAATATGATAAAATAGTTTTCTTGATTTATTGACAACAGTGTAATATTAAACCTAATGCTATCAAACTGATCAACCAATTTATAAACAGATATGTATTATCAACTATGATAAAGTATTCTGCCTTATTGATGTATGATTTATCAATTAAATACATTATCATATAAAATTCTGTAGAGAAAAATAAGGAAGTTATTGTCTTCCGGACTTGTATCAACAAATACTCTTATAAACGAAATATTAATGCAATAAGCCTGCAGTTTATTCTAAAATAAGCTTGATCATGTATACTCGTCATACCAGACGGGATATTCAATTGTGCTGCAAGTTGAGTTAAAACATAAAAAATCAAAATTCATTAAATACATACAAAGTTAAGGAAGCACTTAACGACAACCAGAGCAGTCGAACCTAAAGGCAATTGTCAATATTTTTTGTATTTCCACTTTAAAATATATCCTTCATGTTTTGTGTCAAATACAGTTGTACTATGATTTTCTATTTGATCCTTTCGTGTTTACTACCATTAAAAGGTAAACCAATCTTAGATTTTAGAACGACATGATTAAATCTGGTTATAAAGGGAAAAACATTGACAAATGAACCAGTGATTCGATCATTTTAGGTGGTTGAAAGTTTGCACTACATTTTTCCTGTCTGTTGTTGCTGTTTCCTGCAAGGTTTTTGTTGTTTATGTTATATGGATTTAAATGTGGTTTGGGTGGAGAATAGTCTCATTGGAACTCATACCGCATCTTCTATTATTTATTAACAAGTCTATGTTGTTAGTTTGTATTGAGCCTCTCGGCAGACAACATTTATATACACTTGAATTCTTCTCAATTTTCATGAAATATTTACTATTGAACTCAAAGAAAACAACAATCAATCAATCAAAGATTTACACATGTATTATTTATGAATATTTGTGGATTTCAAACGAATACCGATAAATATCGGCTTTTTTTCTTATTATTTTCATATTTTGTATACAAAATGTACTATGTTCTTGAAAATATCATAAATTAATGACATCCCCATGTTTTGTAATTATAAGACAATAATGGAGTAGTCCCAACACTGTTTATTTTTTTTACCTCAACATTTTGGCTTGTTTGACTTTGAAGGTTTCGTTTCTCCATTAGTCATTGCTGGAGCCTGTTTATTTTGTTTTCCCCAACTTGCGGGTTGTTTGACCTTGGAGTTTTCGTTTCTCCATTAGTCATTGCTGGAGCCTGTTTTTGTTTTGTTTACTTCCACTTGTGGGTTGTTTGACTGGAGGTTTTCTTTCTCCATTATTCATCGCTGGAACCTGTTTATTTTGTTTACTTCAACTTGTGGCTTGTTTGACTTTGAAGGTTACGTTTCTCCATTAGTCATTGCTGGAGCCTGTTTACTTTGTTAACTCCAACTTGCGGGTTGTTTGACCTTGGAGTTCTCGTTTCTCCACTAGTCATCGCTGGAGCCTGTTTATTTTGTTTTCTTCAACTTGTGGGTTGTTTGACCTTGGAGGTTTCGTTTCTCCATTATTCATTGCTGGAGCACTGGCTTGAATGATAAGGTATATGTATTTTTTAAATATAAGAAAACGTTTGTGTTATTAGTAAAGAATTTTATATTACAATACCCTATGGTACGGTTCAATGGTTTGTGAAGCTTTAAAAATCATTTCGGTTATAGCCCATTATTTCCTTATATCTTTGTTTACAACTTCAACATGTTGTAGTTTGTTTATCGATTTTTAATTAGACGAGACTCTGGGTGTACTTCAATGACAGGACAACAACAACAAAAACATACAGAAAGCAACATACGGTCTTCAAAAACATTGAGGTGCCTATATACACTGACCAAATTTAGAAACGATTCTTTTTGTATTGTTATTTTTTTGATGAATGCAGATTTATCTTTCTACTTTTTTCCTTTTAATTTATATATATGGAAGTGGTTATTTTTTAATTTATTGACAACAGTGTAATAATAAACCTAATACTATATAACTGATCAATCAATTTATAAACAGACATATATTATCAACTATGATAATGTGTTCTGCCTTATTAATGTATGATTTATCATAAAAGTCAGTACAGAAAATTAAGTAAGTTATTGTCTTCCGGACTTGTATGAAAAAAATACTCATATAAACCAAATATTAATGCAATAAGCCTGCAGTCGTATTTAAAAAAAAATTGCTCATATATACGCTTCATACCAGAATGATATTCAATAGTGCTACAAGTTGAGTTAAAACATCAAAAATCAATAAATCATTAAATACATACAAAGTTAAGGGAGCTCTTAAATAAAAGTGTCTAACCAGAGCAGTCGAACCTTAAGCCAATTGTTAATATTTTTTCTATTTCCACTTCCAAACTTATCCTTCATGTTTTATGTCAAATACAGTTGTAATAAGATTTTCTCTTTGATCCTTCATGTTTATTGCCATTAAAAGGTGCACCAATCTTACAGTTTAGAACAACATGATTAGAACCTGGTTATAAGTCAGAAAAAAAGCAATTGACAAATAAACCAATGATTTATTGATAACTTTTTAGTTGGTTAAAAGTTTGCATTACATTTTTCTTGTCTGTAATTAAATATTCATTAAACATGACCGAGTATTGTATGGCAAATTTAGAACATATTCACACTTTCGCGTGACCTTACAAAATTATCCTTCACCATTTTAATATTCAAACTTAAATAAGAGTCCACTTTTTATAGTGAGTGAATGTAAAACATAGAACGATAATTAATGATCATTTCAATGAATGGAATATAATAGCAATGACATAGTCTGTGAAGACCAAAAGGATAAATTGTTTTTCTTCTGCTTCCGGTTAAAATTTTAATACTTATACATCTTTTTTTTAATGTACGATGCTATAGAAATCCCTTTTTCAAATTTGATTTCGTTTTTAATTATAAAACTCCTTGGATAGATATCAGAAATCAGACCATTCAACACTAGATGCTTACTTTTTAATGATAAATGTACATGTATTGTTTGTTTCGAAAAAAAACTTTTGCTTTATATATAAGCAGTCTGGCATTCTTTTCTTGAAAGAAAAAAAGTAATTCACTCAAATATCAGTTATATGAATTATATAAATATTATTTTACCTTCATCTTTACCCCTATTTCAATTTTTGATCATTACATATGTTTTACATTCACTTCATTTTAAATCTTTTCTCTTTCATCTTTAATTAGTAGGAGATATATATTATCCCATGCAAAATGCCATAGGGGACTGTACACTTCGTTAGTGCAGTTACTAAGAGTTCACTCACATAATTAATCTACAAAAAGTCATTCATGTATAGCATTGTCATAGTGCATGGAAAGCCATGTACTATGACAATTAGAGGGGAGAATATGACTTTTCATTGGACGAGAAGGGGTAAGTATGTTCTAATCCTATGTTGTTAGCCTTTCCTGAGACTCTCGGCAGATCAGATTTGTGTACACTTGAATTCTTCTCAATATGCATGAAACATTTAATACCGGACGTAAAGAAAAAAACCCAATCAATCAATCAATGATTAACACTTGTATTACTTGTGGGTTTTCAAACTAATACTGATAATTATCAGGTTTTCTATTAAAACGAATAGATCGTGAAAAGAACATATACCTTACATTCACATTTTACATACAAAATGTCCTATATTCTTGAAAGTATCATGAATTTCAACCTAGTTTTCTTTGTGACAATTGTAAACTGTGTCTTTTCAAAACAAATTAATCTTTAAAGTATGTCAAAGACAATATTTCCTGGTTTAACCAGGAACCTTTTTTTTTATTTGGAAGTATATTGATATCAAGACATGTATACACATCGTAACATTTGTAATAAATGTAGTTTATTTTAAACATATATTATGTTAATTTTACGGCATAAACATGAGTGATTGTATTTTACGGATTTAAATGTCTTTGGAATGATTTATTTATAATGTTATGTAATTAGTAAAGATAAAAGGTCGTTAAGCTATGAGGAAAAACTGATCAATCAGAACATGACCTTGTTAATCTTTACAATTCTAAACAGACTGCGTTAAATAAGACATGAAACATAAAGGTTTTACAGTTATATTAATTTCAAAAATAAGCTTATTCCTTTGAATATTTGGCAAAATTTAAAAATGGAATTTATTGTAAATGTAATATTATTATAACTTTTGCATCGTTACACTTTGAAAGTGAAGCTAAAGTTTTAGAGAACTTTTGGAGACTTTTAATCTTTTATAAATACTAAAATTTGTATAATAGTTGTTTTAACATATTGGGAATTTTTTTTATATTAAATACCAAGTTAAAGTTTGGTTTCGAAAGTTTTGGGGTCGAACGAACCCGCCAATGGTTTTTCTAGAAAATGACCATTTGTGCACATAAATCGGCGTCATGCGTTAATTATGTTTTATATCTGGATTCTGTGTGTGGTTGAAGCGTGGTTGGCCCGCCACCATTACATTGTTCTCGGTAAACAAGTTACAAGTATATCCCATTATTAATTGGATTTAAGATGAGGATGACAGTTATAGGCCTGGTTCATTGTGTAAGAAGAATGTAATTCTGTAAAAAAAATATTGATTTATCGGCTTGTAATTTGTAATAAACGTTTTTAGGATTGCGTAAATAGAGCTAATTATGTGACTTAAAATTACGTAAAATACATGTGGTTTTTTTTTCCAAAGTAGTTTTTCTAATTATAAGAAGTATTACACGTCAAAGCGACTCTACATAACAATACATTGCAAATAAGATTTTATAACTTAGAATTGTGTTCCTTTTGATGTTTTTGAACAAACAAAAAAAATGATACGTTTAAGATGATTGGACCCCCTCTTTTTCACCGAATATATAGAAAAACGAGAAGAACAAAACACTAAAATTAAAAGACAATAATAGAGTAGTTCAAACCTGTTTATTTTGTTTACTACAACTTGTGGGTTGTTTGACCTTGGAGGTTTCATTTTTCCATTTGTTATCGCTGCAGCCTGTTTATTTTGTTTTCTTCAACTTGTGGGTTGTTTGACCTTGGAGGTTTCGTTTCTCCATTAGACATTGCTGGAGCCTGTTTATTTTGTTTTCTTCAACTTGTGGGTTGTTTGACCTTAAAGATTTCGTTTCTCCATTAGTCATTGCTGGAGCACTGGCTTGAATAATAGGATACATGTATTTTCTAAATGTCTGAAAAAGTTATTTAGTAAAGAATTTTATATTACAAAACCCTATGGCAAGGCGCAATGTTTGTCTGTCGATTTTCAATAAGACAAGATTTTGGGTGTACTTAAATGAGAGGCATACAACTAAAACATACAGAACGCAACATACGGTCGTCAAAAACAGGCAGGTGCCAATATATATTGAAATAAGAAACGCAACAATAAATCATTGTTTTCTCCTTTTCAGATATGCATTTTTTATTAAAAAAAATATATGAACAGACATTTTATTCATAACTCCAGTGTTTTAAAACAAAATTGCAGATCAAAGGTTGAATTGATTACGTCAATTCTAAATGTTTAAATCATGTGGTATGCACTTTAACCCTGGTTTTCCCCTTTCCAATGCAATGGATCTGTCACCGGCGAAGACAGTGACTGCCTGCAACCAACGCCAAAAACATTGTCAGAAAGGTCAATCAAATCTGTTGGGCTTGTTTTAAGTTCTGTTTTGTTATGACTATTCCTTTGTCCCATCCAGTTTAGTGTGTTTCAGCAGTTATATGATGTTACTCTAGAGCTTTAAATGTTGTTTCTGCAGTCGATTCTTTGGCATTTCAGTTTATGGGGAAACATTTATGGCATCACTCTACGTTCCATGGCATTCATCAATTTGATTAGTAATTGACGTTGCGGCCGTAAACATGTTTCGCAAATTACGTTGAATTATCAAATTCTTTTGACGTAACGATGTCACTACTTGTTTTCGGTACTTATACATCTTCGGATTTCAAATGTTTGGCTTTGAGCGTTCCTGATGAAGGTAAATCCAGAAAAGTGCTTCGGACGCAATAAATTATTAAACGTGTTGTTTTATATTTTTGTTGATCTGGTCAATGATGAGTCTCTGACTTCAAATTGTCTGGTAACAACACGTTTATATTCTCCTGTCTGCAATATTCTTATCAGCTGATTCAGTTTTTTCATTACTCAGTCTTGGCAATATGGAGATGCAACATTTTTTAACTGATTTAAGTGTGAATATGGATTGAAAAAATTGTTTCACGAAGTAGAAAACTGTAAAAAAAATCATTTATGGGTTCAAATTTCGTCAAAAGAAAATTGTGCGACATCAATTATCCGGTGTTTTTAATAAACACAGGTACAAGTAAGTCAGATGTTGATTTTTTCAGAACAGAAAGAAGTATGAGTGTATGGTAAGCATGCATAGGATCAAACATGATTAGGTTAAACAACTCAACACCATGAGTGTCGCGGTTTTAAAGTCGGTTAGTTTAATATGTAAAACTCTAAATCGTACTTTAAATTTTTATAGAAAATAAATAAATATTAAGTATTGGTGTATTATTAAATGATATTACTGTGTTTACATTCAGATTGATGTTTCAATTAAAAAAGAAACACATATAGGCACCGTTTCCTGTTTGGCTTGTTTTGTCAAAATTGTAGCTAAGATGTACATTTTGATGTATATGTTCCAGACCATACGAGTATTTGGACCGTACGCGTACGGTCCGGACCGTATACGTATACTCGTACGGTCCGACCATACGCGTACGGTCGGACCGTATGAGTATACGCGTACGGTCCAGCTGACCATACATGTTTTGGGATCATATGGGTTAAATGTTAACAAACATTTATCAAAATCTTTATTTTTAGTTATACAAATTGTTATTATTACAATTAGATGGATAAAGTGAATAAGCGAACAATTGAAATTAAATATTTGTTTAATTTTATATCCGTGAATCCTATTCTGTTACTCTGGCCCAAGATGACACTTGCTTCTACAAGGAACGTCATATATTTTTAACATTAACATGTTTTGTTTATGCATGTTCCTTTGCATATGCATTTTTGTAAAGTTCCTAAATATTCTACATGTAAAACAATTGTCCTCCCACATTATAATTACTTCCGATAACTTCAATTTCAATGAGCATACTGGGCTGTAATTAATGAATTAATGACTAGTACAGGAGATTAACAGATTAAATAAGCCTGATTTTTTACAAATAATTAAAATATTAAGTTTTTATTTCAATAACTATTCAACATTTTATATTAATTTGAGATATAAGTTATGTTGATCTGTTATATACATTTGTATCTAATAAACTTGACCAAATTCTTAATATTAGTCAGACCGTACGCGTACGGTCCGACCGTATGCGTATATTGAAAAAGTACGCATACGGTCCAGACCGTACGCGTACGGTCCAAATACTCATACGGTCTGGAACATATACATAACATTTATAAGAAAGGTTTTTCCACATCACTATGTAACTAAGTACGTGTCTTGTTTGTTTCTTCATTCTTACGTTTTCTATATTGTGTGTTGTGTTTTTCGAAAAACTAAGGATTTTCCTATCCCAGGAATAGATTACCGTAGCCGTATTTGGCACAATTTTTGGAATGTTTGGTCCTCAATGCTCTTCAATTCTGTACTTCTTTGGTTTCATAACTATTTAGATCCAAGCTTCACTGATGAGTATTATGTAGACGAAACGCGCGTCTGGCGTATTAAATCATAACCTGGTACCTTTTGACAACTATTTACACCACTGGGTCGATGCCACTGCTGGTGGAAGTTTCGTCCCCGAAGGTATCACCAGCCCGGTAGTCACTGGTGTTGACATAAATATCAATTATGTGGTCATTTTTATAAATTTCCTGTTTACAAAACTTTGAATAGTTCGAAAAACTAAGGATTTTCTTATCCCGGGCTTACTAGATTACCTTAGCCGTATTTGGCACAACTTTTTGGAATTTGGATCCTCAATGTTCTTCAACTTTGTACTTGTTTGGCTTTATAACTATTTTGATATGAGCGTCACCATGAGTCTTATGTAGACGAAACGCACGTCTGGCGTACTAAATTATTATCCTGGGGTGGTGTTCTCGAAGCTATCGTAGGATTAGGACGTGTCCTAAGACCGTCTTATGAAACTCTTTGTCCTAAGTCGTGTTCTCGAAGCTCTCTTAACTTAGGATATATTACATTTTAGGACAAACACTATTTGGGTGTCTAAAGATCATCATATCTTCATTCTAACTTTGTGCATGCTTTTATCTCTATTTGTTTACGTGACAATGAACATGAAATAAAACGCACCATCTATTATTAACTCATGTAAATAAATGGTGCATGATTTTAAACTTTGAACTTCGTGTTTTACGATACGGCGACACTACGAATATTCTCATTTCAAAACAAATTGTGATCCAGTTTAAATCACAATCCTTTTTGATATTATTTTATACTAACCATTTGAAATCATGCATTTAATTAAATACATGTTATTACAAAATTTCGATTTTTTTTTATTAATTTGTTTCGTCTTTAATAAATGTTTTATCAAACAATTACTTTAACTATTACGAATTTAGCACATAGGAATATGTTTAGGACGTCCTAACATAAGATGCATCTGAGATAGTTTCGAGACACAACTTAAGAGTGTCCTAAGTCGATCCTAAGTCCTTCCTAAAATTGTCTTATCTATGACTAAGGACGAATCTTAGGATACTTCGAGAACACCACCCCTGGTTTCTTTGATAACTATTTAAACCTAACACAAGAGGTCAAACAGACCTTAAAAACATCAGCATAATACAACTACACGTGCTTATCTGTCTATCTGGGTTAATGTTTATAGTTATTTTCATACCGAATAATATTTAGGCAGACCGCCGGCCATCTTTGGAGTTCATCTCACTGTAAAAGTAGATTGCGTCTAGTCTAAAATACTCGCGAAATACTGAACATTACATACGTTTTAGATTAAATGCGTTAGCTAATTATTTTTTTGGACTCTTGTAGTTTTGATATATGTATTAATATATATTATATCAAATACTAGAACTCGGGTCAAACCAGTGAACACGAATTTGACAGCTAAAGCTCCATTAATTTAAACAAAACTAAATAGTTCTTCGTGTATAGTATATTACCAAGAGTCAATAACGGATATAATTATGCGTAGTTAAATTATAAAGTGCGTCTTAGTTGCGGTCATGCCACATAAGAATGTGTTACCTTTTTTTATCTATGGGTTTTTTCTATCCTTTGCTTTTATATTTTGATAAATTCCTTATCATGTTATCAGCGGTTTTATAGTTTTGTATAATTTTGTATAATATTTTTGGATGTACACGTGATTATAGTTGTGTTGTTTCAAACAGTATGAACTTTTCTATTTTTTGTTCATAAAGATCTCGCTTTTTGTGTTGAAATTTAAGAATTGGATGTGTTCTTGTCTGGTTTAGATTTGACCAATGATCATAAAACAAGTATATTACACATGCATGGGAAAAAATAAATGTGTTTTCTTGTCTTTGTATAATATTACTTGAATAACTGGTCATTATCGTTATATATGGACTGCCCACCTGACAGTGGTATTGACTAAGATAGTGATAATGATGAGCCGAAGGCGAGGTCATTATCGCTTTCTTAGTCAATACCACTATACTACGGGCAGTCATATATCACGATAATGACCAGTTATTCAAAAACTATTATGTTTATTTCATTGAGGAACCATGTTTCAGAAAATATTCATAGATTCAAAATATCCAAAGCAAACTCTAGTAGTTGTACGATTTCTATGGCAAGGAGTTAAAACCAGTCGTAGCAATAATGCCATTATTTTAGTGCAATTTTTCAGTATATGAATACTAAATCAAGTTCTCTATAATTTTATAATTTACCAAAACATATGGTAAACAATTTAACAACTTAAATATAATATTGAAAACAGGAAACTGTTTTATTGACGGGACATCTCTCTAAACAGAGAATCAACGCCCCATCGGTCATTAACAGAGAAACCACTCCCCAGCGGTCATTAACAGATGGAAACCACGCCACAACGGTCATTAACAGACGGAAGCCACGCCCCATCGGTCATTATCATGTGAAAATCCGTTAACGACCGGTTTTCTGGTCCGTTTCGTTCTGTTAATGACCGATGGAATTTATTACTGAAGAATAATGAATGTCATGTGGTCCCTTTTTATCCAATAAGAGAAGCTTATTCTCAACCGATATGAAATAAATATTAATAATATACAAAGTAGGTCAAAGTAAAGTATCGTGTATTTCATTGGTATACGATCATTAATCTTGAATTTCATCAAACTTTAAAACAAAACAAAACAAGCTTTAACAATCAAAATCATTAATGTTAATAGAGTACTATAAGATTACTATGATATATACAGATACAAGTAGTATATATAAGAAAAAAATATTTAGTTAATTAATGTTTATGAATTAAAACAAATAATAGCATACGGACGCAAAAGGTTTTTACTGTACTTCAAGAGAAACACGACGGCTGCCATATATGAGCAGGATCTACTTACCCGTCCGAAGAACCTGAGATGGTTTGATTGGGTTCTGCTATTGGTTTTTAGTTTTCTATCTTGCGTTTTTAATACTGTTGCTTGGCTTTTTTTTTTCTTTTTTATTGCTAAAGCTTTGTCAGTTTATTCAGTCTTTTTGGTATCTTTCGTCTCTCTTATCGAAAGTGTTATAGATTATACGGTATGTACTATCACTCCAAAACCTTTTTTATCGACTTCTTTGTCACTCGACTATCGAATACAAGATCTATTTCGCTTCTGTCAAATTTACCTTTAACTACAATAGACCTTTCCGTTGGCGTCTTCGTTTAGATTCTTTGTATGTTTGGTTGAAAAAATGTTATCAGTTGAGTTGATTGTTTCTTATGTATGTTTTCACACTTTTTAATCAAGGGTCCCAATTATTTTCAAATTATTCTGCTTGATTACCAGATTATGTCTTTATTACTAAAATATAAACAACTGACAATCAGATGTGGTATGAGTGCCAATGAGACAGCTCTACATCCAAATAACAATTTGTAAAATTAAACCATTATAGATTAAAAAAAAAAAGACAACAGTAGTATACCGTTGTTCAAAACTCATAATTCCATGGACATAAAACAAAATCGGAGGTAACAAACTAAATCCGAGGGAAACGCATTAAATATAAGAGGAGAACAACGACACAACACTAAAATGTAACATACACAGAAACGGACCAAGCATCAGACAAAATCCCACGAGAATAACAAATATAACATCATTATAGGTTAGTTAATGTACGGCCTTAAAAATTAGGGTTACGAAACGCCCAATTTATGTTGCAGTAAATGCCTGTACCAAGACTAGCATGCCTAAAAAGATTTTCACGCACCAAGTTTTGTATGTATTCAGGGTAACATTAATGGTGTAAATATGGCCATTTTGTCGATTCCTGATGATTAACCCTAAAGTTAGACATAACTTAGACTCAAATAAGACCAGCTGTTACTCTTAATTCTTAATAGAAGTATTTTATGCACATCAAGAAGTACCTCATTGTTATAAAAAGTTTTTAACAGCGTTTATAAAGAAATATAACAAAAACATTTTCTTTTTATTTGTTTTGAAGCTTTCGTTAGATATTTAAGTTTCATTTTACATCAGTTTAATTTAAAATTGTATACTTTATAAATTTATTTACATTGTATATTATGGTTGATGCACCTAGCCCGAGGGAAAATATAACACATGGAAATTTTAAATGGACATTTCACATTTATCATATTTTTGTGTGACCTTAATAAAGTGCAAAACGTTCATATGAGAGAAGATAATGAACTCTGTATCGGGGAGTGTATCATTTCTTAAGGAAAGGTGTTTTTGACGATAACATGATCGATATTAATAAGGGAGAATATACGATATGGGAGAGTTACCTATATAATATAAAAATGTCCCAAAAAAATTCTGAAAAGGAAACAGACGAAGAGACGATTCCCAACTCAGTTAACATTACATAGCTAATAATAGACTGAAAACACAAAACAAACTACCAACTGAAGACTCTAATGTGCTTATAATTGGTCAAACTAAATTGCCTTTCTACCAGAACTGTCGTATTCCTCTACAACAAATGGTCATATGCATCACTGAGTCACATACATCATCTTATATGGCCCTTTTAACTTTCAAAAAAGTGTCGTTAACTGTTCCAGCCCTATCTGTCGTAGATCGTACGATGTATATATGAGAAATAAATGTCAAAAAAACATATTAAATTTGTTTAATTTGTTCAATTTCATACTATAACACATCAACCGTTGTCATCTAAATTTTGAAAAATGATGTGCATTTGTGCTCTGACTTCCAAAATGAATTAAAAGTACTCTTAATTTTTATTTGGTGAACTGTTAACTAATAATGTTTATTTCGAAAAGAATCAATTTGGACATTTGCATATCATAGTTATTTACATTTGATAGGTCTGCACAATATGAACAGATCAAGTTTGCAATAATTTGAAAGAAACAAATACAACACAATAAAATTCAGAATGGAAATGGGGAATGTGTTAAACAGACAACAACCCGACCATTTAACAGAAAACAGCAGAAAACCGGTCACCAATAGGTCTTCAATGCAGCGAGCAATTCCCGCAATCGGAGGCGTCCTTCAGCTGGCCCTAAATAAATATATATACTAGTTCAGTGATAATGAACGCCATACTAAACTCCAAATCATACACAAAAAACTAAAGTTAAAAAAAATACCAGACTAACAAAGGCCAGAGGCTCCTGACATGGGACAGGCGCAAAACTGCGGCGGGGTTGAAACATGTTTATGAGATTTCAACCCTCCCCCTATAACTCTAGCCAATGTAGAAAAGTAAACGCATAACAATACGCACATTAAAATTCAGTTCAAGAGAAGTCCGAGTCTGATGTCAAAAGATGTAAAACAAGAAACTAAACAAAATGACAATAATACATAAATAACAACTGACTACTAGCAGTTAACTGACATGCCAGCTCCAGACTTCAATTATACTGATTGAAAGATTATGTCTTCATCATATGAATATCAGGCACAATCCTTCCCGTTAGGGTTTAGTATCATACCATCATAACATATATGAGAAGAACACAACCCGTGTCATGCCAAAAACTTGTTTTTAAATAACTGTGTTCAGTTCGGATGCAAAGACCCTATAAGTGAATCCATATTAAAGCCAAACTATGCAATCTTTAATGAACTGACAACAGTATCGTAACTATATCCCTTCTTAATAAGTCTATTTTTTTGTTAGCTTCTGAGGTGAATACTGACATTTTTGTGCTTTATAAAGAATATTACCATAAAAGATTGGATGTGAAATACCTGAACGCATTAGAAGTCTGCATGTACAGTTATATTTACGAATGATGTCCTTGTACCGATGATAAAATTTAGTAGATGTTTTGACTAGTTTGTGATATCGAAAACCCTGGTGTAATAATTTTTCAGTAATACATAAATTTCTTTCGTTAAAATCTAAAACGTTGTTACATACACGAGCGAATCGTAATTTCTTTCGTTAAAATCTAAAACGTTGTTACATACACGAGCGAATCGTACAAGTTGGGATATATAAACACCGTAAGATGGTGACCAGGGAACGTCACCATCTAAAAATGGATGTCTCTTTTTGTGTGATCCCTCTTGCGATCGAATTGACACATGAATGATGCGGGGGGGGGGGGGGGTGTCTTTTTGTGCAAGGACCATACATTCTTTTAACAGTCAAATCATTGACATTCCTTCGTAAGGACGTGTTAATTATTTGATATATTCGGCACATCACATCCTTGCCCGCGTAGAACGGTCGTGTAAACGTAACCGTAATTCGAGAGACTGGATTTAATATCTATGATACACAGTGCCATCAAGGCTGTACATACGTATATTTTGGTTAGCGCTTGCATTATTTATGTTTAGGACTCTAAGAGCTATATGTCAAGTAGGGTCTGGTTTTTTGGAGGTGTTTATTATTATAGAGTTCATTTAAAAGTACGAATTTCAATCATTTTTTACTTTATTACTAACTATTTCCCTGCTATATATAGTTACAAATAATATTATCGAAACAGGTTTTTTGAATATTATTTTAAGTTTAGGTTCTCTTTGTGTACTAGAAAGTCGCCTGTAAAAGACTGGTATACGCTCCTTTTCAGTAGATATTCATGAACACAGAGTTATATGACAGCATGCATATTAGCATAACTTAATGATACATAATGAGGTTTCCGGTACTGGATCCATTATGCGCCTTTTCACCAGACTCGATTAAATTAATTTTAGCAACGCTTTTATCGAGACTTCCGTCGTCTTAATACACATCTTCATTATTTCCAGTACTTATCTAAACTTCTTTAAACGTATTTATTGATGGTACATTTAGTACATGTATGTCTTCAAGCAATATATTCCAGAACCTCAGATTCAGTTGTCATCTTTATAAATGATCTCAGATACTTTGTGTTTACAGATTTATATGTCGCGGTCATGTTTTCTCTCGTTCAGACCATCTCTATTTTAATACTGATAGATTTATCTTATTGAGTCTTTCATGATAGGTTGATATATTTAAACATGGAATGAGCGTTTGTTGCACTATTGTAACATTTTTCAATCTTATCAATACATTTGTTCTGACTTAAAATCCCAGACTTAACTTATATACTATTATTCTTGTGAGTCTACAAGGTATTACAAAGTTTGTGGAAGGTTATAATAGTTATTATTTAAGGTAGCACAATACAAAGATATTTTTACTTCCAATCACTAACCTTTAAAATGCTGTAACTTTCTTATGAATGCATAGAAAATAATAAAAGAGGTATATATAGATAGATAAAAGATTTATCTTTTAAATGAATGCAATATTTTTATTATGCAATCATTATGTAATTAATTATTATGTAATTAGTGGCAAAATCTGGGTAAGTTCACTTGAATGAATTTAGCTCTATCATCTCTTTAACTATACGGAAAATTTTAACGAAATCTCAATCAACACATCATGGGCTTCAAAAGGGTGTCTCAGATTGTCTCTATTGTATTCCATTCTCTCATAAATCTCTAACTAATGTAAACATCCTTACCACATAAAAGAAGATAATGTTTAATTAGGTGTAAAATTTGTTCTATACATTCTATCTGAAATCTGAGACACCCTTTTGTAGATAATGGCCATAGGAACAATATATAATAAAATCAACCCTCTAGGGATACCTATGCAGAAGCTAATTTCATTTGAAAGTAGAAACATTTAACATTATAATTGCTTACATAATTGTTGCATAATACTAACATTGCATTTATTTGAAAGAGTAATCTGTTCGCTATCCAAAACTACCACTTTTATAAATTTTCAAGCATTATTAAGAAAGTTACAGCATTTTAAAACTTGGGAGTAGGAGTTATAAAATCTTTGAATTGTGCTACCTTAAGGGTTCTTTTTATGCCTGCAAGCACTGCGTTTGTATCATTTACCTTGTCACGTCTTCTGTTAACTACTCAATTCAACTCAATTTCTTCTATATAATTTTCATATTTATCTTTACTGTAACACTAAATAGTTGATAAAGTATATGAATTTCGTTCCGTGTGCCAGCAATATTAATATGTTTACACTTCTCTAAATGGAAATTTGGAAGCGTGTTACTTTTCCCAAGTAACCATTTCTTGTCCTTTTTCATGTAAGACATGACTCTTTTGAAAGGAATGAAGGTATATACAGACAAATTTGAATGGTGTCCGGTTCATTTTACTTGAAAGCAACATCATCCGTCTGAGTTGAACTTTATACATGAAATAGGAAAGTTCAAAATCTGGATTATGTTACCTTTATAATATTCCATATCAGTTGTTTCAAATATATGATTCATATGAGTCTACTATAGTGTGAGAAAGATCGAGGTTAATTAAGTCACCTTAATCTGATGTTCCTACCTGGAAAATCTTCAAGGACTTTTAAAAAGACGAATTTTTAAACCGTTGACATAATGTGTCTAGATGTTTTGTATTCGTGTCAATGTGCCATAATACCAGTTTACCATTTATCAAGTAAACCACATATTTCACACACATTATAAGACAGTACAATTTTCACATTTTTACATGACAGATTACGAAATATATTAATTCATTTCTCTTGTTTATTTTATTTCCTTATGATACTGGTGCGTTGTAACGGTAGGTGTAACTTCTATCTTTATTATTTGTTTTTGTTTACAAGTATAGTTAAACATTATCTTAAAATAATAGCTGCAAATCATTCTCAATGAGATTTTACAAATTATTGATTTCTTGTTAAATTCAATTAAAAGTTTTGCTATCTTTTTTCAAACGATATAATTCAACATTGTCTACGAAACACTAATCCTTGCATAACAGGTAGGCTAATTAATATATGTATGTATGGTAAAAATAATATCTTTATTTTTCTTTTCAAATTATCGAAATGTGGCACGATGAAAATAATCGTTCTTTTGAAGGTAAACCTAAACTAGCTTCTTTGCAATTATTTATGTCCCTGTTAGAACCGAAATATTGAACAGATGTCAAAATAAATATAGTGCGATAAATTATCGTCGTAGATCCAAATAAAAACGTCGCAAGCAAGCCTTTATTTTGCGAAGCGATATACAGCACATACATTTTGATTGCGCAAATAGCACAGTTGCGGTATACAATAGATATAGGAAGATGTGGTGTGAGTATTAGCACTGATTATTCCAGTTTCTTGTATTATATTACGTAAAGATATCATTTCTGCATATATGACAAGAGAATGGCATATCCTATTTATAGAGTAGAATATAAATTTGTAGAATCAATAGCTGATATATATGAGCAGGTGTTACTTTCCCCTTACATCTTTTATGAACAGCTGCTTTAAAAAGACAATCTTAACAGTTATTCATGAACTGTCGATATTTATGACAACTTTATTTTATGAGGGTTTGGATGAGTATGTTCTTTTTTGTGGGTTTTCTTTTAACCATTTTTCTCTTTTCTTTTATGTTTTGGTCCTTTCTTCTATTTGACCTTGATTTGACATGTTTGCTCTTTATTCTAGATTCTGTTAACCTCATCAAGACTGTTTTATTTTTGTACCTAACTTATTCCACATTGTGTTGTGCACCAATGAGATTACAAACCAAGATCATTCATGATTAAGAAACATCTAAATGTCATCATACAATTCTTCAGCAATAGGTTATCTTAATCATATATTATATTTATTGTACTTTTTGTAGACTGTTGGATGCCGTGTTGGTTTTTTTCAATGGTTTTTTTTTAATCGATTTATGATTTTTAATTGCCCCTTTGGCAGTTACTGTTGTAATCATATTATAATCATCGATCACACCTAGGACTAAACTAACGTATTCAGGTTAAGCTAGGTTCACACTGCCGATCAGATCAACTCGATCAAGACAAATTACGTGATCGGGAGACTGGTCTGACTCAATCGACAACGATGTTCGGGATAGTCTACCCTACTCTTCATCGATCTGACCATCTACCCGAGAGTTTTTGACATGTCAATAACAATCGAGTAAAAGCCGAGAAGCAAGTCACTCGAGATGAAATCGATAATTCGTCGAGTAGAGATCAAGATTGATCGGGAAAGGATCGTGTAGAGATCGATATTGGTCGGAATACAACATAAATTTTGTTGTATTCCGATACACGATCCTTTCCAGATCAATTCGACCGTTTTTGTTTTGTCAAATTGTTTTTATTCAAGCATCACTGATTTTGCAGACGAAACGCGCGTCTGGCTGGAGTCAAAATCATAATCCAGGTATCTATGATGAGTTTATTTATACCTATACCACTCTAAATATAAGAATATTTTTCATCTATGAACAGTGTTGCTGGACTTGAGTATTGACGTTGACTATTCTGATCGCACCTGTTTAGTAAAAAAAAGGTACACCGCTACTTTAACATGTGTAATGTTTGGTACTGTAATATCATAATACTGAAAATGTACACAAATGGTGTAGAAGTGATATAGTGCTTCCAAATTATTGTACTATTTCAATACCATAGTTTTACAGTACTGATTTTTACAGTTCCAGTTGGGTACCTCTGTAATGTAGATATATATAGAAGTACAAGTGGAAAGGGATTAATATAAGTTGCAAAACGTGTTTCCCAATCCACTATAAATAAATATGTTTAAACTAATAAATCTATACAGTAATTCTCTTTCACTGTAAATTGATAGAAAATTTAATTTAACTTATAAGAATATCCATGTACTGACAATGTTCAAAAAAGGTTTTTATCAACAATACCATATGTCCGCCACGAAGTTGAAAGTATTGCTGAAAGTGGCATTAAACCATCAAATAATCAATCAATCAATCCATCAACCATTTTTTTTTCAAGCCTACACATTTCTTACGAATATACCGACAGGGGATCAACCAGTACATCACATAGTTTAAACGATAAATCAATTTGAAAAATAATAGTTTATTCATTGTTAAAAAAAAGCATGTTTTGCTTTAATATGCTACATTATGTGTAACAGATGACTTTGTCAAAGAAACATCACATACTTACGATGTTATTTTAGAAATAATTATCTATTTGAAGTTTTATGCTGCTATGCAATGTTCTTCGAGTTGATTTCTGGTGCTGTAATAGTGTCCAATATCAAAGATCTATTTCAGATGATTTTGTTAATATAAAATAATTGACAATTAAATGATACTAAATGTAAAAGAGAAGCAGACGTTACCAAAAGAACATTAATAAAACGCAGACAATCTAAAAACGCCATGGCTAAGTAGTATTGAGTGGATCGTAGGTGACCTGTTCCAAGACACAATTTCTGACTCTATCCACTTTCGCACCTTCATCAAGTTTGTGTACTTACCCATATAACAAGTTTAATTGTTAATTTGTTCTCGTACTTAAAATGCATTACATATTTTCCCAATCGCATTAAGCATGCATCAATCAATCTATCAATCGTCTCAGAGTCTTAAAAACCTGTATAATTTACTTTAGGATGTTTACTTGTCATGTTTTGGAATTTTTGTCAGATTTTCGAAATCCACTGGTTTATCCATTTGAATGCCTTAAAAGCGTTGCCCATGGACCCCATTTTTCTTTTTACAAATCTTTTACATGTACAATGATAAGCCAATGTAAAAGTCTTAAAAAATCTTATTTATTTTTTGATAGTTTTTGAGAACTTTAACTGGACAATGATAAAGCTATGAAAAGTCAAAAGAGTACATTTTCCCGCCAAACTTCCAATGGCTAATATCTAAAAAAAACAAGCGCATTGACCCCTATATTTTTTTCTGATTTTTTTTATTCCTCAATTAATCCCTATCAATATATACTAGTTTTATGGAAAGTTATTTATTTTGAAACTGAGCAGCGATCTTCCTTAACCAATTGTTTTTATTAGTAGCTTTAATATGCCAAAAACATGGAACATTATAAAATCTGCAGATCATCTTTAAGGTTCCAAAAATAGATCAAAATATATCAGAGGAAAACGATATATTTTTAACAACGCTGGACATGAAATTTCTCATTTTGAGTTTATTTTTTAAAGATCTTATATTTCTGTCAAATATGTCGACACAAATTCAAAAATAGTTTTAACTGTAAATCAATACGACGAGAAAAACGAGTTTTATTCTTTTTATATATAACATTATGTGTAACAGATGATTCTGTTAAAACAGATTAAATAATTACATCGTTTTTTAGAGGGATTTTCATCTATTTTAAGTTAGAAGTTAGTGTGGTGAATGAAGGATATAACATGACATGTCTTTGGATTTGACTTGCTACACTAAAAGACATTAGTAGATACTCAACTTGTAGTGATGAATGGTAGGGCAATTATATACAAATAACTAGTTTAAATAATAAATCGGTTAGTTTGATTTTCTAAACTTCTAAATGCCTGACATCACCCAATGAAGAAATGAAATTACGTTTTTTAAGTCTGTAGGTACATTTTCAGTTAACCTGTGACTGCAGTTGTTCCTATATTGTTCCATTACGATATAAACTTCTCCTTGAGGTAATTTGAGTGCTGCTAATTTCCTTTCAGGATCTGTTAAGGTTATGGGATAATATATGGACTACTTCCTTTTGATAAATTTGAATTGAAGATGTGTTAACGTTCACTCGTGGTCAATTAATATGAAGGCAGAATACCTATTTACTGTAATATAAGCCGTTAGTCAAATGATCGAAACAATTAAAATCGTATTAACTGTAACCAGAGTAAAGGCGTGCATTTCAAATAATCGGATGTAAAGATCTGAATTCTATACATGTACTATCACCATAACATTCAATATTTTCTCACTGTCGAAGGAAGTAAGCTGCCCTTAGCCAGTAAACATCATCGTAATGATGTATATTCAAAGTAGGTTTGTTGGAAAGGAATCATATCCTTACTTTTTTGTATTATTTTTATTTGATCTTAATTGTCCTCATGAGAATATGCTTAAAAATATCATATAACTTTAGGAGAACCACACTGTTTGATGAGGGTCTTGTTACCCTGTCTTTAGTTTTCTATGTTGTGTTTGGTATACTGTTATTTGATTTTATGTTCTTTTTCTAATCTTGCCAAGGCATTGTCATATTGTTTTCGATATATGAGTTTGTTCATTTTATATCATTTGCCTAATTTTCTAAAAGGATTTCTGAATGATTTATATTGAGTTTCAGGACAAATGGTCATATATCCAATTTGTCGTCTTTCAAGAGCATAAAAAAACAGTAAAAGACAAACAAATTCTATAAACACTACATTTTAACATAGCTCTATATATTAAGGAGGCTCGAGGGTAAAAAATTTCAGAACAAATTTGAACATTTTTTTTCATTGTAAATTTTATTTGTTACACTATCAATTGTTACTTTATGATTGGGACAAAAAAATCGATTCGTTTTGGCCCCAGATGACTTTTAAAATGTTTATATCATTGAAAAAGCTCCAAATTATCTCCCTTTGATGCAAAAATACCAATGTTTGCATTAAAACTAAAATATCTTTTTTTCACTCATCTTTTTTTTTTTAATTATTTCCAAATAAGCTGTTCTTAACTAAACAAATGTAACATTTAGGAGAATTCTGCAACGAAATTGGTACCGTTGATTTTATTACTACCACTGGGTCGATGCCTCTGCTGGTGGACTATTAGTCCCCGAGGGTATCACCAGCCCAGTAGCCAGTACTTCGGTACTGGCATGATGATACGGATTTTTTGTGTTATTTAAATTTGCTGTTACAAAATATTAGAAATTATTATAAATTAAGGAATGTATCTCCCTCATGCAAAGCTCTGATTCCTTTCACGAATTTGACTATACTTTTTGGACCTTTTGGATTATAGCTCTTCGTCTTTTATATTAGCTTTGGATTTCAAATATTTTGGCCACGAGCATCACTGAAGAGACATACTTTGTCGAAATGCGCATCTGGTGCAACGAAATTGGTACCGTTGATTTTACTACTTCTTTTTTATTTCGATATTACCTATATTTCTCCTATTAGTTCAACAGAAAAAAGTACCTCAACAATGATTTTACGCAGGCAGATTGTGAGCTTAAATAAACGCGGTGACCCTATTTTTTTAAATTATATTTTTCAATTAAGTATATGATAAAGTACATAGAAAAAAATAGCGAAATCCTATATTAAAAAAATCGATTTATACCCGCGAGTCCCCTTTTAGTTCTTTTGAGACAACTCTCTATCCATGTCACAATTTATAATTGACACGTACCCCACAAAATAGAGCGGGAATTATATGGATTCTTCCCTTTTTATGAATATTGTTAATTTGAATGATATAATTAGATGTAAATTTTGTAACATTCTTAAAAACAATTGTTCATGCGTGAGAACATTTTTGATCCGATATAAAACTTAATGCCAACAATTTACCTATATATCAGTAATGACATGGCCTCAATTATATACGTTATGGTTCCAAGCTGAATGACGACTTTGTATTCATTTTCATAAAATCAAAAGTATTCATTTTCATAAAATCAAAAGTTAAAGTGCTTTGGATTATCATTTATTTTATGCCTAAATGGAAGTATTAAATAACCTCATCATTTACGCTCGATCTGTAGCGAAATAATTTGTTTAATGTAATTATTGATAATAATTTTTTATGAAGTATAAAGTTTCAACTTGTATCAACTATTTTTATTTGAAAATCAATCAACTATATGTTTACATATTAATCTATAATATATAATTCGTCTCAAATTTAGCCAACCATTACATATATTTTGTTCTATTATGCTCAAATGTGTTACATAATGTGTAACAGATGAGCTTGTATAACTAAAAGGGCATTGTCTCTCAGATGGTGATGTATCCATAATTGCGTTGCTAGTTCTTTGAGTGTCGATATTTAGTTAAATTAGTGTGGCGAATAACGGATTTCCCATAGCATGTCTTTGGAGTGTATTTGCTTCATTTAAAGACTTATCACATTATCAACATACAGTAATGAATGGTAGGATAATTATTTACTTATAACCCTCAATAGTATTTTTATTTCAATTTTGATCTCTACAACCTAGTTATATCCTAGACATGACCGAAAAGGAAAACTGTAAATATATTGTTTCCACTTTTATAATTCTAGCATACTGTCTATAAAATCTGTATCTGTACTTACTGAACTTCCGTCGGTTTTATAAAAGTACTTAGGACTAAGAGCAATCATAATGCATAAACAAATCAGTACACTTACGATCAGCCGTATTCGTAAGTTGTTTTGTGAAAATGAAATCTGGTTTTCTACTTGTACTCCATCAACTGATCTTGGCAAGGGTGTTAAATATGGGAATAAGATCTAAGAGTAACGTACTGTTCCAGTTAAAATTTACGATGTTTAGGACGATGCTCCCAATCATATCTTGGGAACTGTACGAATATATCTGTGTGAATTCTAAGAAAATTCACACTTGTCAGAAAATGCACTAAACCGGGTGAAATAATACAATCTTCGGCCAATTTTGTTAAATATAGAGTTATTCTAAAAGTAATTTTGTAGCGTCTGAACCATAAAAAATGTCTGATTTTAGCGATAACCTCTGTTACGCCTATAGGCACGAACATCGCGCGTAACGTCATCCAAAGGTTATGCATATATTATAAGGATTCCTCTCATTCAAGTTAACGACCAACACAATCATAATAATATATAAGAAAACACTTTATTTGAATGGATTAAACAAGTTAGTACCATATCAATCTCTTCTGGGGCCCTTTATATAAAATATAATATGATGTATAATATTAACTAACTACAACTAAATATGCAAATAAATAGTGAAACACATGTAGATTGATTATTATGTATCTTAAACATGTTTTCTAATTGATGTACAAGTGAAATTTATATGAATTTACAATATATACTTTATTTATCTGCTAATCCAAATATCGGCAATCGTCGATTAAAATTTCGAGTAATTAATCACTACTCACATTTTGATAAAGAACTATACTATATTGTACGTATATGGTTTATTGTGAGCCACGACGATTCCGATTGGATCCAAAACACATAGGTTAGGATTTGTTTTATACTCGTATTCAAAGTCATACAATTGGATAGCACAATCTAAAGGCTGCCATCTCGTCATTAATGATAATATATCACTTACAACTGATCTGAGGAGTGGTTGAGTATTGTGTCATCCGTAAAAACTCAGGTTTTGTATGGTTAAGTTAAAATTTGAGATCATTAATTTATAGAAGAAATGATTGTTTTCATAAAGGACCTAACGTACTGATCTGCGGTACACCAAATTGCATTTCCTTACCTGACGATATGTTGTTTTTCTTCGCTTTTTTAGACCTGATTTATAAATATGATTTAAACCATTTCAAAAAGTATTAAGTTTGTACATTTCTAATTTTGATAATACAATTGAGTGATTTACAAAAAGGATTTCAAATGCCTTTTGAAAATCTCAAACCACATGGATTCAATATTTTCCAACTCAAATTTACGTCGTCTAGTGTATTTTTTGGCAAAAAAAAATCAATCTAACCCTTCTTGTCTTGTATTACGATCTTTCTGTCAAATGCAAAATCTAAAATCTCTAGCTCATTTGACTTGTCGTGACATTTTCCAGATGTAAGAAATTTTTCCTACATTCCTAGTATGAGTGGTTTTCCAAATATTGCATTTTTGTAAAAATGTTTGGTTTTCATCTAACTTCGGCAATAAATGTTGTTTATTACCAAACGTTATTCTTGATGGTTTTTTTTTGTTATTTGTATAATTATTTTTTTTGGTAAAAGAGAGGCGAATGTACTGTGTTATTATTATTTTTTGTTAATTTTCACATAGGATTAGTTTATATCCTCTTTTGTATTATTTGTTTTTTTACGAATTTGAAATGAATAAGATAAAAGACAAGCTACGTAAAAGTGTATCTTTATAACAAAATTATCATAATGGTCATTCACTAACATATCGTAATGATTTATTCGATAAAGGCTAGAATTTCTGTCCTGAATACAAAAAAAAAGGTCATCTAACACCAGTATTAATGTTCATATTTTATTTTATAAAAATAGGTTTCAGAATACATTCGATTTGCAAAATCACCTATTTAAGTCACGGCATAAATTAAACTTTAATAATCAAATAGTTTATATAGAATATGTGTTTGTGACATGACTGTAAAATAGAAATTAATAATTTTCCTTTATTCATCTGTAAAAGACATTCTCTGACAGCGCTGTATATTTCAATTACAATCCGAAAACACGAAAATCTACGGCATAAAAGAGAGTTTTGAAATTTACACATGTACAAATGATGTAAGGACAGCCTTTGCATAGTAATATCAGAATTTCTTCTAAAAGACGACAAAAGTGCAACGAAACTGGTTGAAACGTTTGAAAGCTATAGAAGTAATAAAGTAAAATTATGTCATGGGTTAAAGCCCCCTCCTTCTCTTTTCAAACACAAATCCCTTAGAAAGTATTAATGATTCATACCATTATGATGAAAAGGGGGCGTATTAGTGAATATGATATATACATGTTTAATGTAATGATACCAATATACACCATTTCCGCATCCTCATTCCTTTAACTTGGATATTGACCTTATAGACTTTACATGTCAAACATTCATCTTACCCTAGGCAAATTGTCTATATAAAGCGTTATGAAACACACAAGTACTGTATTTAAATTCACTGACAAACATGCCGCGTTTGAGGAACATTAAGGATAATAAAGCTTCCCCTTATTATGCTTGGTAATGGCTACATACAAAGAATGGCTACATTTAAAAAAATCTCAGTATAAACTTATTTATTGGAGAAATTGTATTATTGGGAATATTTATGAATCATCAGATCAGTTAGCTGTACTCTCTCGGAATGTTAAAACTGAGTTTTAAACTAAATTCTTAATTGATATTATTATTCGGTAGATTTATACACCTCCGCTATCATTTTGTTTATGTGATTGTATTGATGAAACCGCTAAATCAATTAAAGTTACAATTATTTTTCAGCATATTATAAAGTACCGTGAAATTGTCTTAAATGCCTTCATATCTTATGGTTTTACAAACAAATACATATTTGCATACTTTTTTTTTCCTTTTCGAAAGTTTCATTTATTTACTTTTCAAATTAATGTCCTAAACGCTTTCAATAGTATGTCAAGCCATTACCAAATGATTATTTTTTATTTTATGTTGTGCAGTAACAGCACTTTCCACGATAAGGCAATAGGATGAGCGCCAACAAATGTTTTTAACCTCGACACATTCTCTTTTTTAGTTGTTTTCGCGTTTGTATTTTATCACTTTTCTAAAATTTATATGTGACTATAAGTAATGACTTATACTTATTGATAGTTCCGTTCTTTGGACTTTTGTGAAGAATTGTCTCATTAACAACCATACCACATCTCATTTTTATTTATCAATTGTCAATTTATTAATAATGTAAATGTAAATATTCGTTCGTCATCTAGACATACGATAATAACTGAAAACAAACACTACAGTGTAGTTAAAACTTAATGAACCTTACGAGTAATAAATGCACGTGTAAAAATTTGAATACGAACCAAAAATGTATCGTCTAAAAAATAATTTCAGATTGTTTCAAAGAAATACTAGACATAAGTAATGTTTTATCTTGTCCAGTTATACAGTCAAACTTTCACATAACATTTTATTACATATAAGATAATAATCATCATTGGAAGTTAACAAATCAAATGGTCATCCCGTTTCATCCTGTGTATAAGCTTAAGTAACCATGTAACCTCAAGTTTCCAAAATATTCAATAGAAACACGAAATAAAAAAATTATTGTGTTTTCTTAGTTTCTTTAAATACCTATTCTGACATTGGACTCGGACTTCTTTTAAACTGAGTTTTACTGTGGGAATTGTTGTGTGTATCCTTATTCTACATTAGGTAGCGGCTAAGTGTTTTTGGAGGGTTGAGAACTCACAAAACATTTTTAACCCTGCTGCATTTTTGCGCTTGTTTCAAGTTAGGTTCGTCTGGCCTTTGCTAGTCTTGTCTTTTATTTTATTTTCGTCCATTTTCACTGAACTAGTACACATTCTTATATAGGGGACAGCTGGTGCCAGCCTCCGGGTGCGGTAATTTCTGACTACATTGAAGACTCATTGGTGGCCTTCGGCTTTTGTCTGCCTTTTGGTTTGGTTGTTGTCATTTTGACATATCCCCCGCTTCAATTCTCAATTTTTATTTGAAACATCTAAGATATATGTTTATGACTTTTATATTTAAGGAAATACTCTTTTCTACCCTTTAACCTATTCCATAGGATGTGACGCACTTTAGTGCTAAAACAATAACTTTAATCATAAATAAACTCATCATAGATACCAGGACAAAATTTTGTATATACGCCAGACGCGCGTTTCGTCTACAAAAGACCCATCAGTGACGCTCGAATCCAAAAAAGTTAAAAGGGCCAAATTAAGTACGAACTAAAGTATTTTTTATATTTTCCGTTAGTTACATCAATGAAATCACGATTTTAACAAAAAAAAATAGAATAAAGAATGTAACAGGGTATTTGATATGGAATATTTTAATTAGCAAAATAAACATATTTAGAATGACAAAAATATAAAATATAATGTGTACCTTTGAAACAAATTGGTGACTTATTTACGTCAGAAACTCAGCAGTCAAAGTAAAAATAATAATATTAGATTTCATAAAAACACAAGTAAATGAACATAAGAAAACACTCACAACATCCATTAAGACGTGATATAATTTGTATAGCGTTCTACTTTGAAACAGGGTTAGATATACTTTAGCCGAACAACTAGATACTTTCATTAAATAATGCCTTTCGACAAGGAAGATTTAATCTTATGATCTTAATTTAGTTAAAACAAATTGAAGACATCTTTCGATTGACTGTTCAACGGTTTTGTATTATCCTTGTCCTTGTGAGTTTCAGAGCGTTACACGTATAATAGATTGTAAGTGTGAAGGACGTTAATTTGGAATATCTCTAAATTTCAGCTTTCATTGCTAATATGCATTCATTTCCTTTACAAAGATTTACAACTCATTACAATAAGCTATTATAGGTGACCTTTTCTGTGAAAAAATTTGTTAAGCCAACGGTAATATAGACGGTTAGCAATTTCTTGTTTCAATAGTGGTAGCCGTGAGGCTGCTAAAGACACGTTAGTGTCATAATTATTTACGTACTGAAATCAAGATGACCGCTTGTGAGGACAAATAACATTTTCTTTATTTGCTTATACATATCAACAGTGTATTTGTCAAATTGTTTTGTGTTTACACCTTTAATATAACCGATTTTATTGCTTTTTGAATATTTTGCAGCTTTTAAATTACAACTATCAAAACTGTTATGTATCTTTATTTAGGTACTGTTACCTTCGTGACTTGAAAATGATTTTGAAATCTAGTTTTATGTGAAAAAAAAGAAATTTAGTTCTTTCTTTGAAAATTCACTGTTTATATATTCGATTTCCTTATAGTTCGATTCGTAATAAAGCGTTAAATATAATACTTGGTAGCGCAACTTCATGTTATTACATTGTCTAAATGTCTTGTGGTAAAATGTTATGATATACCGCTGCCTACAATAGAAGTCAATATTTTTAATAAAATAGAATTACTATTGTTTTGCAAAGAATAAAACAAAATTGTATTGAGAATAAAACAAATATAATAGTATATTGACATTTCGATGTCGCATATTTGGTAACATGAGTTGTTCGGGTAATGACTAGTTGACATTTACTTAAAACATGATAAGGACCGGAACAATCATTGTACGGTTTTTTGCCGCGTTCTTAAGAAGTTTATGAATCATTAAAGATAAACTTTGTTTGAACCTTTCAACGGAAATTATTTTTTCAACAAGCATCAACATTCATCCGAATTTTGTAATATTTACTAATTACTTCTTTACTTGCTTGTGTGGTGATTAAAATTTGCTATTTATAAAACTGTAAAACATTTTTTTATAGATAAAGTAATGAATATAGACATGATAGAGACATTACTTGTCGACATGCGTAGCTCGTGACGTTAACGGTGTACAGTAAAAAATAAAATCACAAAAATGTTATTACATATTTCAAACTACTTCTAATTTTATAAATATGTGTTAGTATATAATAACCATTTAGCTGTCTCAGTATTTGTGTTTCTGTCGTTGAATACTCACTGAATTGATCTATTCAATGAGAATGATCACTGTCGTGGTTTGTCTTCATCGATTTACGAAATTTAAACATCAGTAAACTGTTTTCTGTTAATGAGTAAAACAGTTCGGCATTATCGTGAAAATGTAGGATAGGATATTGTATAAAACAGTTCGACATTATCGTGAAAATGTAGGATATTGTATAAAGCAGTTCAGCAACAGGTTTTATTATACGTTTTTGCAAAAAAAACCTGCAATTTTGTACTGCTAAATTTTATGTCATCCCTTTTAATTTAACTGACGCCGTAATGATTATGTTTACGAGTTTTGAAATATATAGTAATTCTTTTTTAAGTATTAGTTTATGTTTGTTTGTAAAATGTTTAAATTTTTTCAGATTTTTGTGAAAAGGCTTGAGTTTCCTTTAAACACCTACCCTTGGTGACTCCTACATATGAACAACAATACTATTTGCTCATATGCATCAGTCACGAGGAAGGACTTAACTCAAAGTTGTTTTTACTATAATGGATGTGATGCTGCTTCTGGTGCATGGTCAATAATCAGTAAACATACAGGTTTTGATATGTGACTACATGTATTATTAACTCAATTTATATTTCATGTTTTTTGTCAAACGTATTTCTATTTTTTTTTATTGTCTATTGCAATTGTGTGATAAAAAAAAATCAAAGTACTGATTATGCCCGTAATGGGTCCACTATTGGAAATAAAATATATCTTATCTTATAGTGAATGTTGCCTCATCAATTATCATACAACTTCTTCTTTTTTCATATTATATGATGAGTGTTAAGGCATAAGCTATATCAAACTAAGAATACGGTTTGTACGTAATATACTTTTATTTCTATTTTTTATCATACCAAATATTGACGTGTAGGTTTTAATCATTGTATTTTGCATACCTAGTTTCGATACATCCAGTCCAAACACAAATTTTATTTAATTAACTTCATTAGCTATTTCGGTATGTCTGTAGGCCTAAAAACCCAACATCCGCCACGCGTGCTGTAAGCTTTCTATTTCCATATAGTTTTGTCTTGTATCAGACGATTTTTAAAAGAATATTTATGTCATGTATTGTCTATCATGTCAGACTTTAGTGAAACTTTATTTATGTCACCTTTATAAATAACATAGAATTGTATATGTCTAACAATAAAAGGGTCTGACAGACAATTACATGTACGCAGTTGCACCTGCTCAATAGAAGAGAGGTAGAGCAGATAGCGAAGAAAAGTGTTTTTTAACACTCATACGTAATTGAACTTAAAGTGTTTTAAATATATACAAAGACTGAAAACTTTCTGTCCGTATAAGTATAACGAGATGAAAAGATATCAAGCCCTCTTCAATTTCAACTTTTATATATTATTTCTTGGGGTCAGCTGGTGCACGCCTTCAAAGCTAGATTTTCCCACTGCCTTGAAGCACCTTGATAGTCTTGGAGTGTTCTTTGGTCAGGTTGTTGTCTATTGAACACATTCCCAATTTCTATTGTAAGTTCTAATGAACGAACTATCGATGCTGCGTCTGTTTTGTACTGCATGTGTTCTCTTTTGATACTCCGGCCTTATAACAATCTGCGTAAACACAGCCACATCTTAAGAATGTGGTGATTTACAATTAATCGATAAAATGTTTCTGTTCTGTTTCACTCTATACAGCTTATTAAGAAATAAAAGTATTGCAGTAATTCTTTTCTGTTCAGTTTTGTCCAACTTATGCAAAAGTTATGGAAACAGTATAAAGATAAGCTCCCTTTGAAAAAATTGAAACGAAATATGTTCCGATGATTTAAATATCAGTTATAGATATAAAGATAGTTTATTAATTTCAATTGTAATGGTATACCCGTAACTTTTAAAATAAACATCAACAACTTTGATTAAAAAAAATAAACTATTGTAAATACTCCAAACCGAGTGCTAAAATGTGCATCCACATAGTAAGTATCTCTTTGTTTACTCCACATAGTAAGTATCTCTTTGTTTACATCCACATAGTAAGTATCTCTTTGTTTACATCCACATAGTAAGTATCTCTTTGTTTACATCCACATAGTAAGTATCTCTTTGTTTGTATACATCTCCTGGCTTACTATATATAATCCATATTTAACTGCAAATGGTAATGCACTGTCCAGTTATAATGACAGATGTGAAATATCATAAACTTTACTGGCGTCTTTAAATGCTAAATTGTCATCTAGTCATTACGAAATGACACGCATGGCACACAGTGTTAATGCATGAGGACATTTTCCTCTTCGAATATAATTCACTTAGTTTTGTCATATTTTAAATTATGAATAGACAAAATACAGGCCACCCGCAGTTGATTCGAAACACATGTAGCATGTACAAGTTATAAATGATAGTGGTTTCTCAAATTATTATGCATAATTTGCCACTAGAATAATGTGCCTTGGCTAGTCGTCAATGATACAAAAGTAGAGAAAATAGTTATATAAGAGCGCTCACAGTTTCTGATATTCAATATTTACCAATCGAATTGTCAGTGATATTTGATTCTAGCCAAATCAATTATCCACTAGATACCAGGAATTGAAATTTTGTATCTGCGCCAAGGTAAGCTTTTAGTCTACAAAATACAATCTATGTACTAATCACTGATGCTCTAATAAAAAAGTTGAAAGGACCAAATAATGTGCAAAGGTTAAAGAGCAGTGAGAACCAACAATTCCTAAAAGTTTCGCCATATACCGCTAAGGTAATCTATTCCCGAGAAAAAAAAACACCTTAGTATTTCAAAAATGTGAAGTTTTTCAAACAGCTAACTTGTATTTATGATCATATCAATTATAATTCATGTCAACACAGAATTGCTAACTACTGGGCTGGTGATGACCCGGCCAAAAAAAATTCCTCCCGCAGTGACATCGACCCAGTGGTTGTTAATAAAATCATCATAGATACCAGGATTGAAATTCCGTCTGCATTTCCTTTGGGCACTGGCACTGGTTGCCGCGTCTGATCGAAATACGTTTCGTAGTTTGACCTAGAGTGGTGACTTCTCCTCCCCAAAAAATATAGGCCGTTCTGTCGGAATAGGTTTCCGTTTGAAGCTTGAAAATATGAGAATGGGTCGTGAACAATAACAGAAATATATATAAGTCAGAAAGTTTCCATCTCAACTCTTCGCCTGTCATCTTTCTTGGTGTTTCCGGCTGTGTTTTTATCAACCAAGTTTTTTTCTCGTTTGACACGTTGTTTTCCTCTCTGACATCACACCCTAAGTAACCAAAAAATATGAGAAACCTACGCAATATATGAAAATATATTTGTATTTTAAATCTAAATCATTGAAAAAGGTGGGAAAACAGAACCCAGCGGCGTCTCTTATCAATTAAGTATTGAGGTAGACTCCAGAGATTTATTTACGTCAGCAAAAAACAAACCTGACTAAAAAATAATATATTGAAATAGCAAATGGTCATTTTAGTATCAATAAAGTATTGGTGTCGAAATACTCATAATTTTCGAAAATTATTAGTTTAGTGACGACAGTGCTTGTTTAATTTAAATATATATATATATTGTAATAAGCAATTTAGCCTTGAAGTATCAATTATTGTGTATAATGTTTCTGACAATTTGACCACATTCTATATTTATATATATCATAACTAATCAAACCTGTCTATCTTTGACAGATTTTATCTAATAAAATGACAACTTTATTTAGCCTCGAGATGTGTGAGAAAATTATTGGTATAAAGACACATCAATTCCTTAGTTTATTTACAAACTCGAAGTGACTCAATAATTTTAATTTTGTATTAATTTGGACTGTTAAATTGTTATATTTTGACAATCACTCTTCATTTAGTACGTCATTTTTGTACGGATACAGTCATTTTTTTCCCCAGTGCACTTTTTTTCCACGTGCACAAAACAATCATGCTGCGTGCTTGGTACGTTTTTTTGGGAGTAAACTAGCAAATATCATATCTGTTTTATATATTTACGTACGATAATTTTCAAACAATTTTAATACTATTTTGAAGTTAGGATATCTCTGAAATACAATAACTGACAGCCTGGTATATTTCAATTACAACCTGAATTCAACGAATAAAGTACAGCAATAAAAAGCTGTCTTGACATTATACGCCAAATTCTTAAAAGGATAGTCATGTCATACGGAATAATTTTTTTTAGTTGGTTGTTTTGTGATTAAGAAGATATTTTTAACATTTTATCCCAATTAAAACTTTTTTTGAGACTTCGCGTCGTTAGCAGATCGAATAATTCTGTAAGCAGACGTATATTTTCAATGGTTAGAGCAAAAATGGTTAGATCGTAGACTAGATAAAATAGAGTAGTACTTGATTATTAATATTCTTTCTCTCTCTCTGTTTTCATTTTTATATATTCTTAGGTTTCCATTCGGCTTTGAGCGTTCCTGGTGAATATTAATCTAGAAAAGCTCAGTAGTCAGTACGTCCTTACTGACATGATTTATAACAAACATTTCTAAAATAGTCTGTTTATTAAATTTGAAATTATACAGAACCTGAGATTTCAACTCACTCAATCAAAGTTGATTTCAGATGGATTTAAATATTTCTTTGATACTTTTGGCTATATAGCTCTTTAATTGTTTTGGTTTTTATACATCCTTGGTTTCCAAAAAATGCTTTGAAAGTAGCTGATGAAGGTTAATCCAGGAAAGCACATCGAACATATTTAATTTGTAACGTGTTGTTTTCATTTATTACATCAGGAAATTAATAATTAAAATCTAAAATTCAAGAAAAACGCAGGATTATTTCAGTAGCGAAAATTCGTCTACATTACCTGCTCTTCTTTCAGTAGATGGCATTACTACAAATTGTTTTGTCACTTTTTTCTATGCATTAATCTGTCTTTTTCATACGTGAATTTATTTTCTCAGTATAAATTTATCTCAAGTTTCTTTCAAAAAAAAATACTTGGTAAGAGTAAAGTTTTATCCTTTCCAGTACTATACATATTCCTAGAAAACTGTAGTAAAACATCATTTGAATACGTTATTCCCATTAGAATAACGTTTATTGAGACATTCAAAACTATGAAAAAATATCATTAATGATAAGTTATAATAAAATACATGCAAAATAAAAAAAAAAGCAACACATTTTAAAAAATATTAGGCAAACAACACCGACACTTATAATTCTTACAAGGTAGATTCACTGTATACCTACATCTTGGATTGTACAAAAGTAGTTCATATCTGATTAGTTTTGTGCTAAATCTACAAATTTTAGAAGATTGGTTTTGTAATATACTTTATTTTAATTTATTTTTTAGAATGTTTATATTAATAAAGAAAATAAGTGATTTATTGCTCAATTCAAAGTATTTGTGTATTTAGAAACAATTTTTCTTAAAGTATATTACAAAACCAATCTTCTAAAATCTTATTTAAACATTCATTCTCACAAATGCGCTTGTTCAATACCATTCTATGCAAATTTTGTCAATTTTGCAGGACTTGTAATCTGAAAACTAGCACAGTGGTCATACTTTTTATGATATTGAAAAAAAAACCATGGTTAAATCTTCATTTTTACAGAGCATAAGAAAATTCTATCTGTGGAAGTAAACAAATGAGCAAGGTTAAGACGCAAACGCGTTAGTTTAAATCTTCGCTTTAAAGGCATTGAACATAAAGAAATATAACTTTTAAAATTATTTGAGTGAGAATGTCTATTTGGTATCGATCCTCTTTTACAAGGCAATCATATTTGAAGAACGACAAAAATGATACAAAGCAAAATCAATCAAACGTTTGGTGAGCCATCGACTTAATAAAGCAGAACTGATAATAAACCCCTTAAATTTGTATTGTACACGATTATATGACAAATCGGCTTTGTTTTCATAAACATGGTATAATACACGTTTAGGGTAATGATACATGTACAAACATGCATCATTTCCGCATTTTAATTCCTATTGACTTGGGTTTTTTTTACTTGATACTTCGCATGTGACCAATTAGTCTTGCCCTCAGTAAACCGTTTATTTTTTTAGCATTGTGTTAAACACACATGGTCGTTCTTTTAAAGAATGTTGTAATTAATTTGTTTTGATAACGATCTATAAAAATATTGTGAAACAGATTCTCGAAAATGTCCTCCAAAAACCAGGACATACAATGCATCAGGTTTGTTGAAAATTAGCATTAATAATGATATATATAAATGATAAAGCATAAATCAAAAATATATAAAAGTGATTTATTATCTTGTGTAAAGCACATTTTTAAGAAATTTAGGCTAATCATTTGTGCAGTTTTGCATACAACGTCGACATCAGAGTCTCAATACAAATTTATCAAAAAGAGAACATGAATTATTGGAAAAGGATACAGAATCAGCAGGTCAGAAGGAAAAAATCTTTTGGAAGAAAAAAATGTGTTTTTAATTTGGTGATTAGGATTGCATGTATATAACAGTCAAATACAAATCCGCTGTTGTGTGATGGCATATCCCTAGATAAAACTTTGCGTCTGTTGCAAAACCAATACAATCCAGGTATCTGTGATGAGTATATATGAACGTTATTAATAAAATAAAATAAGACGATGATATTTTGAAGATGACTTGGAGATGCTAACCCTCCAAGGGCTGATAGACTTGTTTATGATAAAAAATAATGTCCCCAGAGCAATACGGTCCCGTATTTTACAGATACTAGGTCATTTACAGCTTTTTCTGTTAACAGAGAGTTAAAGTGTGTTACACACGAGTTAATTTGTCAAATCTTTATAGTACTTCATGAAACTTCGACAGAGACTTTCATATGTAGAAGAAATAATGTCTGTGGCAAACTCTTGAAAATATATTAATTTCAATGTCTTACTAAAAGATTGATTTAGATGTTTGCAGTTAACATTTACAGACAGCCAGTGATTAAAAACAAACAAATAGGACAAATGACTAAATTTCGGTGGATTGAAATGAAACTTGAAAATAAGCCAGAAATAAAAATCGGATTTTTTTTAAATGTTTCAATATATTTTACTGATAATTGGTCTCGAAATCGCAGTCGAAAAACACTTTTCATCTGAATTTATTAATATTTCTTAAGCCTGCTAGAGTGTAATTAAAGTAATCACAAATGATACATAAATAAACGTACGTATGACAAATACCATGTAAAAATTTGAATGTTGTAACTTAAAGTATCTGACCACTTCTATCAAGGACTGACTATTCAACATTATTTTATTAATTTTTACAAAACTAATAAGAAAACTGTAGAAATACACGTTCTGCGAGCAAATGGCCTCAGGTTTTTAATTCAAAAAATTATTTTATGCTTGTTGAAATGTTTTTTATCTCACGTTTTCGTGTGTCTTGTTCCGTGATCTGAACAAAACAGTATAAAAGTTGCACCATTAGCTGCAGCTCTTTCTATACAAGGAGAAATGTTAGAATTTGCGCAATTTGTCAAAATAGCTAATAGTAGTTTTTGGTGTATAAGCACCTTAATCTTAACACTGTTTTTTTTTAAATTTATTTTCAAAAACTGACGACCTCAAGCATCAATTGAGACATATGAATTGTCGAAAGAGCATCTACTGCTGACAAAATTGGTACCGTTTATGTACATACATTTACAATTGAGAAAACAAGCAATTTCATGCTTGAAAAAATGAAAAAAACTCTTTTTAAATTCAAATGACGCCATAACGATTATGTTGATGTAAAATTATACATTTTGAAGAGGTATGGAAATTGATCTAATTGGTTTTCATAACACAATTTTTTTTACACAAATACGAGTCAATTATACGTATTTCAAACAAACATTATAATTTGTATGTACTATATTTCGTATCTTACAATGGTTTTATAGACTTATGGGTGTTATACAATTCATTTATAATGTATTATGCATATCGACACATCCAGTCTAATAATACATTTGACTAATAACCTTATCAGGTACTTCATTGTGAGAAGTCCTTAAACCAAACAACATCCGCACCGCGTGTTGTATACATTCAAATCACATCCTGTGTTGCTTGTATTAGGCGATATTCATAAGTAAATTGGTGTCATTTATTGCCATATATGCCGTCTTAATATTGTAATCAGCTATTCAGTGTTGACATACATTAGCATTGACATAGTCACAATTATCAACTGTTGACAAAACTGTGATTTTTTTCTCGAAGAATTAAGTATTTTCTTTTCCAGGAATATAGTAACTTAACTTCATTTTGTGAAACCTGTCAAAAAATTTGGTCCTCAATGGTCTTCAACTGCGTACTTACTTTGGCCTATTTAAATTTTGTTTATTCTAGCGTCACCGATTAGACTATTGTAGTAGTACTTCTGATGTAAATTTAGAATACCGGTATCTATGATGAATTTATGGTTAAACAATATCCATTTATACCACTTTTTATTGAATGATAGGGAATTGTATGTGTCTAATATTTAGAGACTTGTCTATTTAAAACAGCTTTTCTCCTCTTCACAGAAATTGTGAAGAGAAACAAATTGAAACACTGATACCAAATTATTCTTATTTAAAGGGGCACTAGCTACGATATATATAAACAATCTAAAGTATACCTATTTTTGTTCAGTCATTAATGAAAGTGAAATAGGTAAATAATCATTCGCTTTAAGCAGTCAAAATGGTTTAATTGGTCAAATTAAGCTGAGAAACATTAATAATGAATTATTCACTTTCAAGTGAATAATTATACCTCATTAAATCCGTATTCATGTGAACTTCAATTTAACCCCTTAGCTAGAGATGGATCATGCATGCATTGTCCGTGTACTGGTTATTTAAAGCCAAAAATTTTACATTGAAAGTGTAGCAAAGGTAAATAGTTTGATTGACTAATTCGATCCATAAAAAATCATTCTAATACTGGTAAAAACGACGAGAAGTATATATTTTAAATCTATAAAATAAATCTAAACAGACCTATAAAAATCCAATTGCAGGAAATGCTTAATCTATTTATAACTGTATTTAATATGTTTCCATCGCTTATATGGTCATCGGGGGATAACTCGATAGTTAATTAGATGGCGTCCAGAATAAAATACACACGAAACGAAGCTTCATATTAACGAGCTGATGTCCTGTTAATTGTTTATTTGAGACTTTTGATATTTTTAATAATGTTTTACATTGTAATAAAAACTAGAGGCTCTCAAGAGCCTGTGTCGCTCACCTTGGTGTATGTGCATATTAAACAATGGACATATATAAATTCATGACAAAATTGTGTTTTGGTGATCATGTGTTTGTAGATCTTACTTTACTGGACATACTTTTTGCTACAATTATATCTATCTATAATGAACTTGGCCCAGTAATTACAGTGGAAAATATATACTAAAAATTTATGAAAATTGTTAAAAAATTCCTATCAAGGGCAATAACTCCTTAAGGGGTAAACTGACAATTTTAGTCATGTTGACTTATCTGTAGATCCTACTTTACTGAACATTATTGCTGTTTACAGTTTTACAGATTAATTCTGGGGCAGCAACCCAACAACCGGTTGTCTGTTTTGTCTGAAAATTTCAGGGCAGATAGATCTTAACCTGATAAACAATTTTACCCAATGTCAGATTTGCTCTCAATGCTTTGGTTTCAGAGATATAAGCCAAAATCTACATTTCGCCCCTATGTACTATTTTTAGTCATGGTAGCCATCTTGGTTGGTTGGCAGGGTCACGCCACACATTTTAAAAACAAGATACTCAAATGATGATTGTGGTCAAGTTTGGTTAAATTTGGCCCAGTAGTTTCAGCTTACATTTTTCGAAAATGGTTAAAAATTTACTATAAAAGTCAACTACCTAAAATTGTCAGTTATTAGGTAGTTGACTTTTTTGTAGATCTTACTTTGCTGAACATTATGATTACTAAGATTTACGAAAAATGGTTAAAAATTTACTGTAAAGGGTAATAACTTCTAAAGGGGTCAAATGACCATTTCGGTCATTTGATTTATTTGTAAATCTTACTTTGCTGAACATTTTGCTGTTTACAGTTTATCTCTATCTATAATAATATTCAAGATAATAACCAAAAACTGCAAAATTTCCTTAAAATTACCAATTCAGGGACAGCAACCCAACAACGGGTTGTCCGATTCATCTGAAAATTCCAGGGCAAATAGATCTTGACCTGATAAACAATTGTACTATGTCAGATTTGCTCTAAATGCTTTGGTTTTTGAGTTATAAGCAAAAAACTGCATTTTACCCCTATGTTCTATTTTTAGCCATGGTGGCCATCTTGGTTGGTTGGCCGGGTCAAGCCACACATTTTTTTAACTAGATACCCCAATAATGATTGTGGCCAAGTTTGGATCAATTTGGCCCAGTAGTTTCAGAGGAGAAGATTCTTGTAAAAGTTAACAGACGACGCTGGACGACGACGACGGACGACGGACGCAAAGTGATGAGAAAAGCTCACTTGGCCCTACGGGCCATGTGAGCTAAAAAAATGAGAATTTGAGTCAAATCGGTGATCATGAATTTGACAGCTAGTGCCCCTTTAAGTTACCATTAGAAGAGAGCGATACGTTATTTTTTATTCAATACAATTTCATATTTCTAATTTTCTTGAGAAATTAACAAAACTTTCTTTTACAATGAAAAAGTCAATCTAACATTGACAGTATATCGGCATTTCAATCATAAATAATTCTTCAAAAAAGCTCGAGGTTAAAGTATAAACGAATCCAAAGCTTATTTAAAGAGCTTATAGAAGAAAAAGCACAAATTGTATAACCAACACTAGAAAGGAATCATAGCTTTCCAAGAGTTCAATATTTTCCTTAATTCCTTAATTTTAAATAATTTTGTAAAAGAAAATTTGATAACATAAGATCATAATTTTCATTCCAGTATCGAAATACTAGCGCTAACTGTTCTACTGACGTTTTCAAAGATCAACAAACAGCATGCAATGGTATAACTCAATAATTTACTGCAAATGTTCTTTCTTTGTTAGATCACCAGACGTAGTCACCTTAATGAGGTCTACGCAATCAGCTAACGGCATCACATTGTGTTCATGATTGACGTATAGTCTATAAAATTCGTCAAAGTACAAACTAAGTGCTTGTTTTTATTGTATATAATGCAAATCAGCATTTCCAGATTTTCTTTGTTAAAAGTAACTATGAATCTTACAATTAAAACAAACAAGCTGTGCTAAATCTATACCTTTACCATATTTTGTAAGTTCAAAAGGCACATAGGCAATGAATTATGTGCGAGTGTTACATAAAGTCGACTACATTTTTGTTTCGTACTTGGTACAATAATTTTAAACCTTTGAGAACACAGGACAACACAAATCAGATATAGTGAAGCTTAATGATCGTTCAAACAAAGTCATGATAGAACTCAAATTCATAATTGTAACTTGTATTTAGTGTTTAGATTTGTATCCATTCAAAAACATGGACAGACAACCAATTATACACCTTATCGCTATTTGTCCGCCATTACTAGATATCACACAGATTCTTGTGAATTTTTGACGTCACAAAACAAAATATCTGACGCCACAATGGAAAAGTGATTGTTGTATGCGTCAAAAGTTAAAGAGGCCGGGTCATCCGGGATTAGCGATAAGGTGTATAATACCACACAACATCAATGAAAGGATAACACCCCTTTTAAATGAATGTTTTATTTTATCTTAACCCATCACTTTTTAAAACATTTAAGATTATCTTAGAAAATGACAATTTAAAAAAAAAATTGTAATGCTATTTATTTCTCATAAATTACTTTTTGTAAAATCCCTTGTCTCATATGAATTTGAAACTTAAATATTCCTGTTTATAACTATTGAAATACCGAGGAGTTTTACATAATATTTTATGTTGATTAATATCCGTTTTATAGATATAAAACACGGTGCAAACAACGTCAAATCATATTGATGGTTTTAATGACGACTAGCCGAAGTGACATTATTTGCTTTTATTATAAGATGTATGTTTGACGTAAACTGTATAATAAATATATAACGATTAGAGTTTTACCAATGTTAGTTTCTATCAAAATCTTCAATATTAAGTTTTATTTTATTTTATTTTTTCAGAAATCAAATCACTAACAAGCCAAATAATTGTGGATGAAATTAAATGGACATTAGATATAATTCACTAAAGTAGAAACATTGTGCCGAAGTTATTCCGAGTATAGATGGCGTTAGTGCTGTATTGTTTTATTTTCTTATTGAACTGTTCATGGATTTTATATATTGATACTGCAAACGTTGCGGATGACGAATCTTATTTACAAGAGATAAGAAAAGGAAGATGCATGGCAAATTGTTATGACCAGGTAAGAGACATTTATCTTTTAAAAGTGCGTTGTCGATCTATTTACACGCAATACCAAATGTGAGAATAATTGAGAAATGTTGATGTTGTCTGTGAAGTATTGTATTGGTCGTCTTCTTGTCCCTTTTTTTGGCTTTTTGATATCTCCTAGCTACAATATATCATCTTACTCGTTTTGACAGTGTTCAAACATAAGAAAAACATTAATATTTGTATCAAAGATTCATATGATGGAATTTTTTGTTTTAGAAAAGATCAATTTGCTAAGTGATATCGATTCACGTAATGGTATATAAAGTAATTATACGCAAAACACAGTCACCCATTAGTATATGTATATGTTTTGTTATTTGATTTTGCCATGTGATTATGGACTTTCCTCTAAGTTCAGTATTTATGTGATTTTACTTTTTGAATGATCAAACATTTATTCCTTTTACGACTAGCACCACTATAAGTAGCAGTATAATTGGTGTCATACAAGACTAAACTCATTCAAGACCTAAGTCTATATTAGTTAATGAATGCAGATAGTATCCCATGGATTTTATTACAACTTAGATTTGTGCATACACAGACTATGCAATTCATACATTTGAATATAAAGAAATGTGGGTAATCGTAAGCGGAAACCAAACGAGACACATATATAAAAAAAAACAACATATAAGCAGAAACAAATTGACTTTGATTAGATTTTAAAATCGCTCTTGGTACATAAACAAACAGTAATATGCATCTTTCTAAAAAAAATACAAAAAAACTATTGATAAAAAGTAAAAAACAAACTACTAAAGGTTCTTTATTTAACTTGAAACAGGCAGATGCAAATAAGGTGGAGTGTTTGAAATCAAAATCATACTTTTGTTTGAGGATGTTCGCTACTCTGTTTCAAAATAACAAATTATGAAAAAATAACAAGGATATAATAAGATTTTGAAAGATAACATTTCAAACTATATATACTAGTAATCAAATTTTGGAAAGAAAAGTAGAAGTTAATGGGCAATATTATTTAATGCCACTACTTGGAAAAAAACAGCGGATTTACAATATCAGGAAAAAATCTAAAACTAGAGGAGTGAACATCCTTAACCTCGTTCAGTGGAAAAACAAAACATACAAAACAGTGCATATAAAACCTAATTGATTCTTCTCTTTATCGAGCATCCCTACATTCCGCCACATGTGGACCAAAATCTGCTTACCCGACGGGAGCATCTGAGATAAACCTAGGATTCTGGTGGGACTTATGCTGCTTACATTTTATTTTTCTATGTTGTAGTTTGTGGCATGTTTTAGGGTTTCCTTCACATGGCTTTTCGACTGATGACTTTGAATATCCCTTTTTTATCGTTCGCCTCTCTCGAATAAAGAAGGGTCTATAAAGAATGTGAACAATGAGATAAGGGTACATGTACGGACCTTCATATGTGTCAATTAGCAAACTTGTGAAATATCCTAGTAATATCCTTTTTATAACACTGTACATGATATAAATCTTCTTTTGTTCTTTTGAAATTTAAGAAAAAGTAATTTGGTTATAAAATCATGAATTTAATGACTAAATGAATATAATCAATTTAAATGACTTAAAAGATTATTATTTGATACGGTAAAACCTGTTATGTTGACTGCAAAAGTTTCAAACTTTTACTGAACAACAATAATCACATGAATCAAGGGTCATGTTATCAATAGTAATGATGACGCGTCAATGTTTATTAACCAATAGCTCTTCCTTCTATAAGCAAATGTCTACAGATCAAAATGAAACTGAAACTTCAAAGTTACTAAATGTTAAGTAAAATATATTAACTGTTCTTCATGAAAGGTCTGAACATGTATAAGAAAATAAAAGGTTAAATCTCCAGCATAAATCTTAGTTAAGCATCGATTAAATTAAGAAAAAAATTGAAAAAAAATACTAAAGTATAATGAATTTGAATTAGGTAAATTACTATGTCAAGTCATCATGACATGCGTTTTTTGGTTAAGAAATAACAACAAAAGAATATAATCAGACAACCTTACATATCATAACATCAAGTTGAAAAAAACAGACGCTAATATGAACATCAGTTGTAATCCAACATTAAAAACATTTCTAGTTCAGTTTTATATCATACAATTATCCTTTAATTTTCATTGTTCCAAGTGTGGACAGTGTATATCTTGCAGTTTTTTCCATACGCTTTCCAAATTATTTCTTAATATTCTATGCATAAAACGATAAGTTAATATAAGACTCTAGGGAAAATGATGTAAAGATTTTTAAGGTTAAGTAGCGATTTTGGTATCAAAAATTAGTATTTCATACGCATAATACATGTTATAAAACCAATTAATATAAGCACAAATCATAATTCACATTAGAGCAGATACCCAATTCTATAATCTTGCTAAATATTTTTTTCCAAAGGTATACGTAGACTATACTGAAAAAAAACATTTTCGATAAAGCTGTAGAGATTGTTTTTATTTGTGTTTTGGTGCGTAAGAAATTCAATACGAAATAAATGAATTATTGGGAAATCTGCACTACATGTTCAAGTAATTTTTCAGAAAGATACAGATCTTCAATATTTCACACAAGTCCGGTCCATTGTCATTATAATTAGTCATTTCGACTCATTAGCATCCTAATAGTCATACCATTGTTTTGTAAAATAAGAAAATGTGGTATGATAGCAGACGTGACACCTTTCTTCCGAATATTTATTATTTGTATTTGTCTATTAACTTGCTTTCAGTAAGTAGGAGTACTCGTATACTGGTGTTTTGTTGCTATTGGTTTTAAACATATAATTTTTCTTCGTGCTGCGTATTAATCTATTGAGTAAAGCTGTTTGCATCATATTAGTGCAATTACTTTTATAATGTTGTACCGTGACGCTATTGGTTCAATTTAGAAGAGGGTCAAGCGCTCACAAACATGTTAAACCCTGCTAATTTATTTATGTGCATGTCCCAAGTCAGGAACATGTAATTTAGTGGTCGTCGGTAGCTCAATTGAAGTGTTATATATACATTTGTACGACCGTTAGTTTCTCCGTTTGCATAATTCCATCGTGTTTTCTCGGGGTCAACCATAAGTAATTTAATTGAATAAATTTTCTCATTGTTACATTGACATTTAACAGAAAAGTTTCAACTTATTGTTAAATGTATAATTGTTGGTTTAATATGTTTGCAGTGTTTGTGCTTGCTACTATGAACTACTTGTACCTTATAAATTTTACTTTCTGCTGCATTGATTATTAATGTATATGCCATAAACTACGGGTTTATTAGTTGTATTTCTGTGCTATCACCAAAATAGTTTAAGAATTAATTGACGAGTGTGGTTATTTATAACATTTATAAATATATTGATGTGAAGTACTTCTTGACTGAATCTCGTGTGGATGATTAGGCTTGTCTGATAGAATCTTTAAATAATTTTGAACATTGTTGCTAAATTTGTCAGAGTGTAAGCAATTATTTTCTCATGCTCCGTATATGGTATTTGAAATAGCTGAGTGCAGAATTTGGAGGCACAATTCTATGAAATCAGTAATTGTTAAACGAATCAATTTTAGAAAGTCTGTATAATTTTAAAAAGTTGCACACAATAATAAATTGTAGCTCAGATACGGCAAAGCTTTGTATAGCGTTGTCAGTTTTATTTTTGGTCTATGAGTTCAAATGTTCCTATTTTATCTTTTGTATGTCTTTTCAAATTGAACTCTGCACTTAACATAGACAGCTGGATTAAATATATAGACACTTACTCATTTTCCCACTTGCAAGAACAGTATCCTATAACCATTGAAGTTCAATGTCTGCATAAATCATTTATTCTAAAATAGAAATACAGTATGTTATAGTGTAATTGACAAACTTAAACATTGATAGCATAAATAATTTATACCTTAATAACTACAATCATGATGCGACGTGTAGGCGATACGAACCATCCCAAGTAGCACAAAAACATTTTATTGATATTTCTAAAATATATTGCAAAATGTCACCAAAATATCATTCAAAAACATGTTTTTAACGTGATATGTCTGGCTTTACTCGTGTGAATAGCATATTTTCTGGAAATATTTGTTCTGAATGTTTAAAGAGCATTATTTTTAAATATCTTGATTTTATATTGAAATAACATAATTTTGATATTATTCAGTGTCAATTGAAAATATCCAGACAACATCTTTCACACATCTGGACAATATATTCTTCTCATGTCTAGGATATGATTTATGGATGTCTACCAAATGTTTTTTTTAAATACAGTCTGTCAACCATATACCCATTTTAAATGCATTGTATAGAATGATTTTAAGACAACTCATGAAATCTACTGGTAAATATTATATTATATATATTCAGTAATTTCTCAACTTTCAAGGAAATGCACTCCTGTCACTAACCTGTTGATTTGAAATAAGATGAAAAAAATGAAACTATATTCAAATTGTATTTGTTGTTTTGGGCTGGTTTTAAATATTTTATGTTTGTGCATAAAATTATTCAATCATTTAGGTAAAAACATTTAAATGACAACACAGATTTGAAAATGTTAGTTAAAGAAAATGAAGAGCACATTTTTTGTTAGAACGTTGGAATAATATAAAAAAATAAAATTTTCAATTATGTGGTATAAAGGGGGGAGATAAGTACATAATACGTTGGCATATTGTTGACACAATGTTGGCTTATATTTCTTTATTGGCATGAAATATCAATGATATGTTTTTATAAACACTGTTTTAAAAACTTTAAATTAGGCAAAATACAAAGACTTTTCTAGTTATAGGCACAATTTATCATAGTCCTATTTGGTATGACTTTATCGTTTGATTTTTTTACTGAGTCCTCAATGCTCTTCAAATACAATCGATATTCGCTAGATAATTTTTCTTTTGACTTAATTGGAATTTTCATCTAAGTTAGATTAGAATTGTTAAAACTCTTCTACCAAAAATGAGGAGACATTCATGTTCATCTGATTAAAAATTATATAAAAAAGTATTTCCTTTTTCATATCAAACATGGGCTTCACACAAATATCACTTACAAACATTAGAAAAATATTTGTCGTACATGTTTCAAATATCAATTAGAAATATTATGTAAAAATGTTTATAAAATATTTCTTTTTTCATATCAAACATGTGCTTCATTCAAATATCACTAACAAACATTTGGAAAACATTACTGTCAAACATCTTACAAAAAGCTATTAATCATATTATCTTAAAATGTTTATGAAACAGTCTGTAACTAATGTTTTCTAAATAAAATCGAACAAATATATTGTTATGATGTTATTGAAATATTCATTAGATATTAACATTTTTATATTTTTAATTAGGAAAATAAAATTACATTTGATGTTACATCAAAAAGATATTTTATTATACATCAAAAAGATATTTTATTATACACCAAACCTATGTTTTACTTAGATATTAATAAAAAATGTTTTATAATATTTCTTTTACACATCTAAAATATATATAATATTAAATGTAATATAGAAATGTCCATCAGATTTTGATTGAATATTGCAAAGAAATATCTCCTCGACAGACAATTGTTCTCATTATAAAAACTGTCTATTTGACGTTTTAAAAACATCAGCAAAGAATATTTATTTATTTATTATAAAAAAAATATTTACAAAAAATGTTTTTAATTAGCAATCAAACATCATGAACATTGGGATGAAATATTATTGTTAAAATATCTTTCATGTATAATTTCTGATGTAAAAAAAATGTCTATAAAATATTTTTGACAAACATACATATAAACCAGTCAATAATATCATGAAAATATTATGTGTTACTTGGGGTGTAAGCAATTATTTTCATATGCTCCGTATTAGTGAGAGATATTATGGAAATAATTGTGCAAATCGTGATACAAGCATGAAATTTGGTATAAAGGTTGATTAAACAACTCTAAAATAAAATCAGCTGCTGGCCATAATTTTTTTCTTCATTTTTTCAAGATGGCCACCGCTCATTTTGAAAATGGCGTCATATCCAATAGGCTACATTTCGTAAATCATTTGAAAGCTGTGTGTTAGGTATAATCCAAAGTAAGTTTTGATAAAACTTAAATTACAATTCCTAAAGTACGATGAAACAATACATAATTAACATAAAAGTGACTTCCGGTTCCAAAATGGTGGCAAAAACGTTGAAAATGGCTACATTTCGTAAATCATTTAAAAGCTGTGTGTTAGGTATAATCCAAAGTAAGTTTTGATAAAACTTAAATTACAATTCCTAAAGTAAGATGAAACATACATAATTAACATAAAAAGTGACTTCCGGTTCCAAAATGGTGGCAAAAACGTTGAAAATAGCTACATTTCGTAAATCTTTTGAAAGCTGTGTTGTAGGTAAAATCGAATGTAAGTTTTGATAAAACATAGATTACTATTCCTAAAGTACGATAAAACAATACATACATGACGAAAAAGTGACTTTCGGTTCCAAAATGGCGGCAAAAAAGTTCTTCTAATTTACAAGAGATATCACCAGAGACATATATACACAGAGATTGGCAACTCCGTGAAATCCCGTGAAAGATCGCGGCCCGGGATGAGATTCTCGTCGATAAATATTAGAACATGTAATCAAGTCAGGGATGAAAAACCTCGATAGATAATCAAGAAAAGCAAAGGGAAAATTATTTCAGATCATCTTATAATTTCTTTTTTTTTTTTAAATACTTGAAATCGTTATATTCATTTTTATGTATTTATTGAGAAAAATATTTTTTTCTGCATTTCATATAATTTAAAAATTCAAATCTGGTAATGATCAATTGTTATTACAAGAAACTTTTCTTTACCGCATATCTTTGCAATAGTTTGCTCCTTAATTACACAGTGAAATTATGTGTGTCCGATTTTTCGGTAATTAGTCCCTTAGAGTTGTGACTGTTGATTCACAGGTGTGCGATTACGCAATTTATTGCCCTGCGATCACCTGAATTTTGCCGGAGGTGAAGTTCTATATGGATTATTACTTGGTAATTGTTTTAAAACTTAACAAATTCTGGCATATTATTTTAACCATGACCAGAACTTTATTTTAACAGATGCACTGGCCAATACTTTAGTATTCAATCAGGAAAACAAAAAGTCTTTTAACATGTCAAAAAAAGAAATGAAGCAACTTTTTCATATATAAAAAATATGTAGCCAGTAGAATTTTGTATCGTGAGAAACTGATTTTATATCTGTTTTAATTTAATTTTAATTTTTAATTGTCAATTTGACCTAGAATAAAATTATTTATGGAACCTTTGCATAAATTTGATTTTCCTAAAGGCACGTACATTATAGTGTTGTCGAAATCACTATTTTTGCTGCCATGAAATATTGAATATGAATCTGTCATTATTTGTTGTTTTTTAAGACTTGATATCACAGACTCTGATTAAAAACAATTTGTATCATAAGTACATAAAAATGCCCTGATGAGCTGTAGAATTTTAATGTTTTGTTTCATAGATCACCGGAGTACTACAACATTCTTATCTTTACTCTTTCCTATCGGGTAGTGAAACTTGAGTTTGAAATTAGAAAGATTTAAAATTGTGCACGATCTTTGTGAGTTTATGTTGTTCATGGTAATTTTCGGTGCAGTTATTTTCTTTTCTTTGTTATTTTTTTCCTCTGTGTTACACGACCTTGTACTTTTTGTATTACCCCTTGACATCTCCTGCTTCTGTTTAAACCTTTTCCACCAATATATTTTATTTAAAACATATGTCATCTGTTTTAAATAAAATAGTCTCATTCCCGGAATTTGTTATACAGTTATTCATTTTAATATCAGCTTTTTTATAAGCATATAAACTGCTTGGTCTCTTCACACAACTTATGTTTAGGACGGAATGCAGAAATAGGTACATACATGTACCAGGTTATGGATATATAAGTACATGTTATGTGCTTTTGACCTTCACACGAATTCTTAAACATTCATAGATGTGCAAAGAATATTGTTGTCGTTGGGTTGTTGTCTCATTGACATATACCTCACATTTCTGTTTAGTCATAGCATCTGTGCCTTTTCAATTTTTTGCAGAAAATATTAGCATAAACATTTTTTTCAAAACAGGAGAGGTGAAATAGTGATCACAGAATGAGAACATGTTATATTATAAAGAAGAAAACTGAAACAGATAAATATAAATAAGCACCATTGACAATTTGTTAAAGGACTGAAACAAACATAGATGGTGACCAATGTGAGCGACTAGTGTACAGTAGTAGAGGACATTTCTTGCTTCTTTTTCTACACATTTTGTCATTTCATGTAAACAATTAAATATGTTACTTTCCATGGAGAGGAAGGAATTTGTGAAACGAAATATTTTGCTATTTAGTACTGTCAAGATATATCACAGGGGTGTTGTAAGATAAATGAACAGTTTCTCTTTTTTTTACATTATGCTACCTTTATGCTACAAGGGTAGCATTTTCCATTTTTCATGGTGTACAAAAGATATTATAGAGTGGCCTTTCAATGATAGTCATACATGTAAATCATTGTCTCATTAGCAATCATACTACATCATCATATTGTTATACATGTACATGTATGTAAAAACTATGTACATGTAAACTTTGTAAACATAAAAAAGACAAATGAAGTTGAACACAAGATATTTATTTGCTTTTTTTCCATCTGCACAACTGCCACTGTATCACTTCTGCTTCAAATTCAATAGATTGAATGCAGAGTCTTGTATTTGTTTTTAGTTCAATGTCTCGCCATCAATTGCACAAAAATCGCATACACATGTACATCAAGTTTGGCATATGAACTACAATAGTATGGTGTTTTTACAGTCAGGATAAGCACATGTAATTTTCTCTCTTACAAAACCATTGTTAAGTATCACATTGATAGTAGTAATCAGTCCACTACATGACAGTGCCGTCACATTCGGATAAAGTCATCACTAATAGTTGTTCCTGTTTGCCAGGGATTCTTAATTTCAATCAGAAAGACTTGGGAGTCCTACATTCAGCACATGTATGATATTTTATCTCTTGTATGCTGCACTGTTAGGTAAATTTGATCAACATCTTTGTTCTTTTATAACGTGCAGGATCCTGTTAAAAAAAAAAGCTGTCAGATACTGAATGTAAATATATATATAAAATTGTAAATGTCATCAAAGTGGTGGAAATAATGAAAAAAAATATTTTTATACCCAAATCCAGTATTAGTATGTCTTGTGAAATTAAATCATGTGATGGTTACAATTTTTTCTCTAAAGATGGACAAGTTTATAACCTGTAGCCATGGACAGGGGTCTGTCTTTATATTGAAGAAAATTAACATGACTGACAGCTTGAGTACTGATTTTTAATTGTAAATTGCATCAAAGTGGTTGAAAATCTGAAAAAAAACAACCTATATACACAAATCCAGTATGTCATAGGAAAGTAATGCAAGTACTGGGTACAATAATTCTCTGAAGATGGAAAAGTTTATAAAGTGTAAACAGACAGGGGTCTGTCTTGATATTGAAGCAAAACACCATGCCCTACAGCTTTAATACTGATTTTTAACTGTAAATTGCTTCAAAGTGGTTGAAAATATGAAAAAAACAACCTCTATATACCAATCCAGTATGTCATAGGAAAGTAATGCATGTGCTGGGTACAATAATTCTCTGAAGATGGAAAAGTTTATAAAGTGTAAACAGACAGGGGTCTGTCTTGATATTGAAGCAAAAAAAAACATGGCCGCTATAATACTGATTTTTAATTGTAAATTGCATCAAAGTGGTTGAAAATATGAAAAAAAAACAACCTCTATATACCAATCCAGTATGTCATAGGAAAGTAATGCATGTGCTGGGTACAATAATTCTCTGAAGACGGAAAAGTTTATAAAGTGTAAACAGACAGGGGCCTGTCTTGATATTGAAGCAAAAAAAAAAACATGGCAGCTATAATACTGATTTTTAATTGTAAATTGCATCAAAGTGGTTGAAAATATGAATAAAACAACCTATATATACCAATCCAGTTTGTCATAGGAAAGTAATGCATGTGCTGGGTACAATATTTCTCTGCAGACGGAAAAGTTTATAAAGTGTAAACAGACAGGGGTTAAAAAATTTCATAACGTGCATGTCGGCCAAGCTTCCTTTATTATATACTGCAATTAAACGTTAATCGTCGCAATATTTTAACTAATAACTACTACAAACTGAATAAAACAAGGTAATTCATAAACGAAATTGAAATATGTACTTACATTATGCTGTTTTGAAATGCTTGATGTAAAATAAAAATCGAAGCGAGGTGGTGTACTTGTCGTGATAGGATAAAAATGGCGATCTCTTTAAAGTCTCGCGTGATGCGATGTTTGTATTAGATTTCGCTGACCACTGTTACAGTTGCCAATCTCTGTGTATATATGTCTCTGATATCACTAACTTTGTTAAGTTCAAATACCTAGTTTGGTTAGAAAAGACAGGTTGCATTTCTTATAATTAGCTGAGAGTTGCCAATACACAAACCCATTGAAGGCCAGAATGGTAGCGTTTACAGTTATCAACACCGCTGGATTTTTTGCATCCGCATTTCAAATGTTATTAATATGAGGGTACAACGGAAGCCAAAGAGGTTCATTTTGGTTTCCAATTTCATTGGGTTTTTTCTTTCATCCAAACCAAGCGTTCATGACTTGGTACGTAAACCTGTTGAATGCATAAATCCGGTTAAGTCCACCTTGCTTCTCTTTTGATGTGCTCCGGAAGAGAATCTCTGGTAGGCCGAATATCACATGGCACTCATAAGGGCGCTGCTTCCTGACAAAACATGCTTGTTTGACAGCAAATGTTGATGTTGTCGTACATGATGCAAGCAAATGCTTCACTGATGTCCAAGTATGTGTCTTCATTCAAAATTAAAGCGAGCAAACTCATCCGTTACATCTGAAAATATTTCCCATGTCTGCCAAGCTTTCCTACCAAATACTGACACAGTGTCACGTTCACAAAATGCATGGAAGGTAAGAATAGCAGCTGCACGAGGACCAACACATTTGACATGTTATAAACATGAAGCCATCGAAAGTCTTTATTCCTTCAAAAACCTTTCACAATTTGTCCATACCTATTACTGCGAGAGCTGCAATCCCTAATACTATTAAATCTGTGTCAGTACTACTTAAATTTACTTTTATCCATCATTTTCAGTAAGCTTATCATGGCCAAAATACGTGTATCTGCTTGTTCGTAGTTATAAAGGAATAGCTCAGAAGTATCCGTATTGAAATTGCAAAGAATATCTCACCTTCAGTAAGATAAGGATTTTTATTAGTCTCTAAAGAAGCAATTATGTCAGCTAGAAACTTGAACCATTCCATTTTATCATGGCCAAAATACGTGTATCTGCTTGTTCGTAGTTATAAAGGAATAGCTCAGAAGTATCCGTATTGAAATTGCAAAGAATATCTCACCTTCAGTAAGATAAGGATTTTTATTAGTCTCTAAAGAAGCAATTATGTCAGCTAGAAACTTGAAACATTCCATTTTGTTGTCATCTTCATAGAGACTACTCCAAACACTTGGCGTTCTACCAGAAACAACAACTTTCCGTCTAGCACCAGCACCTTGCCTTTTCTCGGTCTAGCTTTTAAATAGTAATAATTTAGTAAACATCAAATAAAATGTCTACTCTTAATACTCATCCGTGCAAGATTTTATGTAAGGCAGTATGATATTATTTTCATAATCATCACATATGTTCGCACGTGTTGGCCTGGAATTAACCATTGCTGGCCAACCAACGATAAAATGCGTCAGAATGTGGATCAGTTCAGGGCAAATCGCACAATGTTTCAAGCATACCAATTCGCTGCAATCTAATAACACTGTTTAAAGTGACATACTGAGACAAAGACAGAGGAGTAATTTAGTTTTCGTGGATAGAAAAATCTTCCAAGCCAAACTTTGACAAGGAATGAAAAGTCTATAAAAGAGATCGCAATCACTTTTCATGTTCTTCAGCTTTGTTTTATGACAAAGACATTTCCAGTTTCATTTTACGGCTTTAATAGGAAATAGTTTTTTTTTATCTGGTTATTAAAAGCATATTCTCCGTCGTTTTGGATTTATAAACTCGTTCATCACTTTAGAAAGCCTTTAATACTTTTCAAAGAAATACTTTTGTGTTTCCTAGAGTCTTCATGATGTCGTTCGTCGGTTTTAGAATGACTCAAACAACTAGATCTTTCAAATTCATCTACCAGTCTACCGACTTCCATCCATCCATCATATCAAATGGATCTTCGGTGGTACCAACATCTCCCTTCACAATTGCATAATTCTGTGATTGTGCCTGATCAATTGTGATATAAGAAAACAACTTGCTGGTCTTACGTACCGTCTAATTACCATTTGCAAATTTATGCCACTCTTGGAAGCGATTTCATAAGGAAAAATCTACTGGGGGATGGAACATCCTACTCGTCAGTAAAAATAAAACATACAGAACACAAAAACCATTATTCTTCTCTCTTATCAGCACTACTTCGTGATGGCCCATATCTGCTACCACGGAGCATGCTGAGACAGAACCTAGGATTCTGGTGGTATTATGACGGGCTTAAAATTTTATTCTATGTTCGAGTTGCTGTTTTTTTACCCAATGGCTTTCTGACTGATGACTTTGAAATATCCTTATCTTCGCCTCATCTCGATTAGAAGTGTCTATAGAATGTGAACAAAAGTTAGTGGACTGACGACTCATATGTGTCAATTAGCAACTTTGAAAGTCTTAATACCTTTTTTAACCTGTACATATTAAATCTGTTCTTGAAATTAAAAAGAATTGTGGTTATTAAAATCATGAAAATGATAAAGACATATATCAATTTAAAGACTAAAATTAAATTGACGGAAAGAGTATTTTACGAAATTCAAACCTTTACTTAGAACAACAATTACATGAATAGGGTCACTGTATGATAGTAATATGACCGTCAATGTTATTAACCATAGCTGCCCATTCGACAAGCAATGCTACTCAAATGAAACGACAAGTTATATGTTTAATACATTATAACTGTTTCATAAATCAACATTATGAAATAATTATCTACATAAATCTTAGTAAGCATCGATAAATAAGAAAAAGATTGAAAATAATATACTAGTATAATGAATTTTGGAATGGTCAAACTTACTACAATCATCATAATGTTTTCTTTTAAATAGTAACAACAAAAGGAATTAATCAGCAACCTTACATATATTACACGTTAAAAGAAACAGAGCTATATGAAACAGTTTAATCCAAAAAAAAGCTTTTAGTTCAGTTTAATCATACAGATCCTAATTTTTGTCAAAAGTCGTGGCACATGTAAATATTTTTTTTCATACGGCCACATTATTTTTATTCTACAAAACGATAGTATAATATAAGACTAAATGTGTAAGTTTTTAAGGTTAAGTACGATTTTGGTATCAATTCAACTAGATTTCATACGCTAATAATTTTACCAATTGATATATGCAAATATATTCAGAGGCAGACCAATTCTATAATTTGCTAAAATTTCAAGTATACCGCTATACTGAAAAAAATCATTTTCGATAAGCTGTATAATTTTACTAAAATTCAATCAAATAATGAATAAAATCGTGCACTCATGTAAGTAACAAAGTACAGACTTTGTTTACGCGGTTTGTCACTTAATTATGGTCTTCGATTCATGTCCTATGTTACATTGTTTGTAAATTAATTGAAAATTGGATGATACAACTGACACCTTCTTCAATATTATATTGTATTTTCTATTAACTTGCTCAGAAAGTACTGATACCATTGATGTTTTGTCTAGAAACATATAATTTTTTCTGCGTATAATCATGATTAAGTTGTTTCATCATAATTAGTCAAACTTTATAATGTGAGTGAGCTATTGTTCAATTTAAAGGGGTCAAGCCTCACAAACATGTTAAACTGCTAATTATTTAATGTGCATGTCCCGAGTCAGGAACATGTAACATGTCGTCGTAGCTCAATTGAATGTTATATATCATTTGTGATTATTTTGTTTGAGTAATTCATACGTGTTCTCATCACCAAATAATTTTATTGAATAACATTTTCTCATTTTTCGACTTCAGAAATGCACTATTGTTAATTGAACTGTTGGTTTATATTTGCAGTGTTTGCTACTACTATCTCTTGTCTTAAAATTTTATTTCCTTTGTTAAAACTGTAACCTTAACTACGGTTATAGTTGTATTCTTCTATACCAAATATTTAAATTAAACGATTGTTATTCTAACTTTTGACGTTACTTTGTCCAAATAATTGTGTAAAGTACACACCCGTGTGTAACATTTACTGATAGAATGCTTTATATTTTGACATTGTTGCTAATTTGTCAGAGTGAAGAATACCCAGACCGTATATGTAAAAATGAGTCTAGAATTTAAGCCATTTATGGAAACAATTTAACAATCTTTTAGAATCTGAAATAAAATTGCACACAAATAAAATTACTCAATGATGCTAAAATTTGATAAGCGTGCATTTATTTTGTCTATGATTCAAATGTCATTAACTAATTAGTCTTTCAAATTATCCATAAACATGACGTAATTAAATTTATATAGAATTATATGTTACTTAAGCAGTTCCTATAACTTTGAGTTATGCTGCCACTTCTTTTTAAGATATACGTTTATTGAAACTTAAATTGATGGGACATAAAAATATATTATGCTACAATCATATGTGACGTGTAGGCGTACGAACCAACGAAGGAATTGCGTATTTTGTCCTATACATGTCAAAATCTTAAATAATAGATCACGGGGTCTTGAAATCATGCACATGGATTATTAATTCCATTTGTATGTCATTCACCTTTCGAGTTTGCCTTTTTTCAACTCGTAACTTATCACAAATTCGTAAACAAATCCTATGAAATACGTTTCAAAACAATTCATTTTATCAAATGATGGGCTCGTGCATAAACATGCACAATTGTGTCAGAACAGAATTGTTGACAATCTTCAGAAATGTATTTCTTTTTACACTTCTTAAGTGTGATGTTTAGCCATAAGTGACAAACAAACTAAATGTTACCCCCTCAGCATCAATGTCAAATATATAATTTAGACAATATACATGAATGAGATAGTTTTGTGACTAACATATAGTCGTACCGTTATTGCAGAAGATTTCTCTCTCGACATCGAACAATAAGCAGTTATATTTGAACATAGATTAGCAGAACAATAATCTATAATACTACGCAGCAATTTTGGCAAGTTGAGTTTCCTAAGAATCGGTTGCCACAGCATACATTGTTGAAGTTGTATTTACAATGCTACAGGTTTTGTGTAAGTATTTAATACTATGTTTAATAGTTTGGACTTTAATTGTAGTTGAGAAAACAAAACTAGGGTTTGAAAATGTTTTGAAGTTTCTATAATGACTTTAGTTGAACCATAAAGGACACCTGTTGTGAACTTGCAGACCATGATCATGATAAACACTAAACCCCAATTATCATGAAACAAAGTCAATACTTCAATACGTAAACTGCTGAACTATCAATTCGAACAAGAAGTTCACACATATTAAATAAATAACAGCTTTGCCAGTTATTTCCCTACATCGTGTGATCGTTGATCAACGTCATAACAGGTCAACTACAATATGCAACAAGCAGTCGCCAATGTAATTTTCGAAATAAATTTCTGTTAACTGTTGATATATGATCCATAGTATTAATTCTAACATTTTTTATTACTTAAATGAATTCCAACTGTTTGTTCAGAAAACGAACTATGGGTTGCTGTAACATATACATTATTTTAACAGATATTGAAAATCGATTAGATTTAAAATACTACCAGCTTAAAATTAGCTCATAATCGACTAAGATGTGACAGTTGTTAACAACTCAATGAATAACGATAATTTTTGAAAAATTGTTAGAAGCAAAAATTAAAAAGGTGGTTTGAGAATGCTTAACAGCTAGCAGATAGAAGTAAATGATAATTTTGAAATATCAAAGCTCTAAACAACAGTTGACAAGGAAACCTAAGCAAATGCAATCGTATAAATCTAATAGCAGGTGCAATGGAAGGTTGCACATATTGTTTGATATAAGTTAATAGCTACCAGAAATATCTGCAGCCCAAACATTTTGAAGAATATTGTATTAATTATATAAAAAAATAGACAGATTTTTCCGATATATTCTATAATGTGGGATGTTATATCGGTTGACGCTTACAAAATACAACGCAGTGCAGTGTAATCATTAAAAAAACCGCATAAACTTGAAACATCCAGACTAACTCCTTTTATAAAAAGAAATGCAACCAGGTAAACAGATTTTTTGTTACAAAGAAATAAAGTAAACTTTATTAAAAATAGTATCAAACAGTCTCCACAACTTGCTAGTATGACGTCCATTATCACTGAACAAGAGTACATTTTTTTTCGAGGCCACTGAAGCACACCTCCGGTTTCGGGATTTTCTCGTTGGCTGATATCTCTCCGGTTTCCGCCGAGTGGCCCGATGTTCTCTCGAGTACTTTGGCTTCCTGCACCATAATAGCAGACTTCCCGGTTTCCAAGCACTCCCTTTGTGTTTGGTGGTGATTGATTGTCCTTGATACATCTCCAATAATCCCGATAGGGAGTGTACATGGATGCCACTGTACCCTGGCAGCTTTCAATGGTTTCTTCGAAAAACGGAGGCATTTACCAGTACATATATACATATATACACATTTCTCATTTATTTCCATCCCCAATTATATTTATTTATTTACCAAAAGCATATTTGTGACGTCCTGGGGACATGCTTTCCTACCGAATAAACTTTGCTTCCCTTTTTGTTGACTGTTTTCTTTAATTGTTTAAGGCAGACTTTATACAGAAGTAAATAAAGTTTCTATAGATAATAAAGTCAAGAAACGGGCATTATCCTTTTAGTTCATGATCTACTTTCATATAATGTACTTTCACTGAAAAATGATAATAGTTTGTTGACAAAACCAATTGGTTGATAGCAATTACCCTTTTACAATTAGCAATACCTATGATAGAGTAGTGTCTATTTCATATCATGACTTCAATCAAGAAATTGACAATGGCAATTGGTGGAAATACGTCTTAACAAATTATGTCCCATTGTGAATATCAAGTTTTGTGTAGTATTTACCCTATTGAACATGACATCTAAAATACTTATAATAGAGTAAATTTTTTTCATATCATGACTTGAATCAAGGAATTTACAATGGCAATCGGTGGAAACACTTCTTCACAAATTAAGTCCCATTGTCAATATCAAGTTTTGTGTAGTAAGATTCCAGTGACGTCGGTTTATAAAGTATACATTAATTTTATCGTATTTGCTAAAATATTCCAGCTCTTGTGTTTGTTTGATTGTGTTATTTATGTCAAAATGGTGTGTAATTGTATTGTTATGCCTGTTAAAACGTTAAAACCCGCTGCTTTTGTATGCACCTGTACAAAGTCGGGAACCTATTGTTGACTGGTTGTCGTTTGGTGATGTTCTTCATAAGTGTTTCACGATTCTCCTTTTTATATAGATTAGACAGTGTTAAAGGTAATACTGTTGCCTATAAAAAACAATTATTTATAGTAACTTGGATGGAGAGTTGTCACGTTGGTACAAATAACACATCTTTTTATTTATTTTTACTTTTGTACGTTGTATGAAATATTGGAGCGACGTAGGAGGCACCCTGGCCTAGAACTGTAATGTAACAGTACAACATAACAACTAATTATAAAACAGTTAGAAAAGGCTAAATGCATTTAAAGAATACAAATATAAATTGACTGTACTCATATATCCACACACCAGAACGACCCTTAGTATTATATGTTTAGCTTATTGCTTAGTCATAAGTTTTCTATGTTTTGTCTTCTGTACAATTATTTGTCTGTTTGTCCAGATCTTAGAGTACCGCAGTTACTGACAGCAAGGTCAAAGTCAATAACAAATAATGATAAATATTATGCATCCAGGACTAAAATATCAATCAGTACACATCCAATGGATTTAGTGTGAAAACGTCATAATCAGTCCGAGAAAAACACGACCTTGTACAATACCAAGATACAGGTATCGATATATTTTAGAGCCGCGAGTGTGCAAATATAGATTCAAGAAGATGTGGTATCAGTGCCAATGAGACAACTCTCCATCCAAGTCACAATTTATAAAAGTAAATCATTTTAAGTCAAAGTACGGAGCCTTGGATCACACTGAAAACAGCAAGCTATAAATATATACACATAATATTTAGTTTAATTGTAATTTACTGCTAAAAAAATCAATACTGATACTAGTAAAAACAATATTAAAAGGTATATTTACAGTGTTGATTGGTAACCTTTTATAATAAGTTTATTTAAAGAATCGATAAGTTCACAAGGATCGGTTCCAAATGTCCGTGTTCGCTAAATCTGTCTTTGGAAGACTTAAGTTTAGTTTTTGAGTAATTTGTAGTAACGAAATCCTTGACGTAATAATTTAGAAATACATAGATTATGGTCATTGAAATCCAAAACGTTACAACAGACACGGGAATATCGAAAGAGAGATGAAATATAAACACCGTAAGATGGTGCTTATGGAACATCACAGTCCCCCTTGTAAAACCTTCAAAAAAAATCAATTTTATCGTATCATAAAGTAAGAAGTCAAAAATCTGTAAAACAATGGGTAAAATACATAACGAAACTATCGGAAATACATAACGAAACTGTCGGAATTTAAGTTAGCTATTAAACCTGATTCAATTCATTATATTCATCGAAACATTCCTGTATCAAGTCTAGAAATTTGTCATTGATTTTCGCTTGTTCCAATGATTTGAAGAGTTATTATTGATATCCTATTCGTGAATGGTCCTTGGTGCTCGGTATTTTCTTTATACTTTTTTATGTCGTCAGCCTTCTTAAATAACTGTGATCAACCCGAATTATATTCCTAATGTTCTTTTGTGATTTCTTTTCACCTGTTTGTCAAGGTGCCTGTTAAAAGTTGTTATAAAAGGATAGGTAAAGCTCATTATCTAAATGGTCATCATTCTTTTCCGTTTCATTTGCGATCAGCACTTATATTCTGATTATCTTTCATCATAGGATAGAAAAGGCGTAATTCGCATTTGTTACACTATTGTAATCAGGCGTTAACTTACGCAAACATGCAATTTGAAATCCTTATTACATTCTTGCAAGTTATCTTAACTCATACCTACGTAAAACGTAACCATTGCACCTTCCAGCTGTACAATATATTTTGAAATAGTGTAGTTCTCATAGAGAATGCATCTAATGAATAAATTAATTTGAAAATGAAACGTATTTCACAAATATGATAATTGATTAAGCCATGGAACACATACGAAAAAAGGAGAAGACACTAAGTAGTCCATTAAAATCAAAATTGAATGAAAATAGAGAAAATGGCAAAAACTTAGTTCACAATATACTTCACGATATTATAGTTCGTACAACACCTATATATATATATATATATATATATATAAATTTATAAGAAGATGTGGTATCAGTGCCAATGATACAACTCTCCATCTAAGTCACAATTTGTAAAAGAAAAAAGTACGGTCTTCAACACGGAGCCGTGGCTCACACGGAACAATAAGCTATGAAGGGTTCCATAAATGACTAGTGTAAAACCATTCAAACAGGAAAACCAACGGTCTAATCTTTATAAAAACAAGAAATGAGAAACACTTACGAACCACATTAACAAACGACAACTACCGAACATCAGGTTCTCGACATATGACAGTTGCAAACAAATGCAGCGGTTTAAACGTTTCAATATGTATCATCCTTCATCCTTACCCGAGCAATAGTGTTGCATCTGCTAAAACCCAACGCAATCAGGTGATTTACGCCGTCGCATCGGAGTCGTCAACAGTTAATGTTTCTCTCAATCACCCACCGTGTGACTCCTACCCCTAAGTGGATGATTTTTTGAGACATTGTATTATTTGTGATGGATTCATTGGCCTAGAGGTCAAAGTAGTTCATCTTCTATATCATCAGCCTGTGGTGAGCCTGTGCTCACAAATGTCGTTCGAATTCTATATGCGTTCGATTCCAATTCACTAGTCCTACAATTGATAGCTTTTCTTTCGATGATAACTGTTTTTGGGGCTTCGTTCGCAAACAGCTGGCACGAAACAGTACAGAAACCAGATTTAAAGACCAAAGCGGATGAAATAGCGTCGCAAAAACTGTTGACTAGCATTTAGTTTTCATATTAGTTCAAATTCCCTAAATTAAACAATTATAAGTCACCGTATGACCTATATGTCCATTATGTATAGTCAGCTATAATTGGCATTAACATGAAAAATGTAAAACAATTTAAAAGGCCGTATTTATAATTTATATCTTAATTTGTAGACCTTCGTCGTCCTTTTTTTCAACGTTGTCATTTTCATTTTAAATTATCAGTTGTAATATTCCTATGATAACCCGCCACTCTTCTAATGAAATATGATTTATAACATCCTTAAATTTAGTTTAATTTCATATTATGTAACGTTTTGTCTAATGCTATTGTATATATTTATAGTTATGAAAACATAGTATTAAGAAGGTTTTTTTTTAAATATGTATCCTCAAAACAGTGGCTACAAAATGTATTAGACGTGGAAAAATACTACTCTTAAAGTACGCGTTACTTTTGGATTTCAAACCTTGAATTTTCTCTTAATCACATGATTAAAAGTCACAATTCACCAGTCAATTATATTTCTAAAATCATCGTTAGCCGTCCTGTTATCTTAATTACGACAACATGGTGCAATAATTTTTATGATTCTTCAAATAATTAAAACGATATTTTATAGATGTCATGTGGCCGAAAATACAAAATAATTAATTTTGTACAAAGTAATTTTCCATCTGTGAAATGTGTAATTAAGTTAAAGTAATTAATCCAATAACAAAAGTTACCGGCTGTGATAAGAAACAACAATGGTCACATATTTTGGGCAATCTCTATGATAAATTTAACAAAGATTAATAAAGGAGCAGGTCCGAGACCACAATTATTTCGTAGTGCATTTCTTTTAGAACATAAATGTAAATAAAAAAATCCCACCTGCGCTTTCTCAAAGAAATTTTTACTGTGTGTATTGTACTACTTTTGGGACAAATTATATCAAAATTATAGAAAACTTCATCGCCTCTAACTCAAAATATGGACAATTTTATGTTTGGGGAGTCTTGAAATCTTTTGACAGCTTTCGAAGTGTTAATTTTTAACCTTTTTCAGCTGGACCAAATTACTACTTTCCTTTAAAATTCTGGACCCAAATTTTTTTACAGTGTAATTTCACTCCCCTACTTGCAACTTTAGGCATTAAACATGGAGAAATAAATTTGAAAGGGGTATAAAAATTAATGGCAAGTAACCTTCTGTCAACACTAGGAAGAAAATCAAGGGACGACAATTGTGGTTTCAGACAAGCACAACACTAACACTTGATTACATATTAAGATGAGTCGATAAAGTTTCAGTGAAGACAAGTGTTAGCGTGAAAATGTAAAATATTAAAATGTTGTATGTCCCGGTAGTATAAAAAAAACAAAATTACAGTCTCTTGTTTCCAAAACTTCGAAATACGGAAAAAATTGCACAAAATAATTTGAAAATAAAATGATGAGCACATTACCAATCAGATAAGTATCATGAGATATATTACATTAATATATTTGGCTTACGTAATAATACTTAACTCACAATAGGAATATTGTAGTGCAATCAGACTGAAACTAACATTTAGTTAAACTTTAATGTCGTTTTACCAAAACGCAATTGAAAAGTCTGAAAATATGATTTCAATGGTACTGATGTAGAACCTCATATATCGAAATTATAATTTATAGAAAATGGAAGTTTTGACTATAAGATGTCTGCAGCTATGTAGGCCATTAATATTGTATCATTAATGTGCATAAGACTGATTACTTTTAACAAAACATTATGTCACATTCCATACAAAATCATACATTATTGACCAATAAACAAGATGAGCGTAAAGTAGAGACAGGATTTGCCACCTATATACCATAAAACGCGGGAAAATGTAATCGTATGCATTGTTAGTTTGACATGTTCTATATATCGCATTTGTCTGGACACGTCGTAGAAATTTAGAGATGTTTAAATGTGCTATGTCCAAGAAAAAGAATAGACGAAACATCTAACCACATACTTTTTTTTTTATTAAAGCCAATGACACAATCTTTAAACATATTAGTCTGAACATGCTATCTGCAAGATGACGCAAATAAAAATATAAATTTTAATTACAGTACAAGAACTTATTATGTCATGAAAACGTTCATTTAGTTACAAGTTTCGGTTATGCACATTCACCAGAGATTCTAAGTTTTCCATATATGACTATTTCATAACTTTTAGATTTTTTAAGTTGTTAGTAAACAATATCTCAATACAATTACACTTCCAAATATGATTGTTGACGTAAACAAGTTAGATAATACTACAAAAACAAACCGCTAACGCCATGGGGCAAACAAAAAATACTGCATCAAGTCAAACAATTCCACTAAAGACTGCTTACAAAACCATAGACTGAGCAATGTAATCCTCAAAAAAAACCATGGGATGGCATACTACCGTTTCTGTGTGTGTTACATTTTAATGTTGTGTCGTTGTTCTCCTCTTATATGAAATGCGTTTCCCTCAGTTTTAGTTTGTTACCCCGATTTTGTTTTTTGTCCATGGATTTATGAGTTTTGAACAGGGGTATACTACTGTTGCCTTTATTTATACTATTTTTGTTACAAGAGACGGATGATACCAAAGAAATATTCACTCATAAAATGAAGTCAAAATGAAAACATCATGACAAAAAAAAGAAAGATATACAATAGTTTTAACTGTGTTGTCACATACAAAACGTTTTGATATTCTGTTGTACATGTGTTGAGTTGTTTTCAATCAGCAGTAAAAATCATATATCGATTCTTACAAGTACTATAGATCTTCTTCACACTCTTCATTTGCAGTTCAGAATCATGACTTTATTTGGATATGTCCGTTAAAATGAACACTTTTGTTATTCTTTTGTTGTTGTTTTTCTTGTCCTGTTTTCGCCATAGCATTTTTACTTTTATTACGACTTATGAGTTTGATTTGGTGTCTGTCACCAAGTACAGTACAACAACTTTGTGAACTTATTTTGGCATAAACACGTACATTTAGTTAAAATTTAAATAAAACAATACTGTATAATTTTGTTTTTCGGTTATGCGCATTCATCAGAGATTCTAAGTTTTCCATATGTGACTAGTTTATAACTTTTAGATTATTTTAAAGTTCAATGTTAGTAAATTATATCTTAATACACTAAACCTTCCCAACCTGATAGTTCACGAAAACAGGTTAGATAATACTTAAAACAAGTAAAAAGTAAAATCACAAAAATACTGAACTTAGAGGAAGATCAATTGGGAAAGTCCATAATCACATGGCAAAATCAAATAACAAAACGCATCAAAAACGAATGGAAAAAAACTGTCATATTCCTGACTTGGTACAGGCATTTTCAAATGTAGAAAATGGTGGATTAAACCTGGTTCTATAGCGCTAACCCTCTCACTTCAATTGTGATAACCGATTATGCCATTAGACAAAAACAAAATGCTACATCAAGTCCAACAATTCCACTAAACCCTGCATACAAAACCATCGACTGAGCAATTTAATCTGCAACAAAAATATGGAATGACATACTATCTTTGTTACAAGAGACGGATGATACCAACGCAATATTCAAACTCGTAAGCTGAAGTCAAACTGACATCATGACAACAACTAAAAGATAGACAATAGTTTTAATCTTTGTTGTGATTTACAAGACTCTGTTTATATTCTGTTTTATATGTTTGAGTTATATTCAATCAGCAGTAACAGTCATATATCGATTCGTTAAAGTTCTAAAGGTCTAGTCCAAAATCATCATTTGCTTTTTCATCTCCTCAGTTTCGAATCGTGAAATTATATGGATACGTCTGTTAAAATAAACACTTTTTAATACTGTAATTGTTTTCTTTTGTCGTGTTTTTGCCATAGCATTGTCAGTTTTGTTTCTACTTATGAGTTTAATTTGATATCTTTCGCCTTTCTTTTCCTTGAAGAAATGAGGCTAGATTCGTGTATCTTGCAGAGGTTATTTCCTTTAAACGACTATTTCTTTTTTTAATAACAGTTGCTCTCTGTTGCAAACTATACTATACTGTCACACAAACATGAATGAACTTACTGTCTTAAGCATTATACACGAACACGGAAAATAAAATGTAGCTGTCTGACTGTGGTAAACATCGTTAATAATGTTTGGAAACAAGGCAGGACATTTATCATAAGACATATTATTTACATGATTAAAATATAAGTTTATAATACTTGAGTGCAAACCCAGTTGTTGTGATGATCATGCCGGTCATTTTTTATTTTAATTTCTATGTTTTGTTGACAATATGATTTTCTTACTTTTTTATTATTTATGTTGTTATATGTCAAGCTGAACAATATTCTAACTTCAGCAATATCCTTCCGAAATAGGGGTTTGGGGGCGGGGGGGGGGGGGGGGGAGATCATACTGGCAGTTTAAACTCTTGAACTACACCATGTCAACATTTATCATAATATTTCAGTACGAAAAATATCACACTGATAAAACTTTTATTATGAAATAGTAATTTTCTACTTGTCTTTTTATCCTAGCAAATAATCTCATGTTCAACAGAGATTGATGTGGATTAGTCAATTTCAATATAAAAATATTTACAGCTAAAACAATAAACTCTTTATATATTTCAAAAGATTTACAAATAGTATAACTAAACAAATAATTTAGATGATCTATTACATGAATTACATATGTACATGTCATCAAATGACAGGAGACAGTGCAGTATCTGAATAGTGATAACATGTTTCAGGCCACAAACATGGATTTTGTCGACCCTCTAGAGATAAATCAAAATCATGTACTTTAAAAAAAACAAAGCAGCATTTCCTTTAAAGATTCATTATCTTATATGAAAAATGACGTCTTGTAACACAAATTGAATTCATAACCATTTTCAGTTAGAAGGGGAATAATCTCACAATAAATTTTAAAAATATACACGGTACTAATGTTAATGCACCAGATGCGCGTTTCGACAAATGATATCTCTTCACTGATGATCGAATCCTAAATACTCGACAATCCAATGCCTAATACACATGTTAATGATGATATGTGTTACATGTGCCTTTTAATGTAGTCTCTTTATTGCCATCTAAATTTTAATTTGGTATTTTGTGTCGTTGGGTGGTAGTCTCTTTTATACACACGCCACATGTATTATTATTCATCGATAACACATACATTCTAAGTTTCAGATATGATATAGTCTGTTTACGAATAATAATATTAATATTGTTTAAAACGTTTGCAATTGAACTTTATTAACGTTGTTAACATCTATGAACATATATGCCTATTAAAATTGGGACATTATATGGTAACTGACATAAGTGTTTGAGGCCTTGTCTGTTTACATACTCACAGTCATTTCTTTATAAAACGAAAAGCTCGAGTGCATCTGACGAACATCATTGCGTCACTCACGGTGCATTGATTATTATACATTTCTTGTGACTGTGGAATATCTCAATGATTATTTGAGATATTGTAACAACTATATAAGTTTTCAATTGTTGATTCAAGTTGGGATTCTAAATGACCCGTATTGTATTAAGGTGTATCACCGGTATATATTTCCTCAGATAAAAAATGCTATTCTTTGACAAATGCTACTATTCTTTTTTCAAAAATATGATAAAGGTGCGGGTCACTTTTCTATTTTCCAAGCTTCCAGTCCGGGAAAATCGACAAAATGTTCATAGATTTGTTCACGAAATTTTTAAAGAACACATTTATCTATGAAATACAATTTAGAAATGAAAGATGAGAAGATAGGTTTTATAATATTTTTTAAGAAAACTAAAAACAAAGCGATGTACTTGAACTTGTTTTCTTGCTGCAAGTAAATATTGAAAATTGCCCTATCATTCCAGTATAAATCTTGTACTCAAAGAGTTATCTCCCCTTGAATTTCTAAGTTGAAAAATTTATTTAAGAAAAACACAAATATTGGGCAGTTGTTTTCACATTTTGGATAATCACTTATTTTTCTTCGTACAAAAAAAATGTCTTTCACATAAATTGCAAATATGTCTCACAATTTGCAGATGTATTGAAAGAACCAGACAGATTTTTAACGCTATTGTACAATTCATGTTACCTAAAATGACTTTTAAAACAACTCAGCCTGAAGTGAAAAATAAAACGTAAGTAAAACCGGAAAAACATAAGTTGTCAAGTTTCAACAAAAAAGAAAATCGAATAAGCTTACAATTTAAAACAAGTACGTAAGAGTTTTGTTTGCAGTCGCTGAATTACAAATTAAAAACAACTATTATAAAAATGAAATATATTGAAAAGCCTAACCGAAACAATATACTAAAAGATTTGTATTTGTAATGAGTTTTTAAAACCACTTGGTCAATGCAACAGTTGGTGGAGGTTTTGCCCTCAAGGGATTCACCATACAAATAGTCAACATGCACTTTTGTTTTAACATGAAATATAATTGATATATATATTTTTCAATTTTCATTTATCTAAAACAATAACGTTTTTCTACTCAAAGACAAATACGTCTTTAGCATATTTGTTTTCAGGAGATTCTCAGATTTACTTCTCTTCAACTTTTTTTTTATTAAGTCCTTCAACGGTTATGTAGACTACACGATTGTCTAGCATATCAAATTATAAGCCTTGTATATTAGATGTGTTTTATAGACATATATCACTGAAGATAACTGTATTGCATGTTCAGCTCCGACTGCATCAATAGGTTATTTTTTATGGTAGCAAATTAAGTTTACAGGCGGCTCGTTAGCATTCTAAATAACTGAAACTGACAGAAAACATTGTCAAATAATTTTTTTAGATATGTCATACATTGTCTTCGCTTGTGTGTATGTCTTCATAGCATCATTTTTGAACTGATGCTATGAAAATTGGTGACGTTATCCAATCAAAATAATAACAAATAATGTTGCATAAGAATTAGTTATATTTTGCAAATGAATGATGTATAGAATAGCCTATTATAGATTTAAGGGTGAGTATCCTTTAATTTATCAAATGTTAATGGTATAATAGTAATGTTGATTGTTTTCTGAAAACAAATATACCTAATTTCAATTATAGCCATATCATATCTTTCACTTTTTATACTTGAATGGTTTGCACAGAGTGACGCCATAATTGTCAAATAATTGTAGTCATAAGAAGAAGAAACAATTTCGAAACAAGCAAATAAACTCGTAATTTTATTCATAAGTCATTCATAGGGGCCAGTTGAAGGACGCCTCCGGGTGTGGGAATTTCTCACTACATTGAAGACCTGTTGGTGACCTTCTGCTGTTGTTTTTTTTCTATGGTCGGGTTGTTGTCTCTTTGGCACATTCCTCATTTCCATTCTCAATTTTATAGTCATTTGCTATTATATTTTATCTTTTTATCTGTTTTTTGGTCTAGAATATGTTTTGTTTTCTCTCCTTTGTGATTGTATATGTCCGATTTATTATAATCATTTGATGTTCTCTATTTTTTTCATTTTTTCAATTCGTCGAAAGAAATTTTATACGTCGACAATTTGTTTAGCATCAAATGAAATTGAGTGCTAAGAAAATTCGTGTGCCCTAAATTCATGTCACGTCATGATTTAAAATTTTTCTACTTTTTTCAATCATGTTATGTTTGACATTTTTTCTTGAAACTGTAGAACGTATTTCTTGTTTATCATCTCTGGTTCAAGGTAGTTATAATACAAACGTTTATTGAATTAATTACTAATTATACTGACAAATTGTATTACACACTTCAAGATGGATTAATTATGTATGTCTTATAAATGAAAGCATCAGCGATCTAAAGTGTTCGGAGGACGGGTTTTTCAACAGACTGTCGGCATCCCAATGGGAACAAACTGTGCCCCTCTACTTGCCGACTTGTTTCTTTATTATTATGAGGCTGAGTTCATGCAGGAACTTAAGATAGGAAGATAAGAAGTTAGCAATATCCTTTAACTCTACTTTCCGCTATATAGATGACGTTCTTTCACTAAACAATTCAAAATTTGGTATGTGGAACGCATCTATCCCATCGAATTGGAGATAAAGGATACTACAGATACAATTAAGTCGGCTTCATATCTTGACTTACATCTAGAAATTGACAATGAGGGTCGGTTGAAAACAAAACTTTACGACAAAAAAGATGATTTTAGCTTTCCAATTGTGAACTTTCCATTTCTAAGTAGCAACATTCCAGCAGCACCTGCATACGGGGTATATATCTCCCAATTGATACGATATTTCCGTGCTTGCATTTCCTATCATGATTTTCTTGATAGAGGGTTACTGCTCACAAGGAAGCTATTAAACCAATAGTTCCAAATGGTGAAGTTGAAATCATCCCTTCGTAAATTTTACGGACGCCATCACGAGTTGGTTGACCGTTATGGAATAACCGTTTCACAAATGATATCGGATATGTTCCTTACGTCGTAACTACAATCCCCTTCCCTTTCATGAATGTGACCTATCGAATTAGACTATTTACCGGATTTGTAATCGCATAAGCAACACGACGGGTGCCACATGTGGAGCAGGATCTCCTTACCCTTCCGGAGCACCTGAGATCACCCCTAGTTTTTGGTGGGGTTCGTGTTGTTTATTCTTTAGTTTTCTATGTTGTGTCATGTGTACTATTGTTTTTCTGTTTGTCTTTTTCATTTTTAGCCATGGCGTTGTCAGTTTGTTTTAGATTTATGAGTTTGACTGTCCCTTTGGTAACTTTCGTCCCTCTTTGAGTACATGCTGTACATTGCTATGATACGCTTTTCTTTAAGATAGATAACTATAAACAATGAGTAACGAAGAATAACAGTACAATCAATGTATAAAATTCAATAGTTTTGTCATTTTGGCCGATAAATTAATAAATGCATCATGAAAATCTGTATAAAACAGCAAATAATACTAGGTTATCGTCTATTTCAAGATGAGGAATATATTATTATCAATAAATGTTAGTTCAGGCACTATATTACAAAATACAAAAAGCAACACACTTCTTTTAGATGATTTGATTCAAACATTTGCTGACTCAAGTGTTACATTCAAGCTCCTTTTTTCTACCAGGTGTGATCTGAGCCGGATCACACCTACCAGATCACCCCAGCTTGAGTTTCTTTGTTTTGCATGCTTTCCTTTGTTCTGTAACATTTTGGCGGGAATGTCAAATCCACTACAAAACTTATAATTAACTATACGGAAAAGACTATCTATCAAAATTTACGTAGAAAAAATCCAGTGTCTATGCTGGTTTTGATCTCAAGTCCTTTAGCATATCAACCCATGACACATATCTCTACACCAGGACATCTGGATACCAACTATCAGTTATTTAACATACTTAAAGGAAGCAAGATATTTTTATAATAAAATTAACGGTACCAATTGTCTTGTACCAGATGCGCATTTCGACAATACATGTCTCTTCAGTGATGCTCGTGGCCGAAATATTTGAAATCCAAAGCTTATATAAAAGATGAAGAGCTATAATCCAAAAGGTCCAAAAAGTATAGCCAAATCCGTGAAAGGAATCAGAGCTTTGCATGAGGGAGATACATTCCTTAATTTATAATAATTTCTATCATTTTGTAACAGTAAATTTTAATAGCACAAAAAAATCCGTATTTTCATGCCAGTACCGAAGTACTGGCTACTGGGGTGGTGATACCCTCGGGGACTAATAGTCCACCAGCAGAGGCATCGACCCAGTGGTAGTAATAAAATTAACGGTACCAATTTTCTTGCACCAGATGCGCATTTCGACAATACATGTCTCTTCAGTGATGCTCGTGGCCAAAATATTTGAAATCCAAAGCTTATATAAAAGATGAAGAGCTATAATCCAAAAGGTCCAAAAAGTATAGCCAAATCCGTGAAAGGAATCAGAGCTTTGCATGAGGGAGATACATCCTTAATTTATAATAATTTCTATCATTTTGTAACAGTAAATTTTAATAACACAAAAAATCCGTATTTTCATGCCAGTACCGAAGTACTGGCTACTGGGGTGGTGATACCCTCGGGGACTAATAGTCCACCAGCAGAGGCATCGACCCAGTGATAGTAATAAAATTAACGGTACCAATTTTCTTGCACCAGATGCGCATTTCGACAATACAGTGGGGCGAGTTGGAAGACCTTTATTCAGTAGGGATGTAAATAGTTATCCCATTCGGACTTGGTGTGTCAGTGTTAGATCACCCTCTCGCCTCCGGCTATCCGGGGGGTCTTACACTTACACACATCACGTCCTCATGGGATAACTATTACTTATCAGTTGTAGTTACAGCTAATTATGAGAAATTTTTAGAGGTTAAACATCCAACAAGATTATAAATTAGATAATGGTTGACAAACAAAGTATTGTCAACAATGATTCTTGACTTGCATCTTGAATTATTTAACAGCATAAGAACTTCGTTTGAAATTAAGACTGCAATCTGTTATAAGACGGGAAACGAACCTTTGATTGAGCAATATTCGCTAAAATTAAATCACAGCCGATAATCCCACAAGAACTTATCATAGTTCAGGCTACCAGTACGACAAGAAACATATGACCATAAAAATTCATCAATAGTTTAGTAAATCAGAGTATTGCAACATGTTGAAAGGAAAATAATAAAAAAAACTCAAAAAAAGGAAAATTCAAAACGTAAAGACCGTCATCAGATGGCAAAATCGAACGTTCAAACACATCGAGCGAGTTGATAACAACTGTCTTATGCCTGATTTAGTACGGGCATTTTCTTGTAGACAATGGTGGATTTAAACTGTTTCAAAAGTCAGATAAACCTCTCATTTGTATGTCAGTTGCATTAAATTCCATTATTGTGAAAACGACATGTGTACAAAAGAAACACACATAAAAAAAAGTGAAATCACAAAAACTCCGAGGAAAATTCAAAACGGTAAGTCCCTATTCAAATGGTGAAATCAAATGATAAAACACATCAAACGAATGAACAACAACTGTCAATTCCTCCTGAATTGGTAGAGGCATTTTCAAAGGTAGAAACCGGTGGATTGAACCTGGTTTTACAACACTCAATCCCTCACTCGTATGACAGTCGTATCAAATTCCATTAAATTTACAACGATGTGTGAACAAAACAGATATAATAGGTAAAATAGTCACAATATGGGTACAGCAGTCATCATTGTGTCAAAATCTCAAAACAAACAACAAATATATAACTAAAACGCAAAAAAGCATCTATCAAATCTAAAAACCACATGCATTGTTTTGCCTGTAGAAAATATATAGGAAGAAAAATAGTTTTGTCGTACAAAGTATTTTCAACAAAAGTATAATTTCACAAGTGATGGTGGTATACAGGGTTAAAAATCAAAAGTTTTGTCAGAACTAATTTCACGAACAGACATATGGTGAATACAACTACGCGAGTAAAACAATTGTGTCGTTCAAAGTATTTTCAAATTTATCATAGAACAATAACATTATGACATATATATAATAGAACAATAACGTTATGACATATAATAGAAATATAACATAATGGCGGGATCTTTTAAAGTACAGAGTCACGTCATATGAACCAAAGGAAGACAAAAAAAAGTTGCACATACAAAACACACCAGCAAAAATTAAAGATAATACAAACACATTAACAGGATGTATAAGTACTGAGCCACGTCATATGGATATCACTGAAAAAAGACCAAATAGTAAAAGTAATATTAATAATAGAACAAAGTCACAAAATAACAATATAACGCGTTGTTAAGATGATAATCAAAGTCAGTATGCAGAATCTATACACCAAGACCATCATATAGTATGTGTGAAGTTGATATGGAATATTTATCAACAAGGTCTTGATACCTACCGATGAACTTTTTATTAGAAAAAGGACGAGACGTTCTTTGACATACCCCTGTTTCATCAACTTTCTGCTCAGACACTGGTGAAGTTTTACAAAGTCTGAGTTGGAGCTGCAAGCTCTTGAATATCGAATAAGTTGGGAAGTGTATATCCCATGTGCAGGTAAAATTGGTAAATTGGTACTTAGGTGGGGGAATTGATAATTTCAAAATTAAAATAGTCTCGTTTGTCATTGAGTCTGGTACTGAAATGACTGTGTATGTCGAATTCGGGTAAAAGTCTACAAATGAGGCAGAGGAAGCCCCGTGTCTGTTGTTTCTTTAGTTTCTAGTTCTTGGGGATATATTAATGGAACTCAATCAGAAAAGTTCGGATTGTTAATGGTTAGAACATCATCAATATATCTGAAAGTGAAATTAAATTGTTTATGACAAGTGTCTGAAGGAAAGGTCTACCTGCAGATTCAACAAATATGTTGTTTATAACAAACTCAAGATTACCGATCACTTGTTCCTCAGTGTAGCATGGTTTACCCTTTTGTTCACTTTTAACAAAATATACCTTATAATATCCTTAAGTAATAAGTTTATAGCGTATGCTTACAGTTTTATGTTAAAAGGCATTATGGATTATTTCTTTCAGGCAGTTTTTCAAATGGTGGTATACAGGGTTGAAAAATCAAAAGTTTTAATAGAACTAATTTCAGAAAATGACCGAGATTTAAAATTATCTAAAAAGGTCTTTAGAATTTTCAACAATCCACGTATGGTTAATAACACTAGTAAACAGTATCACAATATTTCTGAAGACCCTATTACACTGCGGACAGAATTTTAGTCACTCTAATGGACAATTCTTTAGTGGAACATGCCGATGAGCCGGTTAACGTTGTTTGTACGGAATTTTGTGAAGCTTAGGTATCAAATACAAACAAGGTTAGTCCTCCGATTTGTTGTTCAATGTAATGTTTATTGAAGCCATAAAGGACTTATGATTTGCCAAGAGCTCATCCTTGTCAAATGATATGTTTTTGTGTGTGGGACTGTCTGAGTGTACAAAATCTTATCAGAAGGAAAGAAGAATTTTGCTAGCTTTGAACATGAGCTATCTTTTAGACAATGTTCCGTTACTCTATAAACATTTTAACCTTCCTGTAGTATAATCCAAGGATATGGATGTACATATATTTCACATGCTTTGCACTATAGTGTTGTATATATATTAATGGATGACACTTTTTAACTTGTACATGGAGGTTAGAGTTGTTTAGCAAATGACTTTAACCATAAAATTTAATTTTTAATGCACCCACCTAACACACGGCTAAATTATATATCATTTGAAAGCTACACATCTGTACAATCTGATTTGCCCAGTCGTAAACAAATCGTACGTTGCAATTTCCGTCAAATCAAGATCAAAGGTCAAGGACGCATAATTGCATATTTTCTAAGATTTCAGCTTGATTGCATAATGTGACTTTTATATACTTAATTCACATATGCAAACAATTTAAACTTTTAGCAGAGAGATTAACAGTCATTAATCAAATGCTTTTTTAAATATTTAAAGCGTGTTTTTTGATAGACAGCACATTATTCCTGAAATTGGAGTAAATAAAGGCAACAGTAGTATACCGCTGTTCAAAAATCGTAAATCTATGGACAAAAAACAAAATCGGGGAAAACAAACTAAAACTGAGGAAAACGCATTAAATATAAGAGGAGAACAACGACACAACATTCAAATGTAACACACATAGCAACGGACTAAGCATAAGACAAAATCCGATGAGAATAACCAATATAACATCAAAACCAAATACATGAATTTGGGAGAGAAAAGTACCGTGACACGTCTTATAGTAATGTGAGTTCACACTCAAATATAGGAGAAAACAAACAACAAAACGAAAACACAACGTAAAAATGTTACACACACAGAAACGAACTATGATATAACAATGGCCATTTTCCTGACTTGGTACAGGACAGTAAAAGTTAACAAAATGTGTGAAAACCCAAATTTTTCTTTCTGATGCAACTGCTAATCACTTAAAACTAAGTAAAACCCTGTTATAACTATCAAAGACATTTTTGACATCATAACTGTCCTAAGATTTTGCTTACTTCTAATCACAAAGCAAATCATAACAACTCATATACATGTAGATGCCCAGATTACCGCCATCTGCGAAAAAAAACCAGCTTTCAAGCATTTCTTCCTATTTAAACATTGAATGTGGTCAGTATAAGATTAAATAAACTAATTCTTAGGAATATAAATATTTAAAGTAAAAAAATATGTGCGCGAATCATACTATTGCTTGAAATAAAGGGGGTGAAACTAAGAGATTGCAATCTGCATTGTAACTACCAGACTGAAATAAACATCTTTCGAATTTTCTAATTGTTTGATTTGTAGCTTCATTATAAATAATGATGTAGTGAAAAGACTCTTTATTTATCTAATGTGAACAATAAAAAATTAATAGAAAATTTAGACAAAAATAAATAAAATATAAACTGATAAAAATTAAAATTTCAAAGAATTAAAAAACCAGTAAACGCATAATACAATTTGACTTCTTGATTGCTTAAATTGCATTGTTCATTTTTTAAATGCATTTATTCATCAAATAAGAATAATTTTGAAGAAAAATTTCATTAATACGCAACGATTATAGTTACAACAAGACTTTCTGAATAGCTTGAATGACTAGTTTATTTTTCATACGAGGATGACTTCGTACAAGAGCTTCTGATGACGACTGAAAAGAAGCTACCATTATTTTGAAACTTTACTTTCCACTATATAGATGGCGTCATCTCACTGAATAGAGCCAAATTTGTGACAATGTTGAACTCGTATTCCCCATTGAAATTTAAAAAAAAAGCCTTAACAGATATAGTTTACTCTATCACGTATCTTAAATTCGACGATGAGGGATGGTTAAGAACAAGTTTTACGACAAAGGAGATGAGCATGAATCAACCCTTAATACCACTCCTTACTACCCAAATAAAACTTTACATTTCTATGTAGCAAAATTATAGCAATGCCTGCATACCTATACTACTAAAAGAGGAGACCGATTTCATTGAGCTTCAACTTCTCTGAAACAGTTACAAGTCGGAAATATTTATGACGTATACATTTATTGTTTTGTATTTCCCAAATTTGTCTTTGCATGCTCAGTCAACGTACTGCCCGCGAAATTAAATAAAACTCTTTATTTAAACACCTTCCCCATGATATCACGGCATCTTCTTGTGGAGTATATATCTCAAAGTTGATACAATATTCTAGAGGTTGCATTTACTTTCACGATTGACGTGATAGTGCGTAACTACTGATAATGAAGATATTGAATAAAGGCAACTTTAGTATACCGCTATTCAATGTCATCAATCGATTTACTAGTTACTGAAACGAAACCGAGGGAAACGCATCAACTATATCGGACAACACAACGGAATAACATAAACACTGAACTGCTACAAAAAGAAACGCCAACAAACAAAGAAACATATTATTCGATACCAACTGCCATATGCCTGACTTGGTACAGGACATTTGAAGACAAATGGTGGTTTGAACATGGCTTTAAACCAGAGTTCAAATGCAAAGTTGAAATCATCCCTTTTAAAATTTTATGGACACTACGAGTTGGTTGACAATTATGAAATATCTGTTTCGCAAATGACGACTGATAAGTTCTAATTGACGTAATCAAAATACCGTCATCTCTGCCTTGAATGTCACCTACCGAATAAGGCCTGGCACCGAGGTACGAATAACATGAGCTACAAGACAGGTGCCACACGTAGAACATGATCTGTTTACCCTTTGGGAGCCCCTGAGTTCACCACAAATATTGGGGGGGGGGTCGTTACTCAATATATAGTTTTATATGTTGTGTTTTGTATACTGTTGCTTGTCTTTTTCGTTTTTTTGGCCGGCTTTGTCAGTTCGTTTTCAATTATGAGTTTGATGTTCCTTTTTATTATTTCGTCACTCTTCTAGTAGTTAAAGTTTTTAAAATTATACTCTAATGTAGTAAATGTATTCTTGTAAACGATTTGGTTCTATAATATATCACCTTGAGCAAATTACGTTATTGTCGCGGATATTTGTCTTATTGCGTTAATCATCTTCATTTTACTTTGATGCTATTATTTGGCCGAGTTTCAATACTGCAAGTGAATGTCTTTAAAGTTGAATAATACCAAAGGGACAATCAACATCTCAAAATATGAATCAATTGAACTTAATTAAAACCATGAGCAAAATAAAATTAAAGTCTAAGAGACGAACAACAGTCCACAAAACACAGCACAGCATGAAAACGATCACTGCCTAGAACAGCAAATGATCTTATGGGTCAGGAAGGGTATTTTACTTTTTCATTTTTTTTTATTTCACAACTTCTTATATTGTTTTACATACACAACGACCTGCATTTGTTTTTTAAAAGCTTAAGTTGAAATTACTCAAAGCATCTTTCATTCAAATGATTAAAGAGATTAAACTTCTAAACACATTTAATATGTCTAACACAATTTTAAACTAAATAAGAAGCAGCAGGATTATGTTTAGTTCGTTTTCATCCCGCTGTAGACAACCAAGTGTTTCTAAAAAATTTTACTTATTTCAAGTCTGTCTACGATTTAGTCGCACAGTCACATTTGCATTTTAACATGTTTACAAAAGGTAAATAATTTGACCTGGTGAAAAAACATATTTTTACTTCAATTAGCTCGTATATATTCCTTTCGAACTTATATACCCTTCTTTTATCATGGAAAATCATTTTCCTCCCTGATATTGACAATTAGCGATGTGCTATCTTAAAAGAGAAACAAAATATACCAGAGGGACAGTCAAACTCATAAATCGAAAATAAACTGACAACGCCATGACTAAAAAGGAATAAGACAAACAGACAAACCAAAGTACACATGACATAATATAGAAAACTAAAGAATAAGCAACCCGAATCCACCAAAAACTGGAGACGATCGCAGGTGCTCCGGAAGGGTAAGAAGTTCTTGCTCCAAATGTGGCACTCGTTGTGTTGCTCATGTTATAACAAATCCGGTAAATAGTCTAATTCGGTAGGTCACATTCATGACAGGGAAGGGGATTGTAGTTACGACTTAAGGAACATATTCGATGTCATCTGTGAAACATTTATTCAATAACGGTCAACCAACTCGTGATGGCGTCCGTAAAATTTACATAGAATAACAAAATGATCGCTATTATTTGGAGATGGCAGATATTTGGGCAACTGCAAAAAAACATCAATAAAAGCCTGTTATATGTAAAATGATTAATAATTGCATCTTAAAATTACAAAACAAATATTCCTTGACCTCAAACAGATACATTCATCTATTTATTTGGCATAAAATATCAATCCCCCAAGATATATTTTGCTTTTTGAACAATTTTCATTTTTTTAGGATTTGTGAGGAATTTCAATTTTCGGGAAATATTGCCAATGTTACCTCTTAATTTTTGCTTGATTTCGAAATAATGTAACATTTTATATAAAGTTCATATAATGTTTTGGAAAATTTATAGTACGAGAATAAAGAAATGGCTTTTTGTTTAGGAATCGCAAAAAGTGGAATGTTTTTTCGTGGCCTTCGAAATGCGCATCTGGTGCAAGAAAATTGATACCGTTAATTTTATTACTACCACTGGGTCGATGCCTCTGCTGGTGGACTATTAGTCCCAGGGTATCACCAGCCCAGTAGCCAGCTCTTCGGTACTGGCATGAAAATACGGATTTTTTGTGTTATTAAAATTTGCTGTTACAAAATAATAGAAAATATTATCAATTAAGGAATGTATCTGCTCATGCAAAGCTCTGATTCCTTTCACGGATTTGGCTATACTTTTTGGACCTTTTGGATTATAGCTCTTCATCTTTTATATAAGCTTTTGATTTTAAATATGTTGGCCACGAACATCACTGAAGAGACATGTATTGTCGAAATGCGCATCTGGTGCAAGATAATTGATACCGTTAATTTTATTTACATGAATTTAACAGAAAATGCACCGTACGATTTTTGTACGACCGAACAAAACAGAAAGTAGAGATTATTAGCTTTCGAATGATATATAATATAGCCGTGTGTTAGGTGGGTGCATTAAAGTCGATAACCAAGCGTCTTTTTGAAATAAGTCACTCGCCTATATATAGTACCTTACGTTTATGAAAGTATCTGAATTTTTGAAATAGAAATTACCTTCTGGCTGAACACACGTTTGAATCAGGGGTATCCCGGAGGATATTCCGTGGAACACACAAATTAAATACTACAGTGTTCCATGCAGCAAAAGAGGACCTTGGTACTCCGAGCGACGTCCCAGCAGGTTTGTTCTTTGTATTATTTGTATTCATCATGCATAAAGCTACCAAGTTAATGATACCCTCGGGGAATAATCAATCCACCAGCAGTACAGTTTCTACTAGGAAGGAACTTAACATCGACTTTGTTAGGTAGTTAATAATTCCATAATATAAGTATTAAATGCGCTATCCCAAATGTAATTCACCATATGCTGTTCCGCACTTAAAACTATTTATAAATTTACTAACGCAATTGTGACGACTATAAAGTCCTTAATATACACTTGAAATAGTGAATGTGCTATTACAATGTAATTCATCATGTGCTGTTCCGGACGTAAATTTTTTTTATTAAGTATACAAACGCAATTGTGAAGAGAAGTAAATCATTAATATACATTTGTCGAAACTAATGTACCAAGAAATGCTGTTTTAGTTTATAATGCTGTTTTTATTTAAATTCCAAGTAAACTGTATTAGATATTGTCATCTTAAAAGATACTGTTACTGTGTGATCCAGTAAGATTGACCGACGATTGGGTCTAGACAACACAAAAATATCATGTGCTGACATTTATTCCCTAAACTGATCTTACAACTAATACAAAACTGAAAAATGCTTATTAAATTACAATCATACTATTGGACGAATCAATGTTATAAAAAACTAAATGTCAAAATGAATGATAGCACAGTTCATTGAATAAAAGATAAAATTGCACTGTTAGATGTCTGTCTCCTTCCGGACGCTTGGGTCGTCTAAGTGTTTAGCGTGATCAGAATCTATGATGTTAGTTAAAAACTGCATGTAGTTACTTATAGTTCTACATATGATGATCTAATTTTGATCAAAACCGTTGTCGAAAAGACAGGGACACTTTTCCAATGATTGACAGTCTCGAGTTAATAGCAATGAACGATGCTTTGTTAACCAGGATATGTATATACAGGTTGGTGTCAATTTAATATGTTCCTTGAAACTTTGTTATGTTTCTTGTTCGACACAGCATGAAGGCTATATCCTTATGACTGCTTTGGAGTGGCAAAATCTGTGACCAACAACAAGCAAATTGCAGTTTTTCACTTTGCCGATGAGCGCCAGTCAGTTTAACTGACGAAAGGGTCTTGATAAAAGATAACAAACCATCCGTTTTATTTACTCCTTAATCAATCTGTCAAATGAAAAACAAAATCAAAAGACACGTTATTATATACACAATGGCATAATAGCAGTGTCGTCAGTTAAATGCGAGGTGATGCGACACTTTTAAAACAGAGCATTTTTAACGATATTTTTGATAATGAAAAGTTTTATGTCGTCTTAAGATGTCTATTCCTCCTAGTTTTGTAACACATATATGATTGTGAATGTTTGCTAACAAACTTTTTAAATGTGTCACTGAGTTCCGGCATGATTTCATTTTCAATTCAGGTTTTGTATAATAGTCTTGTCTTTAAGAAAGTGCATAAAAAAAATTACAATATCAAGACAGTTTATAAATCATGTAGTGTACCTTAATAATGAAGCGTTGCAATCATCTACTGTGTTCAATGATTACAAAACATTTCTTAATTAGACTTGTCCGAGTATTTCTCATAATCGACAATGCGCTCTCTTGTTGTTTATTTAGCGAGACTGCGAAATATTTGTTTGATCTTGCTGTCATGGTAGCTATATTAGTGGTATCTGATTGATTTCAGATGGACTACTACTATTAAAATAATCTTTTTGAAATTAAACTTTATTGGGATAAATTATCCTTATAATGAATAGTCATTAAGGGTTCTGATACACAGAAAACAACCCTATCTTATTGAAGATCTCCTTTCCTACCCTAATCCAATCCCAATAAACAAGCTTCAAAGACGAGCGGAAATCAAGAGTGAACTAATAATTCAAATTTCAATTCTCAAAAAATAGAGTTAATAATTGCAATCAATGAATTACAAAAAAAACGTTGAGTTTAATACAAATTACAGAAAAAGATAGGCGTTGTTGAGATATATACAACTACATGTATATCAAACTACAACACAACACAAAACGACTCTTACAGTAGGGCCATGTACAATTTTCTTATTCATTATTCCTGATATAGGCGTTTGATTGTTGCCTTATTGGCACATATCCCTCCTCTCAATTTACATATCACTCAACTAATTAGCATGTAACAGTAGCCATACTCAGAAAAATACCCAAAGTTTTTTTTTATGTTGTTATTTACTAAAACCAGATATATTACATTAAATTTTTTGCTAACTTCCAGTCATTTGGTCTCGTATATAAAGTTGCCGCATTGGCAATCATACAAATCTTCCTATCTTAATATTCATTTGGAGAACTGTTGCTGAATGAGAGATGGGTGGGAACCATTTGATCCCACATGTCCTTGTCTATCTAAAGGTAGATATACTTCACAGTATTCGTACTGAATGTTTTCATGTTTTCTATAGCTGAAGTGACTTCCGATATGATTTTATCCATATTTGAATCGTAGAAGTAACGTAATACCCTTCAGTTTGTAAGTTTAATTTGAATGATGTCACGTGTAGCCATGACGTCTTTGCTTTTTGTAACTCGTTAGAACCGGAATAACAGTACTTATTTCAGTTTTGGTTTGACTGTCGCAAGTTTTTGTTTCAGTGTCTACGCTACGCATGGCCAATAAAATGGCATTTGCAACCGTTCAAATCGCTAATTAACGGTGGAAACTTGTTTTAAACTACAATACTGGTATTCTTTAAGTGAAATTCATTGAACTTATTTTAATTTATTACAGCAGATTTCAGCGGGTATGAAGCTGCAGGTAGATTCTTTGGTTAGCTTCCTTGTTAGCTCAACCATGAAATGATTATTACCTTAAAATTGGGAGGAGCATAGCACTAATTCATCATCCAATGAAAACACTCATATCAATGGCTTAATTGTTTATAATATGCATGTTTCATACAAACATGTTTACCTAAACAACTTAAAATCTTTGCAAATTAAATTTTATTTCATAAAGAATTAAAAAATTCTTTGTATTACAATAAATTAGAAGCAGATTTACGGTTTATGTTTTGTTCAAGGATGATAACATTTAGTGTTTTATTCAATGCTAAACAAATGGAAATTTTAAAGAAAATCCACAGCATTCCCCTTGTACTCTCGTAGTTGGCAATTTGATGTTTGATAGATGGAGGATTGCAAGCAGTGCTAGCCAGACCTGGGGTAATGGTAATTTGTAATTGTAATGCATTGTAATATTACATTTTTTTCATGTAATGCAAAGTAATTTGTAATGCACATTTTCTGCATTACAATTACATGTAATGTAATGATTACTTTTGTAAGAAATCAATGTAATGCCTCCATTACTTAACATTACTTTTCATTACAAATTGGTAAAATGCATAAAATTGAAGAATATAGTAAAATAAAATTAAAATATTAACAAAAGCAAAAGTAAATTTTGAATAAAATCATTGTCACAGTTAATTACTGTATTTAATCATTATAGATTGTTTGCCCTTAAAGCTTTTCTTCAAGGATCTATAACTAAATCCCCTAGGCCAACTGAACTTTAACCCAGCAAATGAAAAAGAAGTGAGCTGTTGTTAGTAAAAAAGTTTTATTCTTAAATTTCATTTTCTTGTCATTGTTGAATGAGATTTTGCAAGGACAACATGGAAAATAATATATTAGACCAATTTGAATTGCCACCTGACACTGATGGAACATTTAAGGCAAAATGCAGACATTGTCCAGCCTTGATATCTGGAAGTTTGAAAATTGCATCAAACTTTAAAACACACATTAAGGTAAGAAATATAAAACTTTTTTAATTGGCAAAAGGGTGTGTGTAAATTTTCAAGTCTTCATCTTGGTTTCTGATATTTGTATAAAATAATATTGGAATTTTTTGGTCCATGAAAAATCTTTCAAAAAAATATTAAACAAAACTATATAAATTAACGGAAAAAATATGAAGATGAAATTTTCATAATTCTATGTATACCTTACATGTATTTTAATGAACATTTGTATATGTCAATCAACATTTTTACATCAAACTTTGGTTTAGGTCCTGTCTGTGTTGTTAATTCACCTAATTAATATCAAAATGTTTTTATTGCAATCAAATCTTCTCAACTTATATTTGTCCTTACAGAGCCCTTAGGCATTTAACAAGATAATCCTTTAATGACACATTTATTAAATCCCTTTGAAATCACTCTATGATGTTTTAAGGATTAAGTGATCAATGTTAGAAACAAAATTATATGACAATTAATTTATTTTTCAGAGAAAACACAGAGAAGTGCTAGAAATTAAAGAAACCCAACAGAAAACATTTTCAGCTAAATTAACAAAATTTTACCAACCAACATCCAGCAACAAATACCATAGTAATGATGTGAAGCAGAAAAGGTCAACTGATGCGCTAATAATGTTTATTGCGGGGGATATTTTACCATTGTCAATTGTGGACAGTCCAAACTTTAGGCATTTTGTTGAGAAGTTAGACCCGAAATACCAAGTGCCAAGTAGAAAACATCTGTCAACAAAACTCTTAGTTGAAAAAGCCAGTGAAGTCCAGAATAATTTGAAGGAAAAAATGTCATTAGCTAAAAGTGTAAATTTGACAATTGACCTTTGGTCAAACAGGCAAATGAGAGCATTTATGGGGATAACAGGACATTTCATTCAAGACTGGACAGCTCATTCTGTTATGCTTTCATGTAAACGCTTTAAAGGGAAACATACAGCAGAAAGTATTCGTTACGAGTATGAAGAAACTCTAGCAGTATTTGAAATTGCTGACAAGATAAGCACAATTGTTACAGATAATGCCTCAAACATGGTGAAGGCGTTCAAAACATCTTTGCCAGGATTCGAAGACACAACAGATGATGGTGACAGTGGTAATGATAAACCAGAAGATATAGATTGTTTTGATGAAAATGAAGATGAATTCGAACATTTACCAAAACACTCCAGGTGTTATGCCCATACGCTTCAACTGGTTATAAAGGATGGCTTAAAAGACTGTACATCGCATATGTGTACTGTCATTGCAAAGGCATCCAAAATTGTCAATTTTGTTAGAAGATCAATTCATGCAAGTGAAATGTTAGAAACTGAAAATAAGTTACAAGCTGCAAACGCTACAAGATGGAATTCCCAACTAACCATGATCAGGTCTATTTTGAAAATTTCAGAAGAGAAACTAAACAAAGTTGAAAGTCCAGTTAAATTGTCAAGTTACGAAAGGAAAATTCTTCATGAATTAAGCTTAATTCTTGATCCATTTGAATATGTGACACTATTGGTACAAAACAATGTAAGTGCAAGTCTTACAATTCCTGTAACTCTGGGTCTAAAACACAAAGTGAATCAGCTGTCAAATGTGTACAACAATAAGATGGTGACAACATTGAAGAGCTCAATAGAAACCAGACTGACTCAGTTTGAAGAGGACAATGACTTTATTTTGGCTGCTATACTAGATCCCAGATTTAAACTTAGATGGAGTGAGCCTGAAAAGGTTGCCCCATATACAGTTTTACTGAAAAACATGACAAGTGCTCTTGATTCACATCTAGGTGATACTTTTGATCAAGAAGATGGATGTTCACCACCACCTAAGAAACTTAAAAGTGACTTTTTCAGTTTCATGCCTCCTACTACTCCATCTAAGAGTAGACACAGGTCTGGTTCAGTACATGATGTTGACATTTACTTGTCTGAGCCATGTGAAGAAATGTCAATTAATCCACTGGAATACTGGAAGTCAAATTCAGTGCGCCTTTCTTCTTTGGCTAATACAGCTATCAAGTATTTAGCCATTCCCTCAACATCAGCTCCTGTAGAAAGACTTTTTAGTATTGCCGGAAAGGTGTACAGACCTGATCGCTGTTCTCTTAATGACAGCACCTTTGAAACACTTATGATGATAAAGTGCAATGGACATGTTAATTAACCAGTATTTGAAGTCTATATATGTCTATAACACTGTAAATATATATGTTCATATACCCCTGTAATATTTATCAATTTCTTATAAAAATCTGTTTTTGAAATGTTTTTATTTTTTATTTTGAAAAAGTAATGTGTAATTTAATGCATTACACAGGCAAAGTAATAGTAATGTAATGCATTACATGTGAGAAAAAATGTAATTGTAATTGTAATTGTAATGGAAAAATCACAAAGTAATTGTAATGTAATACATTACATTGCAATGTAATGGCCCCAGGCCTGGTGCTAGCAATGATTTCCTTAAAACAAGTTTATAAATTTATTAGATATTGTTTAAAACAAATGTAAATATGGACCAATTCAAGTACACCTTCCAGGGTGCGCTCGACTTTTGTGACTTTAAAAAAAAATTAAGGTTCTTTAGGACTTTTTGTAAACAATTAATACTAGTCACATCATAGAAAATCAAGTGAGTAATATATATCTTTGACTGTCCCTCTGGTATCTTTCGTTTCTTCTTTTCTATGCTAAAAATTGTATAACAAAAATACCTTTTCTAAAAAAAACTCTTGAAATAAAATTGGCAAATCAAACACACCTTCAACATGTTTTCAATAAATTTTAAATTTAGATTGAAAACTTATTTTTAAACTGACTTGTAAAACTAGTTTTACAATGTTTATATTCTGTCACTAGTTCTGATTGGTTCTCTTTTTAACTATTGACTCCACCCAAAGGCTTGTTTACCTTACCTAATAATCATTTCATGGTTGAGCTAGCAAGGAAGCTAACCAAAGAATCTACATGAAGCTTCATACTCGTTGTAATTTGCTGTAAAGATCCAGGTATCATGCAAAACTTACCTTTATATGCTTTACATTTGTAGATAAACTAGATAATTCCATATTGTTAAAACTTTAGTTTGTTTTTCAATATGAATGGTTTTTTTAAATGAATAACAATATTCATCTGCGGCAAAATTATATTCCCCGCGCAAAACATCGCGTGCTTTTACGTGCGTAAGTTTGGTTAAAAAAAAACATTTAATGTACAATTGGTTTTGGTAAATTATTGTCATAACATACATTTCTCTCGGAATATTGAATAAGACGATGACTGTGTTTTGTTTCTGTAAATATGGGGTTTAACTGACTTTTGAATAACAGATATTCACTTCGGTCGTTGGCCTCAGAGAATATCATTTTTTTCAAAAGACAATAACATCACATATGTATCCAATCAAAAGACCTTAATTGTATATTATAGTTATAAGATACAGACAAACCAGATCATAATTATAATCTTTAATAGCTTTCGCATCGGTTATTTAACTTGTTTGTCAAGCAATGACATTAAAGTATGTCAAATAGATTTCCCTCTCTTAGTGTTTGTATTCATATTAATTGTCTGATACATTGTGCTACATCAAGCAATAAGCACGAAAGCAAAATTGTGTTACAATCATAAGACAAACGAATTATAACAAACAAGGAAATCAACTTTTATCGGTTATAATCATATTGAAAATGTGTAGTGTTATTTTATCTAAGTCGCTTGTTGCTATAAAATATACTTTTGTACTTACGTTTATCACAAAATGGATTTGCCCCCAAAAAAAATGTCATCATTTTATTCTGTCAAATTATTTTTTAATAATATTTTGTGCATCTCGTAAAAATTGATATTAAGAAAAAAGCAATAAACTATACTTTTGAGAACTAAGTTATTTCTAGCGCCCTTGGGTAGATACAATTTTAGACGTAATATAAAAACCTTAGTAACAAGTTTACATAAATCATGTTACAATAATTGAAATGCAATGGGGAAAAAGATATGATATGATTTGACAATATTGTTTTCTCTAAGCAGAGAACAAGTTTAGATTTTATTTGAAATGAAACTGCAATGACGTCTTAGCGAAATGCATGCAACTAAATTGATTTTCGTTCCTTCGACATATCTAAAATTGGTATTTAAAAATTACTTTTTCGTATAATGTACCGCGTAAGGTTAATAGTTAATGCATTAAACTAGAAATGTAATAGGCACATTTATGGCAAACTCTATCACACATCGCTAAATCCTTAAAGCTTATATTTGAGTATATCATTTTTGTTATGATGACTCACTCTAAAATTGGAAGAGTAAAAGGCTTTAGACGATTTCCTGCTGAAAAATTACAATACATATTGTTTGGTTATTCAGTCGTTAGTTCTGTATATAAATTCGTATTTCAAAAAAAACTAATGAAAAATTTGCAATAACTCGCTTTACTCGTCATGTCGGAGTTGTAGAATACACATGCAATTATAAGAATTAAATTCTGTAGGATTGAAAAAGTGTTCAACGTGGACATTTTAATAAGGCGTTTAAAATGTGTGCCTCGATCAACGCTTTCACATCCACAATATAATTTAAAATTCAATTCCGATAATCAAATTTTTATCCCATAACCGCAACATTATGAGTTTAGCAAATTATGGCATTTTTTCATTTGTGTTCCTATGCATTGTTCTGATGTTGTGCGTGGTCAAGAACACGAATCAAACTCATTACGGGTTTTTATTAACAATAGCAACACGACGGTAGCCACATCTGAAGCAGGAACTAACTTACCTTCCAAATCACCGTAAATCAGACAAGTTTTTTGGTGGGGTTCGTGATGCTCAGTCTTTAGTTTTCTATGTTGTGTACTAGTGTTTGTTTGGTGGTCTTCTCTTTTTTCCCATGACGTTGCCTTCTTTTTTATCGATGGCGGTGTCTGTTTATTTTCGAATTATGGGTTTGAATGTCCCTCTGATATCTTTCGCCTCTCTTTCAGAAGTAACGAATTTTCAACGTAAAAAGTGTTAATTGAACTCATAGTTCGTAATCATGATGCTCAGGTCGTTTTTATCTAGCTTTGCTGTCTTCTTTGTTGTATTTTGAGTAAAACGCCCTTAGATATTGGATATACTTATTGATATATAACTTTTCCTTACGTTGAACACAATTTTGGAAGGCTCATGGTTGCATGAAATAAGATTCAGTGTAATGGAATTTCCGCACTCTTGTTCCCCCTTTATATACTTTTATAAAGATAAAATTATTATTTACTTCTATTTATGTTGTGTCTTTAATATGAATTTTCTATAAGTATAACTATAGAATGTCTTATTATTGTTTCAGTATGGGAAAAGAATAATGAAAGCGTTCAAGACGACCTGTACCATGTTTACCAAGCAAATGATTGCAGTAATACTCAATGTAAATCGGTATGTTCAGTGATTATTTTAATAATGCAAATAGATTGTTTTAAAATATGTGGCTAGACTTGAACAAATTATAAATTCAAAGTTGTTCACACATCGTTTTTCAACATAATGAAATTTGATGCGACTGTCATACAAGTGAGAGGTTTGGCCAGCTTTCAAACCAGTCCTCGGAGTTAAGTATTTTTGTGATTTTACTTTTTTCATAATGATTTTTAAATAGTTTTAAGTTAAAATGTAAAATGTGTTATATAAGGAGAGTATAAGACCGTATTATAAATAGAAGGGATGTGTACTATATGCTTTTAGAACACCATCTCCATGGTAAAAATTAACAGAAATCGAAATAAAGAGGTCCTGATACAGTATTCATAGAGTAAGGCCTACACAACAAGTCAAAATTATGTGGAGACTATAACAAATTGAGGCTAGCAAATCTTACAGTAAAATACAAGTGTAAGATTACACGGAGAAGATCTGTGGTTATTTAATAAAATCTCTATATGTTCAGCATTAATGAAACACTAAAAGGGAATGTTATCATTAAGACCCACAGTAGACCTTTGTCTACCAAATATTCAAAGTTCTAAAATATCAACCCTGCAAAAATATTGTATATAACAGAATCACAACAATACTGAACGCCGAGGATTCAAAACGGAAAGTCCTTAATCAAATAAAAAAATCAAATGAATAAACAAAAGCTGTCATATACTTGACTTGGTACATGTATAGACATTTTCTTATCTAGAAAAAAAATAGATTAAACCTGGTGTTATAACTAGATAAACCTTGCACTTGTATGACAGTCGCATACAATTTTATTATATTGACAACAATTTTGTGTGAAAAAAAACCAAGACATGATAGGTAAAAATGTCAAAAATAGGGTACAGCAAGCAACATTGTTTTTTTTTTTTATCTAAATCACTATAAAAACAAGCAATATTGTAAACAAACATCTACTATGGCACAATAACACAATGACGAGATGTATAGGTACAGAGCCACGTCATATGTAACATAGAAACAAAAAAAAGGCAGATAGACAAAGCATATTAGCAAAAATGAAGGATGCAAAAGTCATCATTTTTTATTGTATCATTAAATATTGTTGTATATTCGCATTAACAACACGATCACTGTCTTTCAATTAGCAGGTATTGATTGTTTAGCCTTACGGAACCTTTAATATATTTTTCATATTAATTTGTCTAACAATTTGTAATGGAGCTTAACATGTTGCGTAGACCCTTAGTACAACTTGATCATGCCTGTTCTCATCTATAAAAGAGTCATTCCTCTTCTGTAACTGTCAAACTCTTAAAGAGTTGAGTAATGCAACTCACTCAGTCATTATTCACTATTTCGCGAATATGGTAAAACTCGATCTACAATTATTGTAAGAAAATAACAGGAATGTAACGTTTTGGTTATAACCGATTTGTCTGCATCTGCTTACTTCTGAATGGCTCATTAAAAAGTCGGTCAATTTAAAACGTATTGTTGCCTTGAAGTATACTTTAAAAAAAGCCAACATATTATTTTTATAGTTTTAATGTAAACGGTTTATTGACCTTTCTGTAGGCCTGTTTATTACGCAATTGTAAAATAGTACGTATGTCTAAACTACGGAAGCGTATTAGCGCCACACATTTTATTTTTTTTTCTTCTTATGTTTGCGTTTTTAACGCAAACCTTTGCGATATCACGCAAACCTTTCCGTTATAACGCAAACCTTTTGCGTTATAACGCAAATATCTTGATTTCAATTAATCATTAAGTTTTGTATATATGTCCGTCTGTCATTCATTTCGGATGTGATATACTAGTAGATAAAAAAGAAACATACATACAAGGCCAAATCATAATAATACATATGCATAGGAATAATGGATTACTTGAAGTGCAAATTATACATAAATTAAGACTGATTTGTGCATCAGAAAAGTATATAATTTAACAAGAAAATAGATATAGATTAGTATATAGTCATATTTAAATTGAAAGATAAAAAAAATGTCATACAATTGTGAAACCTCCAAGTCAAATAGACAAAATGATCTTTCTGCTTTAAAATGAATTATTAATAAGGAAACATTTTTTTTAAATCTCAGAATATGATCAAGATTCTTTGATAGAAAGTCATTGAATTTTCATTTCAATATAATGAAGTATTTTTAAGATGCTTGGGTAGCAATTTGAATAGAGAGAACATAATTTTATTAATGAAACATCTTCATTCTATACATTTATTGCCAAAGGGTAGCTTGTTTGAATCTAACCTACTTTACACAGTTCTCAAACGAGGCCTTACTTTGGAAGTACATTTATATTCAGTTATAGCTATACCTCAAATTACTTAATTTTCTTTGTAATATATATACTAGTAGTAACATGAATATCGTTTGGGGGGGGGGCTTTATAGTTTGTTGTTCAGTGTGAGCCAAATTGAATGCTCCGTGTTGAAGACCGTACTTTGGTCTATAATGGTTTACTTTTACGAATAGTGACTTAGATGGAGTTTTCTTATTGGCACTCATACCACATCTTCTTATATTATTGTGCGCATTATTAGTCAATGATATGATCTAATTATTCAAGCATTTTACTTTGCAATGACTACAAAGGTGATAAATTTTAATATATACAGCCTCCTCCATTAATAACTACTGTTTCCTTTGAATCTTAAATAAGAAATAAGATAAAACAAATGTTTGCATTATAACGCAAAGGTTTGCGTTATAACGCAAAAGCTTTGCGTTAAATCGCAAAGATTTGCGTTATAACGCAAATGTTTGCGTTCAACGCAAAGTTTTGCGTTAAACGCAAAGATAAGAAGAAAAATAGAAAAAAATGGTTGGCGCTAATACGCTTCCGTACTAAACAGTAAAATACGTAACTGTTTAAAAGAGGTGGGCCATTCTGTATATACGTGTATTACAAAGGAAAACGTCGTCCATATATATATTATTTGTTGTTTAGTTACATTGAAAAGAAAATATGGATTTTGTCGCAAATCAAGCTTAGATCTAGACTTTTTTGCTGAGAGTTCGTTATAAAATTTTAAACCTAGATTACTCACTGTTAAGTCACTTATATCAAGCGCACCCTATAAGTTGTACATGAATTGTCCATATTTATACATGTTTAAACAAAGTTTTTGAATTAAAAAAATGTATATAGCAAATTATTGCTGGCACTGCCGGCAATAATCCTCTATATATCTAACTGTCTAATACTAGTATAAGAGTACACGGAGAAACTCTATAGTTATTCCATAAAATCGTTATATAATCATTGAGAACACAACAGACCTGTGTTTATCAAAATTTTCAAAGTGCAAAAAAAACAACCCTGCAAAAATATTGTATAAAGGGTAAGTGTACTCTGTACATATACTGAGGGGAAACTTCGTTCGGAGCAATACTATTAATTGTACCGTTGCAGATACCAAGAGTACTATTACAGAAAATGCTGCATCTATCTAATCTAAAAGCGTCTAAAAGCGTCAGATACATTCCTTTCCTCTCTAGGCGTTAGTTATTTGTTATATAATGTACTCCCTCATTGCATAACTTCTTCCTCGAGCATTGCAGCTTTATATTAAAGGTTAGCTCTTAAATGTGCATTAAAGGCAGTACGCCTTACTATACTTTGATGGAAACAAGCAATTAATTTCAAATTATTCCAGAAACATGTTAATTACAAAGGAATCGTTGTCATAGTAACGGTTTGATCTTGTCAAATAATATTGACGAAATAAGAAGATTCAAAGGGAAGGTTACCTATCAAATGCGTGGGATATAATAGATAATAGGCTGACGATGATTTTACATATTATATATAGATAACAAAGGTACCAGGTCTATCAACTAATACGTCATACGCGCGTTTCGTCTATATAAGACTCATCAGTAAGCCTCAGATTAAAATAGTTAGAAAACCAAAACAAGTACAAAGTTGAAGATCTAGAGCAATGAAGACCTAAAATTCTCCAAAAAGTTATGCCAAATACGGTTAAAGTTTTCTATGCCTTATTATTTCAAATAATCTATACTTTTTCAATCAGTAAATTTATGACCAAATAATTGATATTTATGTCTACACCGAAGTGCCGACTACTAATGGCCGTAATACCCACAGGGACTTAACGTCTACCAGCAGTGTCATCGACCCAGTGGTGTAAAGTTAGAAATCCAAACAAAGATGAAAAGCGAGGATGACTCAATATTTCAAAAAGTATATAATTGATTTGAACTGAACCCGAAGTGTTTTGTGTAAGCAAAAACGTCAGAAGCAAACATGATACCATTATGCTGCCTGTCTGAACAATATATTAAAAACATAAATAAAATGTAAATTGCATAAAAATAAACTCATCATAGAAACCAGGACTTAATTTTGTATATACGCTAGACGCGCGTTTTGTCTACAAAAGACTCATCAATGACGCTCGAATCATAAAAAAGTTAAAAATGCCAAATAAAGTACGAAGTTGAAGAGCATTAAGGATAAAATTCCTAAAAGTTATGCCAAATACAGCTAAGGTAATAAATTTGACTATTAAAAATTCCTTTTCTGTGTCAGATTATTGTGTCTAAAGTACTACATATGTGTAAATATTTCAATAAGTATGCTTACAATATATATGTATCATTCCATCCATCATAAAGGACTCTAGCTGTCAAAGTTCACCAATCAGACTCAATTTCTAATGTTTGATTTCTAACATACTCAAACGAAATTCTAATTTACAAATTTCCCAAAGGAAGCCATTTTTAATGCATAGACTTTTTTATTATAAATGTATCAGTATTTCGTTTGTATTATAGTCTAGACGCCGTCTAGTTAATCATCTGACCTCCGAAGAGTGTTCATGGTCAATGACACGTTCTAAACATAAAAACATTACAACAGAGAGACCATTATGTTTTTTATGTTCGATGACCGAATCAGTCAATAGCAATATCCTTTCTAGTTTAAAATATCAAGGTTGACATTACTTGCTTAACACTTATAGCACATGCCTGTCACATCTTCAGCAAATTGTATAATAAAGGTTTCAATTAAATTACCTAATACCATTTAAATCAATTAGAAGTAGTGCATTACAAGTCAACAATACATCAGCGAAATTGATTAGCCTATTTAAACAAAATTGAACCAAATTGATTGTTTTGAAATTCAACTTTTATAAAGTTTTAAAAGAGAAAAAAATCACATTTTAATATTTTTCTAAATTGTAGCTAATAGTTTTTTTTCAAAACACTGAGAGTTCAACTTCAACATATATAGAATTTAACTTTGGTTTCTCTAAAAGTTTTTTGTGATAACAATTATAAGACCAAATATAAAACCTCATAATTTAAACAATAGAAAGACTTTATAATATGTCAGCAGTTCATACTAATAAGTTGTAAGGTGTTACCATTTTTTCGGACCTCTTGATCACCTTCTATTGTTTTCCGATGCTACTTTTAATATATTTAGTCAGCAGCTTAACAGTAGTGAGTTTTCACGTGAGATCTGTAATTTTTTTTACTTCATTATATCCAATACATTGATGATTATCAATTGTACTTTAATTAAGATTAAATTTCTGTAATTGCTAGTGCTATAAGATCAGTATTTTGTGTCTTTCATCTTTGTGCTATCTCTTTGTTGCGTCAAGCCAATTTGATGAGTCAAACTTGTTATTACAGTTTGTTCTTATGATGAGTCGTTATACCACGTCCGGGTAAGGCAAAGGTTGAGCTTACACAAACATGATTTACCCGAAAAATTCCATATGTGCCTGTTCCAAGTAAGAAGTTTGTATTTCATTTGGTTGTCGATGCCACTGCTGGTGGAGATTACATTACCCGAGGGTATTACAGTAAAAAAATTACCACTTCTGCACCAATTACATTTGTGTTATTCTTATTTGTTCGAGATCATCTGAATTGAATGAATACATATGTTGCTAAACACATGTTATTTTTATCTCTTCGTATCTGTTTTATTCCTGAATAGTGTTTGATTGCTGTTCCATGGACATTATATCTCTTATCAACATTTAATCGTATAAAGTGTATATCAACTGGGAACGCATTTGATACATATAATGATAGAATATCCTCAAGCCAAATAATCTTGATTTTATTTATTCTTTCAGTGCATTGTGCCATGTGGAAACATAACAAAAATTATACAAGGAAAGACCTGTAGGGAAATATGTGTGAGTTGTTAATAAGTTAATGTTATTTAAGCATTTAAGGATGATAAAAGTCACAAGTTTTAAGAATTATAAACTAGCATGTTGCGGTGATTAAAACGCTAACACCATCCTGAGAAGGTTAATCGTTATGAAATATCTGTTTCACATATGAAGATCGATATGTTCCAATGTATATAGTTGTATCCATAATTCCGTCGTCGTTTCCTACTTACCTTACATACTTAAGTAGACTAATCATCGGATATGAACTTACAGGACTTGTGCCTCATGCTCACTCTTCCGGAGTACTTATGATTCGTTTTGATTTGTGTTACTAAGTCTTTGGTTTTCCAAGGTGTGTTTTATGTACTGTTGTATGTCTTCTTGTCTTTTTTTTTTTTTTTTGGTTTGGCAAAGATATCTTTCGACTATCGTTAACAGTAACACTAGATTTGACACTTAGCATTAAATATAACTTCGGACTTATATGCCTTAAATGCATGCGTATTACCAGACGTGATAGTATCATGTCGACAAACTAGTCCTGTTCTATAATGCACAATGTTCTTTCTCAGTTTTATATTACAAGGAATAGTTATTTAATTATATGTCGTTCATGTCTTTCGAGCCATGATACCTATATTTCAAGGAATCGTCGTTCTATCATCTTTCGTTCATATCTCTCTAATTAAAACTTATCGTATTATGTTAAAAAGAATGAAGGTGTTTTATGATCTTTCGTTCGTTTTTCTCGAATCACATTATGAATAATCTAGGAATCTGTGTATTATTATCTTTCGTTTTTGTCTTTTCAGGCATACCATGACGTTTTTAAATTACGGGTTGGTGTTTTATAATCTGCCGTTAGGGGCTCTTTGTCTATATATTAGCACATTAAATCGTAATGAATATATGTTCTAACATCCTAAATTATGGCATCTCTAGTAGTACAGACATTGGCTTACTATATTGTAAGGAATGTGTGTTCTATTATCTTTCGTTTGTATAATGTATACGAATGCATACCTTGACGCATTGTATTGTAAGGAATCGATGTATTATCGTCTTTCTTTCTTGTCTTTTTATGCATACCATGACGTTTTAAATTGTAAGGAGCCGGAGTTCTATTATCTGTCTTTATTGTATTCTCCATCAGTATTAAAAGGCATTACAGTGTAAAGAATGTATGTTCTGTTACATGTTGGTAGTGTTGCCCTGTCCATACATTGTGTGTTCAATGATTACGACTTAAATCCAATACTAGTTCATTTCCGACTTATTAGTTTAAATGTCCCTTTGATACTATTTATTTCTATTATTTGTTAAATTGACTGATAAATATTTTTTCAAGTTGCGGCAGGGGATCATCTGTATTAGTAGTTGTGAAGTTTTGATGGCAAACTTGAATTCTTCGGGGATTACTGGTGTCACTGGTGGTAAGTAGTATAAATAAATAAATAGATTCATCATAGATACCAGGATTAAATTTTGTATTTGCGCCACACGCACGTTTCTTCTTTGAAAGACTCATCAGTGACGCTCGAATAAAAAACAAATAAAAGGCAAAATAAGGTACGAAGTTGAAAAGCATAGAGACCAAAAAATACAAAAGAAGTTTGGCCAAATACAGCTAAGGTCATCTTTTACTGAGGTAGAAGAGCGTCGTATCTTCTTATTGTTCTATCGTTTTTAGGAAACTCTTTGTTGTGCAATTTCCATCTTATAAATATAATCAAATTAGTGTATTAAAGGATATTATCATCTTGTTATTTATTAACAACATTAAACATTGACCCATAGTTCGTTCTTGTAAAGCATAGTCCACCACAATGTAAAACTATTTATCAAGCTATCAAGTTCTCGATCAATTCTATTGAGAGAAAGACATATTGAACAATGTGTAGTAAGCTATCAAAGACTCCTGCATGAACAATATAAATTAGTTAAAAAGAGAAATATAATAACCTGTGTTATGCTATTTGAATACAAACAAGACAAAATTTTTATAAGTTATGATCAGGTTCTATGTAAATAGTATTTTGTTTTTGACGTATATGATGCAACCGAAATGTTCACGTACAACTAAATGGATCATGTTAGTTATGTGTCTGCACTCTTCTGCAGATACGTGGTCTGTTATTGTTCAAATGGCTAGATTAACCGCGTGTCTTTGTATGTGTCGTGTTGGTTAATATTTTGTTAAATGTACTTGTGTGGTCGACGGTTCTCTTTCCTTCTTATTGTACTAGTGCTGTCAGCTTTCATCAGCTTGTAGATAAATATAAGAAGATCTGGCGTAAATATAAAATTTTAATCCTTGTATCTATGATGAGTTTTTTCGTAATTCAAAATTGTTCCATCGTTTTGAGGAAATTCTTTGTTGTGCAATTTCCATCTTATAAATATAATCATATTATATTGTTATTATTAAGGGGTATTATCGTCTTGTTATTTATTAAAAACATTACACATTGACCCTTAGTTCGTTCTTGTAAAGCATAGTCTACCATAATGTCAAAATATTTATCAAGCTATCAAGCTCTCGATCAATTCTATTGAGAGAATGATATATTGAACAATGTGCAGTAAACTATCAAAGACTCCTGCATGAAAAATATAAATTAGTTAAAAAGAGAAATATAACAACCTGTGTTATGCAATTTGAATACAAACAAGACAAAATTATTATAAATTATGATCAAGTTGTATGTAAATAGTATTTTGTTTTTGACGTAGATGATGCAACCGACATTTTCATGTACAACCAAATAGATCATGTTAGTTCGGTGTCTGCACCCTTCTGCAGATACGTGGTCTGTAGTAATTGAACAAATGGCTAGGTTTACCGCGGGTCTTTGTAGGTGTCGTGTTTGTTATTATTTTGTTAAATGTACTTGTGTGGTCGACTGCTCTCTTTCTTTTTTTTTGTCATGGTGCTGTCAGCTTTTCATCAGCTTGTAGATAGATATAAGAATATGTGGTATGAGTGCGAATGAGACAACTCCCATCCAAGTCATAATTTGTAAAAGTAAACAATAATAGGTCATAGTACGGTCTTCAATACGGAGTGTTGGCTCATACCAAATAACAAGCTTTCAAGCCAAAAATGACAAGTGACAACCATTTAAACGGGTGACCCAAAACCAACGGTCTAATTTATAAATTAAAAAAAACAGAAACCAGAAAGACGTATGGACCATACCAACAAACGACAACCACTCATCATCAAGTGTTTTACTAGAACAGGTTCAAACAATTCAAGCGAGTTTAAAAAGTGTTTTAAAAGGTACCAACCTTCATCCTTACCTGAAACAATATTGTATTGATTTTTCTATACCCCATGTATTTAAGTTGCGATGAAATAGCTTTTCAAATAGTTATCAAAGGTACCAGGATTATAATTGTGTACGCCAGACGCGCGTTTCGTCTACATAAGACTCATCAGTGACGCTCATATCAAAATATTTATAAAGCCAAACAAGTACAAAGTTGAAGAGCATTGAGGATCCAAAATTCCAAAAAGTTGTGCCAAATACGGCTAAGGTAATCTATGCCTTGAATAAGAAAATCCTTAGTTTTTTCAAAAATTTAAAGTTTGGGAAACAGGAAATTTAACACATTATTGATATTCATCTTTAAGTAACCACTGTTGATGTGCAATTATATATTGAGCTGTGCGTTTCTTTTATAGCGCGTATAATTTTAAATTCAATAATTTTTAATCATCCTTAATAGGTAAACCTAAAGAACCCGTACGAGTGACCTGTCAACACATTGCAACGGAAGACACAGTGACAGTGTTTCTCAATTGGAACGTTGATCCAAACTATGCCACGAATGTAGTATTTATTGTATCTTTATTGCGTGGAAAGTCTACTAAGACGTGGAAAACTCTGGGTCAGGTATTATTTTATCCTATTATTTTTTGTCATTTGAAAATTTGTGTTTAACGTATGATGATAACTGATTTCGTTAGTTGCTGATTTATGTTCTTCGATTTCCTCCCGATGTATAATATATGGTCCCAGTGTGGTATGAACTTTTGAGTTAAGTAAAAAATTATGAGACAATTTCTTTTAATGTTTTGTATGGGAAGGAGTGTTTAAAGTGCAGCTAGGATCAGTTACAACATCTACAAACAGTATTATTTTATCCTATTATTTTTTGTCATTTGAAAATTTGTGTTTAACGTATGATGATAACTGATTTCGTTAGTTGCTGATTTATGTTCTTCGATTTCCTCCCGATGTATAATATATGGTCCCAGTGTGGTATGAACTTTTGAGTTAAGTAAAAAATTATGAGACAATTTCTTTTAATGTTTTGTATGGGAAGGAGTGTTTAAAGTGCAGCTAGGATCAGTTACAACATCTACAAACAGTATTATTTTATCCTATTATTTTTTGTCATTTGAAAATTTGTGTTTAACGTATGATGATAACTGATTTCGTTAGTTGCTGATTTATGTTCTTCGATTTCCTCCCGATGTATAATATATGGTCCCAGTGTGGTATGAACTTTTGAGTTAAGTAAAAAATTATGAGACAATTTCTTTTAATGTTTTGTATGGGAAGGAGTGTTTAAAGTGCAGCTAGGATCAGTTACAACATCTACAAACACAGTCCGGAAATTTTAGGAGAAATTATTTAGTAACATTATGTAAAACAGTTACGCTGACATCTTTAGAACAATTTCTGTCAACTCTAAAACAGGTTCTAACAATTCTATAATAAATGTTTTCAAATAGTTCTATCATATAACTATCTTTATAATTCTTTCCTACAGCAGTTCTATATCTGCTCCAATTGTGAATCAATTGCAGATGAAACACGCGTCTGACATAAACATTTGTAATCCATGTATCTACTATGAGTTTACATAAAGAGACTCGACCTGTATATAATATTATAAGAGTGTATACAGTTTAAATACGTGACGGCATTGTCCCTGTCAAAACATAAAATTTTACCGGTAATACAGAGCTCATCTACCTGATCGTGTCTTATTGTCTTTCAAAATGTTTATTGTATTAAAAACGGAAATATAAGTCCACACTGCTCAAGCATTATTATCTGTGAACCATTTCTTTGTATTGAGTATGAAATTGGAGATACAGTTGAAGTTGAATTTAAACTTACTGTAATTATTTTTTTTCTTTATTCTTTATAATTTCTTTTAAATGACTTTTACAGGAGATCTTCTCCATTTTATAGCAATTATTCTAAGGTAGATCTGTTATTATTAGATATAATTGATATATCAGTTTAATCCAAACCATACAAAACTTTGATCTACTGAAACAGTTGCTATATATTTAATAATATACTTTTTATTTCTTCCATTTTTTTAGGGTTAGATTCTGTCTTTTTACTGGACTTATTGTTTGACACAATTCTTATTTTGTATATATAATAACACACTAAAATGTATACTCAAATTACAGAAAGTACATTACATTGTTATCCATTGGTTTGAGGTTTGATTGTGCCATTTTATTATGGACTTTCCGTTTTGAAAATCCTCGGAGTTCGGTATTTTTTGTTATTTTACTATTTTCCAAAGAGAACAATTCACAATGCAAACATAGTTTGTGCGTATTTAAGACTTTCACCTTCTAATTGTCCATCGAAATAACCATAAAAAGCTGCTGACGCTCATTCAACCCAATATCAGCATGAAAATAAAAAAATGAGCTTATGAGGATTTTTCTAGTTATAATAGATTTTATAATATATACTAGTCAACAAAAGAAACGATACACGACTTTGGAATAAAATTTATCAAAACGTATGAAATATAAAACAAATTAAGATGAACTATTTTAAAAAGCTTTCATTTGCAGTGTATGCAAATATGTTAATGAAAATCAAAACTTGTCGGAAATTAACTAAATTCCGTGTAAACGCGATAGGGTGCAATGTTTTTTGGCGGAAACTTGGATAAAAAATGACACACAATTTTCTAAGTACTAAATGAATTTTTAAATTTGTTTAAAATATATTCAGTGTGCTAACCATGTTACGTTCACGTTGTAACTGTGGGGTTAAAATATTGTTTTATGCCCCACCTACGATAGTAGAGGGGCATTATGTTTTCTGGTATGTGCGTCCGTCCGTCCGTTCGTTCAGGTTAAAGTTTTTGGTCAAGGTAGTTTTTGATGAAGTTGAAGTCCAATCGGCTTGAAACTTAGTACACATGTGTCCTATGATATAATCTTCCTAATCTTACTGCCAGATTAGAGTTTTAACCCCAATTTCACGGTTCACTGAACATAGAAAATGATATACAAATTTCAGGTTAAAGTTTTTGGTCAAGGTAGTTTTTGATGAAGTTGAAATCCAATCAACTTGAAACTTAGTATACATGTTACCTATGATATGATCTTTCTAATTTTAATGTCAAATTAGAGTTTTAACTCCAATTCACGGTTCACTGAACATAGAAAAATGATAGTGCAAATTTCAGGTTAAAGTTTTTGGTCAAGGTAGTTTTTGATGAAGTTGAAGTCCAATCAACTTGAAACTTAGTATACATGTTTCCTATGATATGATCTTTCTAATTTGAATTCCAAATTAGAGTTTTAACCCCAATTTCACGGTTCACTGAACATAAAAAATGATAGTGCAAATTTCAGGTTAAAGTTTTTGGTCAAGGTAGTTTTTGATGAAGTTGAAGTCCAATCAACTTGAAACTTAGTATACATGTTCCCTATGATATGATCTTTCGAATTTAAATGCCAAATTATAGTTTTTAACCCAATTTCAGGGTCCACTAAACATAGAAAATGATAGTGCGAGTGGGGCATCCGTGTACTATGGACACATTCTTGTTTTTATTTATTATGTGAAAAAAGTGTTTTTTGAAATTTCAAAAAATGCAAAAAAATTGATTAATCACTGCTTCAAATAAAATCAATTTTACTTTAAATGAAAAATCATATAGCTATTTCTTTAATTGATTCCTTTCATAACTTCATGTATTTCGAACTAAGAGAATAAACAAAATCAACACTACCTCATTAATTCACGCGTCTCATCAATATATATATAATTTTGAACTTTTCAATTTAATGTCACCATAGTGATCAGGTAACTTTGAGGGTGGCACTAAATTAGGGTTGAAGTACTTTAACTGCTGAACATAAATTTTCCTGTTCTACACTGTATTATCTGTTGCTGTTTTACACTGTAGTATCTGTTGCTGTTCTACACTGTAGTATCTGTTGCTGTTCTACACTGTAGTATCTGTTGCTGTTCTACACTGTAGTATATGTTGCTGTACTACATAGGAAATTGCACACAGTGACTGCATCAACATAACATTAAGAAACGATATGGATAAATACCAAAAACAAACTTAACATAACTTTAATGCAGAAAAAAAACCCAATAAATTTAGTCTTCATTAACCTGTAAATTATTTAATCACCGTACAAAATACAGGAGACAACAATGGTATATTTATAGAAATCGTTTAAAATTTAATGGAATTTTATGCAATTGCCATACAAGTGAGAAGTTTATCTAGCTATAAAACTAGGTTTGATGCATCATTTTCAAAATAAGAAATATCCCTGTATGAAGTAAGGAAAATGACAGTTGTTGTCCATTCGTTTGATATATTCGAACTTTTCATTTTGCGTTTTAAGTAAGGAATTTCCGTTTTGAATTTTCCTCGGAGTACAGCATTTTGTGATTTTCCTTTATACTTATCCCCCACACCAGTCAATCGTGTATTTAATTTTATTTTAAGTTTGAAGTACAATTTCTTAACTCGAAAGCGTACTAAAACTATAATTTTAAAAGGTCTGATAAGAAGTAATACCACTTTTTTTAATTTACTGCGAGTGGAATCATACGTTTATGATAACGTTTATCATTCTGAAATTATTTGACAGTTTTACCCCCACTGTAAAATGTTAAAGTAATAAAACTATAACGTTTATGAATACCAAAGGCAGCAGTACAAGCATGAACAAATTATCAATAAATGGGTCATTTTTTAGAAAAAAAGTCGTTTATCGTAAATTTTGCTAGGTCATCATTCTTTGTTATATTGCTAAGTCTCTAGACTGTTTCGGAAACAATATCGGTTAAATATCTTCAAGAATAGTTCCAATCAAATGGTGTTTCGGTGCGTCTGAATGCTTTTCTATACTGTATGATTTTCAAGAAATAATGATACTGCAGTAGAACAGTATAGCAAGTTTCGATCGAAACACCAATTATCTTGTTTACACTCAAAACGAACATTGATAATATCTAGCCAAAAACTATGGATAGAATTATATTGGTCAATTACGTACTGTATGTGTAATTTTGTAACTAATATTACTAAAAATGGATGACTGCATCAAAAATAATAATGCAACAATTAAGGAATAGACTTTTGTATTTATTAAGGAAAAATGCATTTGATAAGAATTGTTGACAGTAGAGAAATCAGAGTAGTTATACAAATCAAGAATATATTGGTGGATACACTTTGTGCTTTTTTTTTTAAATTTGTAATGTGAACTGGTAACTAATGGATTCTCGTTGCTTTGATTTTGATAAAGTTTCGATGTTTAACGCTACTGTCAGAACTTTCGGCTATTTCGTGGCGGCCAATTTTTATTTGAAGACTGTAGTATCCGGAGAGAGTACCGACCTTTGGCAGGAAAGAGGTCAACTCTTGTCAATCGAGATCGAAATCAAACCACTTGTTTCGCAACGTTAGAGTTTATGCTGTAGAGTTTTTTTTCTCAACTGACCCTTTTAATTCTAGATACCAATTTAAATGTATATGTGGTATCCTTTTTATCATGTTCTATTGTGTGGATACGACTTTCTTTGGGTCATTCAGTAATGTGAACAAGCTTTCTTTGAATCATTCAGTAATATGTACAAGCTATAGTTCATTTTTCATCAGAAGCTCCAATGTTCATAATCTAAATAAAATGAAAAACAAAAATCGACATTGATGGAAGGTAGTTGATTCCCATAAGAATGCGATTGTCTGTTGTTCTTCATGTTTAACGTATATGTTGTCAGTGAAAAAATCAAACATCTGAGATTTTCTTAGATTTGATTGTAAGAAAAGAGGGATTAAATAACATATAAATTTGATTCAAACCGCAACTGAAGAAGGGTGTTTAACATTAAATCTAAAGAACTGTTATTAATGAGATTGATGATAAAATGAATGATTTTGATTTTGAAAGCATTTTTTTACTTTTTCTTGCTAGTTTAGCTTATATTCGAAAACAGTATACGTTGTTTCTAATTGTTTTTATGTTTAATTGGTGTATTCAATAGAGTGATAGAAGTTTAAACTAAATAGATTAAGGAACCCAGGGTTGTAAGTTTTGCTTGACTATATTTTGGGTTTCACGTGATCGTCAATACAAAATGCATATTAAATTCAAGTATAGTAGTTTATTGATGTTCAATATCACATGGTCGTACATATATCGGTAATGGTCATCTTGGTTTAATTTTGTAAGATTGATTCGGTCATGTGGTTTTGTTAAAGATATCGATGTTAGGTCTACAAACAGATGTTTATAAACCATGTAAGAGGAACAGTAGTTTACCTCTTTCCAAATATCATAAATCGATTAAGACAATAAAGCAAGGATATAAACTTCAAATGAGGAAGCAATTGCTTGAAAACAGAGCAATAATGAGTACGTCGTTATGAAAAGCGTCTCCTGTAAAATTTGCATCAACCGCATAATGAAAATAGACACCAGGATTGAAATTGAATCCACACTCAGTCATAAAATCACAATCGGGAATAGGACAGAATAAGAAACATTTTACATTAAGTTAACTACTATTTTAATTATCTAAAAATCCAAGACCGCGGACAAAAAGTTTTAGAGATTTAAGACACATAATATCGGTCAATCTTTAGTCTATTGGATCAGTTGTTATATAAGGAGCATAACGCTGTTAATGAAGAAACTATGTAGTCTGAGCATACAAGAGCGTAATGCATTTACTGTGTTTTTATCAGCAATAAGTTATTGGTTTTGATTGTTGGGGAAATAAAAAGTTTGCTTAATGTATTTTGTCATTTATTCTAATATTGGGAATAGAAGAAATAAAAGGTAGAAAAATGTAAATTTTGAATATATGTATAAACGACATCACATGATATAAAAAAAGATTAGGTATGATTGCCAATGAGACAACTCTCCACAAAAGACCAAAATGACACAGAAAGTAACAACTTCCGTGTTCCGTTAATTTCTCATAAGCGGGATTTGGAAAGAAATTGATGACACCAAACTGATTCGAGCATGGCAGAATTAAAGAATTTAGCAATTGGAATTATTAAAAGTCGATTTAATAAAAGTTTAAAACAATCGCAAACTTGTTAAACAAGATATTGTTTTCCAACTGAGTTATCCCGCTTTACATTTCTGAAGATTTAGAAAATATTTTCTCATTTGTTTTTCAATTGGTATTAAAATCACATTTTATGTTATTCATTTTGTTATTAATTTACCATTATTTGATAACAGTTTAAATTTATCTTTAAACTTATATTTTTATTTGAAAAAATTTAAATTTGATGCACATTTTGAATACTGAATAAAATGAAATGCGTTTTTATCTTTAAAATAATGCGTTTTTATCTTTAAAATAATTTGACTCTCTACCAGTGCAATAATCTAATTATAGAAATAAGTTCCACGAAATCAAATGTATGACACGATTTATAATACTTCATTCGTTGAATTTAACATTTTCACAAATAGTGCGATAACTCCAGTATAATTTTGTTAATTACCTCACAAACTTTACACTGAAATTTGTACAGAGGTGCTCTCTTTTCATTACGACTTATCAGGAATTAACTGTCAGATTAAAGTAAATGACGCAAACTTGTACATTCTTAAAACAACACCACCAATACGTTATCTTTTTTATGAAACTAGTTTTTTGTACTCGTATGAAGCAGGACAAAATTGATCTGAGTGTCACTGGTTAGTCTTGTGTAGACGAAACGCGCGTCTGACGTATTAATTATAAACCTGGTACCTTTTGATAGCTATTAAACGTGTGTTTCTCTGTCCGATTTGTTCTCCCATTTATTTGTATTGTAGTCCTGTCATATAATGTTGTTATTTAAATGTTATATATTTAACATTGCCATAAAAGCGGGAGGTTTGGCTATCCACAAAACCAGATTCAACCGACCATTTTTGTCATACAATGTCCTGTACCAAGTCAGGAAAATGGCCATTGTTATAGTATAGTTAGTTTCTGTATGTGTTACATTTTAATGTTGTGTTTCTGTTGTATCGTAGTTTTCCTCTTATATTTGATGAGTTTCCCCCAGGTTTAGTATGTAACCCGGATTTGGTTTTTTCTCTCAATCGATTTATAAATTTCGAACATCGAACAGCGGTATACTACTGTTGCCTTTATTCAAATCGTTACAACGTACGTACACAATTCAAAGCTTTATTTATAGTCGGCATGTCATATAACAAATAAACATAAGCTCTCTGAGCTTTTATAACCGACAAACGCATACATTTACATAACAATAATACACAATACAAATATTAAAACATAAAAGACATAGAACATACATTTCATGCACATTTAGGCTGCACTATTAAATACTATATTATACACATGCATAAGCACTAAAAGCAAACATAAAAACTAAAGCACAGCATTCACAAATTATAAAAAGCTTAGCAAACATTCACAAGAAGCAGCACTATTATATTTCAAGCTATAACATAAAATATATAAAACTATGCACATGCATTGCAATGGCATGAGTTGCCATTCCATGAGTTTATTAGACTCTTGAATTGGGTAAAAGATGTTTCAGTTCTAAAGTGGTTTGGCAACTCATTCCATAGTTTGGCAGCAGAATATCTGAAAGATTTCAAGCCATACCTTGTTGTTCTTACGTCTGGTATTTCAGCTAAATTTTGGTATCTGAAAGAATATTTTGTTTTTTTAATATTTATAAGGTCATGGAGGTATACTGGATTTTCATGATTGAGTGTTCTTACTTTAAGTGATGGCATTTTTGATTTTAAAAGTAAGTCTTCATATGTGCTGTTGTGATCCTGGTAAATGAAGCGAAGTGCTCTTTCTTGTACTTTTTCAATTTTTTTTAGTGTTGGCCTCGCTGCAGAAATGCCAGGACAATGAACAGAAATTAAAGTTTGACATGATAAAGGAGTGATATATTGTTAATTTTCCAAGTTTGTTTAAGTATTTGCCAAGTCTTTTTAATACATTTAGTTGTCTGGATGCTTTTTTGCAGATGTTTGATATATGCGTGTTGAAATTTAGTTCAAAGTCAATGGTGATGCCTAATAGTTTGACCTCTTTTTCACATTTTATTTTGTTACCTGCTAGATCAAATGTAATGTTTTTGCCCATTGTTTTTTTAGCCAATTGCCAAAGCTTGAAATTTTTCAGGGTTTGCCTTTATTCGATTGGAAGAAAACCATTCTATTAGAGCCAAACTGTCTTTTTCAAGTGTGGAGATAACGGTGTCTATATCTCTATTTGCATAAGATAATGTGTTGTCATCAGCATAATTGTAGAGTGAACTGTTTGTGGTGAAGTGAAATATGTCATTAATGAAGATGTTAAACAGTATAGCACCTAGAATAGAACCTTGTGGTACTCCTTTGTATATGTTTTGCCAATTGCTCAGACTAGAGCCAACTCGAACACATTGTTTCCTGTTAGATAAGTAATTTTTAATGAGTTTTAATGAGGAAGTTGAAAGACCATATGCTTCAAGCTTAAGCAGTAGAAGATCGTGAGGGAGACAATCGAAAGCCTTAGATAGATCCATTAGAATTGAGCCAATAAACTTATTTTGATCAAGTGCCATTTTCCAGTCATCTATAATCCTGAGTAGAGTAGTTTGACATCCATATTTTGGTCGAAATGCAGATAAGTATGGATAAAAGTGTGTATTGAAGTATTCAACTAGCTGGTTGTAAATTGCTCGTTCAAAAAATTTTGAAATTGCTGGAAGTATACTTACTGGTCTATAGTTGCCCACATCAAGTACATTGTTCTTTTTATGCAATGGTACAACTTGTGCCTCTTTTAATTTGTCTGGAAAAGTGGCTGATTTAATAGTCTTGTTTATCAATTCAGTTATTGGTTTTGTGATAACTGGTTGTGCTAGTTTTAGAACCTTAACTGATATGCCATCTATTCCTGTTGCCTTTTTTATGTTTAATTTTTTAAGTTGTTTATCTACAAATTCATTTGAGATGGCACTAAATTCTAGTTGTTGTGTGGCAGTTTTGTTTTCGTGTATTTTTTTAACACTTGGATGGTTATTATTAGCAGGTGTGTTGTTGCCAATATCTTTAGCCACATTTATAAAGAAGTCATTGAAGTGTTCTGCTACTTTCTTTTGATCAGATGTTTTTGGTCCGCCTATGCAGCGTTCGTAAAAATATGTTTTAATGGATTTTTTCTTTATTTTATTGACTAGATTTCTCTGTTGTCTATAGAGTTCCCAGGTATTACCTGATTTTTGTTTGTTATACCTGTTGTTCAGTTGTCTTTTTTTGTATACTGCTTTTCGTAGCTCCTGGTTCATAAATGGTGCTGGTTGTTTACATTGTTTTCTTTTTTTCAATGGAGCATGTTGGAGCATGTTAAAGAACACCCGTTACCCTAAACTTTAGTGTTAAACTGTAAGCCTCCTTTATTGATATTACCCTCGCATAAATACTGTCATAGTTCGGCTATTTATTATTATATGCTTTGCTTAGTCTTGGTCTCTCAAATTTCTATTATGAATGCCATATGTAGTATTTTGCCAAGTAGAAAAATGTGACATCAATACAATGTACACGAATACTGCAAATAATCTCATTATAGATTCCAGGACTAAATCATGAACCCACGCTAGACGCGTGTTTCGTCTACAAAAGACTCATCAGCGACGCTTGAATTCAAAAAAGTCAAAAAGGCCAAAATGAAGTACGAGGTTGAAGAGCATTGAGGACCAAAATTCCTAAATTTTTTGGCAAATACAGCTAAGATTATCTATTTCTGAGGTAGAAAAGCCTTTGTATTTCTAAAACAAATATTTCAATCCATATGTATGTCGTTATGTCTTATATTCCAGATAAAACGAGCAGTTGTGCCTATCAATGCCTTGACATTGTCGTTATGCCTTATATTCCAGATAACACGAGCAGTTGTGCCTATCAATGGCTTGACATTGTCGTTATGTCTTATATTCCAGATAACACGAGCAGCAGTTGTGCCTATCGATGGCTTGACATTGTCGTTATGTCTTATATTCCAGATAACACGAGCAGTTGTGCCAATCAATGGCTTGACATTGTCGTTATGTCTTATATTCCAGATAACACGAGCAGTTGTGCCTATCAATGGCTTGACATTGTCGTTATGTCTTATATTCCAGATAACACGAGCAGTTGTGCCTATCAATGGCTTGACATTGGAAACTGATTACATGTTTAAAGTAACGCTCGTTAGTAAAGAGGGTGTCATTGAACCACCAAAAGAGTCTGAATGGATCAAGACTATGAAAGGTATATATCAAAAGTATTCATGTCTTTGCCTTTGTTCTTTTGTAATTTTATTCGATACCTATTTATTGATTGTAAATATGTACAAAAGAACATTAGAATGATGTGGTTATTTTTCTTCGTAATGGGTTGTTTTGGTTTTCCAACAATAGAAGACGAGTAGAGGAAAGCATACAAAATCATCACCAATAGTTAAATTACGAAACAATATATTGAGCATAACGAGCCAAATACTGGGGATAAAAGAGGGACGAAAGATACCAGAGGGATTCATAGATAGAAAATAAACTGACAACGCCATGGCTAAAAACAAAACGACAAACAGACAAATAATAGTACAGACGACACAACATAGAAAACTAAAGACCAAGCAACACGAACCCCACCAAAAACTGGGGGGTGATTTCAGGTGCTCCGGAAGGGTAAGCAGATCCTGCTCCACATACGGCACCCGTCGTGTTGCTTATGTTATTAAAAATCCGGTAAATAGTCTTATTCGGTAGGTCACATTCGTGAAAAGGGAAAGTGTATTGTAGTTACGAAATAAGTAAAATGTTCGATATCATCTGTGAAACGGTTACGGTTATTCCATATTCATAGGATAAAATGCTATGTATGGCAGATCTCTGATAACACAAATTTGAAAATTATTTGTTCATCCAAGCTTTACTAATAATACAATAATAATAATATGTTTTCGACACCAGATGCAAATTTCGACAACAAACATTTTTAAGGTACTGGGCTTAAAACCATTAGGAACTTAAAGTGACAAACAGAACAGCAAAACAATTGATGGAATACTGTTGATTCATTATTATTCTAGGGATACCAATTTTCTTGGATTACATGGGTTAAGATGAACAACGATTTAAATGTCCAATGAAGTATGCACATTATGTATTGCTCTGTATGAAGACTTTTAGAAAACCTCTAAATCACCACGAAAATATATTGTTTCCTCAATCCTCTAAAATTGGTATCCTCGAAAATAAATGAATGCTCAGTAGCCACACACCTTGATTTAAAACAGATTGACATATAAAGTGGTTTAAAGTGCGTAAGTTTAAAACGAAATTATGTTAACATCCTTATAAATTTTTCTGACTCAAGGCCAATTTTTTTTTTTTTTTTTTTCGGAATATAAACAACCATTTATTCTTTATAGTTTTGGTTTGCCTCGGCCGGAGATTGTTGCTATTATATTACTTCTTCGGATTTTGTATAACCTATTCATAAAGCAGCCATTTGTGTTAAAATATGCCATTGACTGATATATTGTGTGACCTTTTAATCGGGTTTATAAGACTGTTTTGTACTTTTGTCATAAATTTACATAATTTTGAAAGTAAACAATTTCATTGGGTGATTTTAACTTGTACTTTCCAAATAATGTAGTATAAACATTATAAAATAACTGCGGTATTACGATTTATAATTTCCTAAACAGTATGAAATTGCTGCCGTATTACGATTTATAATTTCCTTAATAACGTTTCCAAAGAAAACATTTTCGGTTATTTAATATTTCTAACCAATTTTATTGAATTTGATTGATTGCATTTCATTTCATGCCAGTTTAACATGTAATTATTACTTATTTCTATGTACTCTTTGATTTTTTTGGTAAATTTAACCCTGAACTTTGGATACAATGTACTTCAGAAAATAAGGATGTGTTAGCCGAGATTTTTATCTGATCATGAAGCGTTTTTGTCATTTAAAATCAGATCAATTCTATATTAATAATTATGGATAGAAAACTGCATTTTTTGGCATCCTGTTTTATTTGGTCTTCTTTTAGTGCAAGAATTTATTATTCAAATAATTTGTGTTGATATACATTTCCAATCTTTACAAGTACTATGTGTGTACTTTGATAATAAGTCTAAATCTTTGCTCAGTTCGATAAGCTGAAAAATCACTTTTATTTCTATATAAAAAATATTTCACAAACTGCGTTATGTTAATTATTTTAATAAAATAAACACACTATATTTCGCGAGTCCGAACCACTCTCATCAGCAAAGATCAAATTTAACCGTTTGAAAGTTAGGGTTGAAACTTAAAAAGCTATTTTTCGAGAACTTAAACTTTACAACCAACTCCCCCTAAGATAAACTTTTTCGGTCATTTTTTGTACATAAATTAGGCCGCTAGGTTTCTCGTCTGAATTGTTTTACATTGTCATTTCGGGGCCTTTTATAGCTGACTATGCGGTATTGGCTTTGCTCATTGTTGAAACCCGTATAGTGACCTATAGTGTTATTTTCTGTGTCATTTTGGTCCCTTGTGGAGAGTTGGGTCATTGGCAATCATACCACATCTTCTTTTTTTATATTTGCCTGAGGGAGTAAGGACCTTTGTTTTTTAATCAATACCTAACATTTGAACGGGGGAATCTAAATAATTAACTGTACATGTATATAATAAATCTTGCCAGTACTGAACCATTGACTGCTGATGATATCCCCGGACTGTTACTCCACCAGCAGCGATAACGACTAATAGTCAATCTTATACACACTTACACAATGTAATAAGTTTTTTATAGTTTGAATATGTATACCATTTTATGATTGATAAATCCCTAAATACCGTTTTCAAAAAATAAATGTAAGTTACGTAATATTTCACCAACTTTATTGAATTTGATTTTCTTAATTTCGTATCGTGTCAATAAAACATGTAAAAAACCTACTTTTTTCTATAAACTCTTTGATTTTGTTTTATTTAACCCTTAACTTGAGATACTTCAAAATGTAAGGACGTGTGCTAGCCGAGATTTTAATTTGATCATGAAGCGTTTTTGTCATTCAAAATCAGATCAATTTTATATTATTGACTGATGCTCCACCAGCAGCGATAACGACTCAGTAATATTCAATCTTATACACACTTACACAATATAATAATATAATAAGTTTCGTTCATTTTGATATATATATATATATATATATATATATATATATAATAACAATTTTATAATAATTTATAATTTTCTAAATAACGTTTTCAAAGAAAACATCTTTAAAATTATATAATATTTCTAACTCAATTTATTGAAATTGATTTTCTGAATTTCATCTCGTGTCAGTCGAACACGTAATTATTACTTATTTCTATGTACTCTTGGTTTGATTTTTTTTAATTTAATCCTGAACTTGACATCTTCAAAAAGTAGGGAAGTGTTAATCTAAGATCTGTGATTTGATCATGGAGCGTTTTCTCGTTTAAAATCAGATAAATTTTATAATATTAATATTGGATAGAAAACTGTAATGTGTGGCTTCCTGATTTATTAATTCTTCTTTAAATGCACGAATTTGATATTCACATTATTTTTTAACCTATTTTCCAAATCCTTACAAGTATTATATATGCACTTTATCAATTAGTCTACATAATTACTCATTTCCATAAGGTGAAAAATCACTATTAATCCCATTATGTTAAATAATTTAATGAAATAAACATATCATATTTAGTAAGTCCGTAGCAGATAAAATCTAACCGTTTTAAAGTTAGGGTTGTAAATTAAGAGGTTTTTTCTTTGAAGGGACCTACATTTAATAGCCTAATCAACCTATGGTAAACTATGCCTTATGGAGCTAGGACCATTGTTTGTTGGTAATTTCTTAACGGATGAATAAATAATTAACTATACATGTATATTGTAAATCCTGACATTAAAATTAAAATCAAAACCAAGGCGTAAAAAAAACCTCACAAAACCAAAAGACATTTACATGTCTAGTTATAATAAATAAGAAACAACACGAACTCCACTAAGTACCGGGAGTGAAATCAGGTACTTTGGAAGGATAAGAACTGAACCATTGACTACTGGGTTTATGATACCCCCGAACTATCACTCCACCAGCATGCATTTATATCGACCCTGTAATAGTCCATCATATGCCCACTAACACAATGAAATAAGTTTTATTCGTCTTAATTTATATAACATTTCAATAACTGTTCATTGAATCTTGAGTTTTTGGAAATTGTTGCAGTTGCCTATTTACGACTGTCATACGAGTGAAAGGTTTCACTGGCTGTAAAAACAAGGTTGAATACGTCAGTTTCTACCTAAGGAATTGCCTCTACCAAGTCAGAAATGTGAAAGTTGTTTTTCGTTCGTTTGACATGATTGAGCTTTTGATTTTCGAATTTGATAGGGACTATCTGGTTCGAATTTTCCTTAGAGTTTGATATTTTTGTATGGTGTTTTTATAATGCTGAATTTCGGGTTTATAAAGTCTACCCTATGTATTATTATACGAATTAACAATTTTTTTTATGGTTGACAAATCTTACAAACTTACAACATAATATATATATATCCAATTAAAACATTACACATATTTTTATAGAGATTTACGAGGACTGATGTTTATCTTTTTGTTGATTTTTTAAGGGGGTGACACATTTCAATATATAGTGTTATTCTCCAAGTCAGGAATATGACACTTGTTATTCTTTCGTTTGACTTGTTTGAGCTTTTAATTTTGCCATTTGATTAGGGACTTTCTTTTTTGATTTTTTCTCGGAGTTCAGTATTTTTTTATTTTCCTTTTTGCTATTTCTGGAAATAGATTTTACTTGTCTCATAAACACTCATTGGACCTCTAAACTCTTTCAGGTCTTAAAGATAACACTAGAAAAATAGAAGCATATTCACTTTATAAGGATTATGCTTCAGTAATAGAGTTTCTTTCATGTGCCATGTCATAAGAGATAACAGTATGATTTTGATTTCCGATAAATACTCCCCAAGACTAAGACTACAAGTCTGAGTATTAAAAACAATTCGCCAGCTTTTAATTCAATTTTTTTCAAATAATAATTTGGTTTATTAAAAGACTATTACGCACATCCATCTGATTTCAAACATTTCCTTTATAGCAACGGACACTTTACACAGACCATCACAGGCCAAGATTGACGGACAAAAGGTCCATAATGGTTTGGTTAGTGTTTTATTGAAATGGAATTCTGGGAAAGGTACAAGATTTATTGTGATAGTTATAATCATGAAAATAAAAAAAAGATTTAAGATGTCATATGAAATAAAACATGAAGAAAAACTACTATTAACGAAAAAATGAGATTCAATCAACATGAGTAACATGAAACATGGCAAGAGAGAAATAGTTTTCGTTCAATTGAGACTACAAGATGGTGATTCAATTTTACACTTGTTATGATAATGTTCTCATTGTATATTTTGTATCGTAATAAGATAGAAAAGAATGAAATTAATTTGATATCGAAAGACATTGTTATGTATTTTTTTTATTTAGAATAATAAGAGGAAGGTGATTTGAAATTCGAGAGAAGCCAGGAGGAATGTTAAGATAGATCATTTATTTTTATCTGTTTGATAAGCATGCTTTTTCACCGCAGCATTTCCGTTTTTGTTATTAATTTTCATTTTCGGAAGAAAGAAAAACGATTCTTGCTTTTTTGGTGATAAATACTAATGTTCATCCTGTATAGTACCAAGTCAAACATTTCCAGGTTTAAACCAGTCAGGTAATTTATCAATTTTGAAATTCTCCTGCCCCTCCTCGCCTTTTCCTCGAATATCAAATATCGTCTCCCTTAAATGTAAAATAAAGCCTTACCATACCAAGTGTAGATACATGATACCCGATGTTTATATTACAGACCCTCCATGTTACTACAGACTTCATTGGATGACAAATAATCCTCTGTTCTCCGATTACAGTAGAGATGAACTTACAGTAAGTTTAATTTATTGATATTGCAAAGACACACTTTAATTATTTGTTTTGATATTATTCATATCATTGTGACGGCTATTCAGAGAAATTTGTTCATATTTCTAACTTTAAAATATAAAAAAACATTTACCCAACAAGACAGTAAGAGCCGCAAGACATTTAAAAATAAGATTTTCTGATTTTTTGATTCAAGCTGATGATACACCAAATTAAAAAAAGTACGTTTTATTCTCGTCATCCGAAAAATCTCGCATGTTAAACACAAGTGATGTACATGTAAAAAAAAAAAAAACCTTTTAGAATTTTCAGTTCTCAATAATCTTCAAATCATATCTGATGTTCTTCCTAAGTCATAATAACCTTCTATCATTACCGAGCTAAACAAAGAAATAACACGACGGGTGCCGTTTACGGTGCAGGAAATGCTTACCCTTCCGGATCACCGGATTTCACTCCCGGTTTTTAGTGGAGTTCGGGTTGTTTCTTATTTATTATTTATAACTGTTGATGTAAATGTCTTTTGGTTTTATGAGTCTTTGTTTACTCTTTGCTTTTGATTGTTTTTGTCTTCAACTTCTTACTTTATTTCGCCTTTTAGCTTTTTAGTTCAAGCGTTACTTATGGATCAATGTACTGCTAAAGTACAAAATATTTTTGATAAAGTTTGTTTTGTATACTTTAGGCACCACCAATTTCAAAGTACTGGATTAATAATTTGCATTTTGGGAAGTAATTACACCTTGCATATGAGTAGTTTTTCGAATTCAGACTTTAACACTGGAAGTGCGGAGATAGTAGTTTGGTTTGTTACCGCGGACTGTTTGGATGCTACACACTATGATTATTATGTGTGTGGTAAGTATAATTACAACGTTAAAGGATAATTATAATTGTATATCACTGTTGTGCTGTTGGCTATGAAAGATCTTTAATTGGAATTCAAGCAGTTCTGTTTTTTTTGTTCAAATGGGGTGGGTTTTTTTTTTGGGGGGGGTTATAAAAAAAAGGTTTGTGTGTTTAGAGCAAATACATATAGAATAATGGCATTTTTGTTTTTGATACTGACTTTATCAGCAAGAATATCAAGCGAGCCCGCTAGGGCGAGCTGATATTCGAGCTGATGAAGTCAGTATCAAAAAATAAAATGCCATTATTCTTTTTATCGGCAATCTGTCGTAATTCTATGTTTTTTTTTGTAAAGAATATGAAGTTAATTGAAATAATAAGTACAACTACTTTTACGCGTACAAGACGTTGGGTTCCTTGTTCGGTTGTATGAATGAATTCGCGTGCATTTCATTGATAAATTGAAGCGGTTGAACAAGAACATGTGACGTTACTGCACTGATATATGACGTCATTGCCTAATATTTTCAAGTATCAAGTCCTGTCCATGATATTGAAAATATTAGGCAGTAAGATGAAAGGGAAAATGTTCTAATTGCCGATAAATGTGTTTCTTCTGGTATCGTTGTAATATTTCATATATAGCTACTTGAAACTTATAAATGTAAAAATATCTTGGTTATATACTGATAAAACAGCAACATTATGTTTATTGATTTGTCGATTTTCAAAGCTTTTTGCTAAGCTTTACCTTTTAATATATTGTTACTAGTTATATGAAATGCTGTTACTTTTTAAAAAAGTATTTTTACCGTACAGTGATATTAAGTTGTTAATTTCTGTGTCATGTTGGTCTCTTGTGTAGAGTTGTCTCATTTGCAATCACACCACATCTTCTTGTTTTATACATGTATGTATATACATATTTTTTGTTTCAGCTCCCGGCATACCCAGAAAACGTCACAGGTGATATTATTTTAAAGCCAGATAATACATCAACATGTTCTGTCAATATTTCATGGACACCACCTTATCATATGGAATCCAGTCCCGAACTGTTCTCATACCTGATTCGATTATATAAGGTTATTCCAATATACCTAAGCCAATACATTGAGCCCCATCAAGGAGCAATACAAGTTAGTGGGGTTAGTATATCATATCTGATAATTATATAAAGTTATTCCAATATACCTAAGCCAATACATAGAGCCTCATCAAGAAGCAATACAAGTTAGTGGGGTTAGTATTTTGTATTCATGGCACGTTTTGAAAGCACGAATGTATCAATTGAACACATTTTGTATTTTCTTTACATACAGAGTCATCAGCTAAGCATAGTATTTACCATAAATAAATCATTGAAATCAGTTAAACATATTTTCTCTGGTTGCTTAATATATGCACGACAATACTAAAGGATCATTTAAAATCATGATGATTTAATGAAGAAGAAAAAGGACAACATCAAGGGCAGAAAACAAAAACAAAAGTAAGACAAATAAAAGTATACAGCATTACTAAGAACATTATTGTTGCTAAGTTTGATGCTCTATTATTCTTGGGAAGAGGACGACAACATTTTGGCATTCAATGAAAGAGAAACGCATGAATGGAATCTACATACATTGTAATATACTTGGTCATTTAGAGAAGGACAAAACAGCGAGGGTATACTTCAAATGTATTGAATAATGAAAAGATGTCATGAATAATGCAATTAAGGAAAAGTGTTTGAGACGAATAGTAATTTTGCATTTTTCGTTTTCATAGGATAGAAACTGGATTGAAATTAATGATATCCAATGGGATTACAATTATAGTATCAGTGTACAGGCTGTATCTACCAAAGGTCGTAGTAAACCAGTAACACTTATAGTAACCAATGGTATGTTATAGCAGCCTGTATGTAAAGTCAGATTTGTTTGGTTAATATGGACAGCTACATCAAACATATATCAAATTGCAACACGTCTTTGAAATTGATAATATAAAAGAACTGATTTATAAGAAAAAAAAAAATTTATCTGACAGTTACAAGACAACCGCCGGATTATAGAATCCTGTCAGACAGATATATAACGGAATATGACGGAATTAAGCAACACTCAATTATTTTATTTACATGAAAAATGGCTGAACAGCACACAGACAAACTGTAAAAATTATTTTGATAGGTATTGATACATTAGATCGCCACTGACCACAAAAACGATTACAAGAAAGATGAAAGACAGTATGTTCTAATTTAAGAGCACTTAAAGATACTGAAAGCTAGTTTTTAGTGTAATTTCAATTTAGAGAAACTAACTTTTCCAAACGTATTCCACAAGTTGGGTGGTAAACAAACATACACGTTCATAAAAAATAAAAAGGACAATAAAGAAATTATTAATTTGAGTTCAAAACTTTAAGCAGTGATGGGTACAATGTGTATATCACGTACTTTAAGGAATAATTGATACAAGGTATACTTTATTGTAGTTTTAACATGGTTAGGCATTGTATGCGTGATTATTTTTGCCCAACCGATAGTGATTTGTGCAAACAATATTTATTGGATTAAGAGCAAGGGTTTATTCACAAAGTTACTGAAGCATGTTATATTCCAATTTTATATTTGTAGAAGGTTGTCAGCCGTCAGTAGCATTGGAATCTACTGCAACAGCAGACGATAAATCTAATTTGAATTTAATATTTGGAGGTAAATATTTCTCATGATATGTTTGCATTTGTACATTCCTTTCTCCATTTCTATGAAACATGATACAAATATAAAACAAAACAAAACGTTTGAATTAAAAAAAAAAAAAAAAAAAGTGCAGGACCATACCACTAATAATCGGAAAGCCACAAAGGTTATGATGGTATGCCGTCCACAATTGGTTCCTTTTTTGTCTTTTTATGCTCCACGAAAGTGTTAAAACAGTCTCAGATATCATAATGTTAATCTTTTATTGTTAAAGATGTTTCTTTATTCACATCCTTGTTTCATCCCGCCTAGTTCCATTGTAATAGCTCGTTTGTTGACGACCGATATTCAAGAACATTTCTTGAATGTCACCGGAAAATGCTATTCAATGTAAATATATTATAAAAAAGAAGATCTAGATGTGGTATGATTGCAAATGAGACAACTCTCCCTAAGGGACCAAAATGACACAGAAATTATCAACTATAGTAGGTCACCGTATATATATATTAATTATTAACTTCTTTTTTTAAAATATCCGTCATCTGTAATTTAAGTACAACATACTTGTCTACTATCCTGGCAGGTTTTCATTGTAATAAGGATTTATAGTATAATTCAATGTTATATTTCTAAAAACCTATACTATCTTTTTCTCGTATTCTGTTGGTAAGACAAATATATAATTATGTTCTATAGTCATAAAGAGCAATTTTTTTATTGATGGTTTAGTACGTAATATTTTGAATGTTTAGTGTCCACGCTCTAAATGTCTTTTATACAGTGAATTATACTTTCAGTATCAACTATATAGGTCGTTATGTATTTTATTTTTAGTTCAGCTGGTATATTGTCTTTTATACAGTATATTTTACTTTTAGTATCAGCTGGTATATTGGTCATTATGATTGCCCTGTCCATAAGTATTCTAATTCGAATTAAAGAACGTAGAAACAAAGAATGTAGCACGAATGAAGGAAGAGGGGAGGTTAGTACAAAACAAAAACTGGATAACTGCATATAAATACCCTTTTTGAGGCTGTTATCTGTACAGATTCTTTTCTAAGCTTAACTTGACACCAGCGTATCCTTTCAATACAATGTTAAGGTACAGATATCTAATGGATCGCATGTGTCATTAAAACATTTATGTTTGGTCACTGCTTTGTTATTTGTTGGTTGATCATCGGGAATATGCAATATATATTTCCACTGGACGTTAAGCAACCAACACTCAATCCATGTTATTTCTTGAAGAGATTATATATCAGTAGAATCATACGAGTGACTCACTTGTAACATATTTTACTAAACAAAAGCCAACACTAAATGTCAACAATGAACTTCATTGTCTATAATTCAATATATTAAACGATGTTAAAATATCAGCCTTTTTTCCAATATAATTATCTTTAAAAAATCACTTAAATCTTTTATTTGCTCTTTTTGCACTGATAAGATATACTATTGTAATAGTACTCATGTAATATATGAAAATTTAAAAAAAATTATGTTGTATAATTGTATTTAAAGAAATTGTCCATCACTCGCACCAGAGTCTAAATAACGTAGACATAAGCAATTTTTGGTCAATACAAGGCGCTCAAGAAAACCTCACACAGCATACCAAGATATACAAATCTCAAAATGACAAATGTATAACAATTCAAATGAATAAAAAAACTATCGGCTCGCTTATTTACAAAACAAAATACGAAAAATGAATATGATATACATGTGTATAGCAACAAACGATAATCAATGAAAACCCGGCTCCCGAGTTAGTACAGGCACATAAAGAATGTGTCATGGTTAATCATGTTAGTGGACACACCCTTTTTTATTCATACATAGGAATATATTGTTAGTTGATGATTATAGTTGTACATTTGGTTTACATAGGAACTGAATCCTTTATATTGTCATGGTACTGACTACATTACACATCTCCAAGAAGATAACAGTTCGGAAATAGAATTTTCCTCTCTGACATTGCTGGATGTGTTGGGAGAGGGTGCATTCGGGAAAGTATACAGGGCCAAACTGAACGACAATAAGCTTTCAAAGGAGAAAGATTTAATAGTTGCAGTCAAAATGCTTAAAGGTTAGATAACATATTGTAATTATAATTCCCTTTCACATCAAAATTTGTCTTAAAAGTTGTACTCAACATTTAACCATTTAGAAATATAGTGCATAATTCATATAATAAAAGCCATTCGAAATACAGAAACTGCAGTCTTCCTTGTTTTACATTTTACATGACGATAGTTTCTTTAAATTTAAACTGTGATTACAATTCCAATCTTAAAACAAAACAGACCGGTTCATATATTGTTCTTCTACGCTTTAAAGACATGCTTGTATCAAACAATTGAGTGTTAATAAAAGACACATAACGTTTTCATTTTTTTGTCGTTAGTTTGCATGTCAGCAGTAGCAAATATCAAGGATATTGATGATATGAATTAATCTTATTATGAAAGATGCGAAGAAGAAACCTATGAAAACATAAGAAAAAAGAAAAGAAACTCATTGTCCAAAATAAAGGAGGAAAAAACTGAAAAACAGAGGTATATAAAACCTCACTAATAAGGGAAAAAAAAACACTTCCCGCTCGACTAGTGATCTCATGGATACTTCTATTTTGAACTCAATAAATACTCATGTTAGATGGGGTTTATTTTAAAGGAAAAGTGTTCGTTGACCTACTTTTATAACGTCTTTTTAATGGACAATTATAGTGAAATATCTATAATATTGAAACAGATCCCCGACTGTTAGTCATAATCTTTAAAGGATAGAACCCTATAACAAATTGTGTGTAATGTGCAAAAACTCGCCTCGTGAATATTAAACTTCAAATTTTCAGAACTATAAAACCTTTGATCATGTTGACGTATGCATGTACCTCTGTTATATTGTAAATATCCTTTCATGTTGTGTTTAAAGGCCGTACTTTGAACTGTAATTGTTTACTTTTTATACATTACGACTTTGTCTCATTTACACTCAAACCACATCTTCTTATTTCTATTATTAAATATATACTTGACTTTTTTGTGTTGTTTTAGATTTTCATGATGCCCATGAAAAGAAGAGCTTATTAATGGAGATAGAATTTATGAAGCAGTTAGGTAGTCATCCTCATATAGTTAGTTTTATAGGATGTTGTAAGAGAGACACTGTTTGTTTATTGATGGACTACTGTAGACTAGGAGATTTACGCTCATTTTTATTGCATTATCGTCAACGTTTACAGGTAAGAATGCAATTTTCAATATGCAAACTCAATGCAACATGCGAAAACTGTATCTTCTGTGGTCATTTTTAAAATGAAAACTGAAATCGTATAGACAAACACCTCTCATCACAATTATAACTCACCTCAAATATTTATTGAGGCACACATGATAAGTTGCACACACAACATGCATACTGACTAGTATTAAGTTTGTTTATTGCATTGGGGCATAATCTTTGTGGTTTATTAACGGACCATAATGCCCTACTAAAGTTTGCATTTTCATCTTGAGATTTTGAAATACACAAAGATTGATGAGCATCTAATGAAGCATGTAGTTGTATCTATAAAGTGCATACTTAATAAAATCAAATATTTTAAGCGCAAGTTGGCATTCCTCGTGGATATTTCATCAGATCATAGGGTTTACATATGTACGCACTTTTGTGTTAGGCTCTTAAAATGGACATCCATATAAAGTTTCATGAACATTTGATGAAATACGTAGGATAATTTAAGACAGGGTTTGACAACAAACCATGATAGCCGTCTTATAACTGCATCGTTGTATAGGTTCTTATCAAGTACAATGTTAAATGAACACTAAGTCTTGAAAAGGCAATCAGGAGGGCCTGTGCATGCAGGAGGGTCTGTGCTGACAAAGTTCATACTGAATGGGTTCAAATTTTTAAATTCAGCGGCTGCGTCCTATTATGCAAAAATTAGTGTTTGACACACACCAAGAGAAGCAGGATAATACCTATCATAAAACCTTTTAATTGAAGAAGAATTTAAAGTTGTACAAAATAACCAGATTAATAAGAATTGCATGTGATTTGTTATGATTTCTGATGATGCAAGTACATTTCCATATGGAAATTCATATACAGATCTTCACAGAAGAGTAGTAACATACTGTATAATTAGATGTTTAAAACTCAATGATAGCATTTATCTTTTTAAGTCAATGGCTAGTTAAATATTTTGTTATAACGAAGGTACATATTTTATCATCAAATATGCTTGTTACATAGTTCCATAGTTACATTGATAATAGTTATTACTACAGAAGGATTACGGAACTCTACATCATTCGTCAGGCAGTGATAGTGGTATGAACTCATCAGCAGAAAGTGCGTTTTCATGTGAGTACAGCTGGAATATGCAGAAAACAGATTGCTTTCAAACATATTGTCGATACCCCTATTTCTGAATAACATTTAATTCAGTGCGATATTTAGTAAACTAGCACTCAGTCCTTATTTCAATCTGGTATCGAATTTTCACAAATAAGGAATACATTTTAACATAAGATCATTCGATCCATATTTCGTTACTGACTAATTTAAACACCAACTTTGGGAAAATGTTCTTCAAAGTCATTAATCAATTATTTTGTGCCAGAGTATATGACATGTTTGTGCTATGGTTTTTTGAAATGTCAGATACCTGCAAATTATTGTCACCACTATTCGTTTAATATTCTTCGTTTACTCATTACTCATTTATCAAAATTTTCTGGTTTATGTTTTTTTTTTGTTATTTTAAAAGCTTAGAAAAAAATCAATAAGACAAAAATTGTTAAAATTGTAACCAAACATTAATTTCTTTCACTCACTTAATGTTTATGAATCTCTCACTTTCCTTATATAATTTGCTGTGTAATATTTCCTAGAACTAAAATTCGTGAATTGATATTTAACCGACAAATAACACCTTTCATTTATTACAGCGCCACCTTCAACAGAACTACACCAAGATCGGTTACTATCATATGCCAGACAAATTGTACTAGCAATGGTGAGTGTTGTTGTAGAAATGGTTTAATAAACAGAAATGCACATCAAAAATAAAGAATGGCAACTAAAAGTTTTCGATATGTCTTTATGCAACAATACTTTTTCGTCAAAAGTTTACAACAGATTAATTTCAACGCAAATAATAATCTATCTGTGAATACTAGTATTATTGTAACATGATTACCATTGTATATACTTTTCCATGCTACAAAACAATTTGTTATGTAGGAAAACGGATTTATGAACATAAACTCTACATTTCTATTAAAATCATCTGCACACCTCTGTTAACAGACTGTTCATATTTGAGGCAGTTTGTTTTTTCGTTAAGATTGGTTTACATTTGTCATTGTGTGACCTTTTATAAATCCATCTAGAGTATACAAATCAAAATGAAAATTAAAACAAACGCATGAGCTTCTAGAAGAGCTAGACTAAAACACGTTTTCAAGGTAGGCGCCTACTACTATTCATGCATCACCAGCAATCAACACTCAGGTAGATTGTCGCAATCGGGAATATGACACACACGGTTTCTTATTTCCTGATTTGACGACTATTCCGGTACCCAAACACTACAAAATAATGTATTTAGTGATATGATATGATACAAAAACACATGTATTATGTCAATGCAACCAGTTGGTGATTAGACGTCCTGGATTGTTGTCAGATGTTTGAAAAGTTAAATTGATTTCAGGAATATATGGCATCTAAGAAATTCATTCACAGAGATTTAGCTGCAAGAAATATACTAATGTATGATGAAGAGAGACTTAAAGTGTCTGATTTTGGTTTGACAAGAGATATTTACGAAAGAAATCTTTATCAACCTACCTCAGCAAGAAAGCTCCCATATAAATGGATGGCACTAGAAGCCATCTTTGACCAAGTGTTTACAATCAAATCAGATATGTAAGTATGAAAAGAAAGGAAAATAAGTATAGATTGGATACGAAAAAAAAGAAAAAGTATACAAAAAGAAAATTATTTCACTGTAAAACGAAACGTCAATTTATTATTAAAAGACTTCATCTCATCATAAAAAGAAACTTAATTTCATTATAATAAAAAAAAAATCATTTTATCATAATAAAAAAAAACTTAATTTTATTATAATAAAAAAACTTCAATGTATACACATAGCGCAACTGTCACATAGGATCTTTGCAAAAATGAATTTTCACAACAAATAGTTCCATTAAAAGATGTATTCCAACGTCAAATATATCGTTAGTTACGATTACATCCTCAACAGAAGTGTATTAAATTAATCGCCAAAACAATTGATCAATACATGTTCCAAGTTAATATGGTAATTTTATCACAGACATATTTTTACAAATCATTATCGTAATAAGCAGTTGTCGTCGGTTGCTTTCTACAATATTTGTATTATTTTAGCATTATTTAGACCGTTGTATTTCTTTTTTTAACGCCTTTCACATTTTGTAATGTCTTTGATAGCGTTACGCACACAGTAAGTTTTTTGGTTGACCGTTATGGAATATTTGTGTTACATATGACTACGGATATAATACGCTTGTCGTAACCACATTTCTGTCCTCTATTTCACGATTGTGGCTTTACTGAACGCAACCTATAGGGTGCCTCTGGTTGAACAGGATCTGCTCGTCCCTCCTGAGCATCTGATGACATTCCCTGGTATGGTGTGTTTCGTGTTGCATAGTTTGTGTAATGTTATGTTCTTGTTGCTAGTCCATTTTTTTCCCGTGGTTTTGTCTTTTTTTTTATAAAAGACATTTATCACATAAATCTCAGTAAGATAACAAAAACACAAGGAACATCTTGATTAACTGTTGTTTCTTTCTGTTTAAAGCTTGACGGAATAAAGGAATAGTTTTAGATACAGTTAGCTAATTTCAAATACAGATGACTCGCCATATGTATAAGAACTGTTTCAAAAATAGTACGACAAAGGTGGTAACTTTACCAAGAACCAATAACAAACATATGAAGACACGCAAAGACTACAGAAATTGGGATTGACCACAAATGCTGCTGAGTAGTTAACAGTTCTTACATTACTACTTGCATCTGTTTTATTTTTCTGTTAATAAATATGTTGAAGACGGGATTATGGAAACGATAATAAGAACATTTCTTTAAAATTATATGAAAAGCTAACACTGAGAGTAGACATGTTGAAATCAAATTTGTCTGTTTCAGTTGGTCGTTTGGTATAGTTTTATGGGAGATTGTTACGTTGGGAGGAAGTCCATATCCAGGAATTCCAAACAAAGATTTGTTTAATTTGCTCAAGGAAGGATATCGTATGGAAAAACCAGAAAATTGCAGCTTAGAAGTGTAAGTGCTGTCAAGAAGTCTTATGATTTTATAACATTAAAAACATTGAGTCAATTAAATCGGAAATATATACTAGTATAGCATATGCTATTTATAAGTTTTATAATTGGTGGTCATGAGTGTGCCCCAGGTAAAGAACTTCCAGGAAACTATTGTCATTCGCCCGGATTTTGATAGTATACCCTACAATTAATTTAAATATACCACTGTTATTATTTCGCTGAAATAAAGTTCCCTCCTCTGTTTACAGAATCAGATATATATTTTCAACATAAATCTGTCATCAAACCAATTATACAATGATAACAAAACATATAACTAAAGACAGACACAGAGATAAGGTTAAAGTATTTTTTTCTCTTTTTGTTGTAAGTGAATTGCCTTGGAGTTCAGCATTTGGTTAAACTTTTCCCCACAAACCTGTATTTTTTTTCTCAAACATAGCTCAATAATATATTGTAATGTTAATGTATATTATAATGTGTTTACAATTATTACAGATATCAAATGATGTTATCAGTCTGGCATCCTAATCCATATTGTAGACCATCATTTACAGAATTAAAAAAGAAGTTAGAAGGAATGTTAGAACAGACGAAGCCATATATAAACTTGTCTGTGTCTATATCCAAAGATTATTACGAATCGTCCTCGCTAAGGTATAGTCTTATAGATAACATAGTTCACTGTAAACATGGAAACAATACGTTTTCAGACGAAAATAAAACGACATATTTTTTTTGTATTTCATCTATAATAGGTTTATATTCATTCATGTATTCATTCATTTAGAGATTACATGAACTATATTATCATGAACAATAAACTAATACATTAATAACAGAAAATAAAAAGATAATGTAATGAACAATACTTAATATTCATATCAATGAAAATATTAATAAAATAGTACAAGCCTTAGAATAAAAGTGTTTATATCGCGAGTTTTGATATTACATGTGCTAACATTATTCTATATTGTTCAATTGACGATTGTATTCGGATGCATATTTTATTACAAGAACGTAGCAAAGTCGCTTAAATGAATCTAAGTCGAAGACACAGTTGAAGGGTCTTTTCCTAGATAAATTATAAATAACGTTCACTTACATGTACGAAAACGTCAGTGAACAGGCGGTCGCAAATTTCATAAGATTTGGGAACGTTGTTTGGAGTCAAAAATATATGTTGATAAATAGTTCAATGCGAATTTCGGAACTGTTCAAAGGGAATTTCCCACACATGAGCCACATATACAGATTTATGTATATATTTGAATCTTTTGGAGTCATTGTCTGAATTAATGCGAATCAGCTTGTCATTAACATGTTTTGATTCAACTGTTTTCACAACAATACGATTCTGTGGTAGCTTATCATAAAAGTTGCCTTCACTAATGTAGGTAATAACATGTTCATACAGATTGTTTTAATTAGAATGTCCATTATGTCCGGAATAAATTTAATATGATTTCGTATGTCTGTGTGCATGGTAAGAGCCTCTTCCGAGTGCATAAAGGCTTTTTAGTCACAAAATTTAAAAAAAATAAAAGTCATTTTTTTCTGAATTGAGTTGAATCTAGTTAAACAGATACATGTACAATTAGGGCAGACATGCTCTCCTGAAATAATCCATATGTTTGTATTCACAGAATTATTGTATTTTAATACGGCGAAAATATAATTTAATATAATTTACGTTTAGAATTATTTGTGTATATCATATTTGCAGTGACCATTCAGACAGAGGAACATTACATCCCAACGATAATACAACGTATGTTGAAATGTCAACAAAAGATAGTATACTGACGTACGAGACACCTCTTAATGGATGAATAAAGAAACACTTTTTTCATGAATAAGAATTGAATGAATAATAATTATCAGACAAATACATTTGTAGATTTGACATTTTTTTGGTATTTTCACGATACGTAAAGCGCAATGGTCATTATTTGGCAATACACATCATTTAATTAAAAGATAGATCACAAATACGATATATTTACGTAACAACCATATATAGTAAAAAGAGAAGTTTTGCATGGTTTATATCACATGTGAGATGAAGAATTAATACTGGCCTGTTGCTATGGGTACACTATATAATTAAAGTTAAATTACGTGCATTGACATCCGTGTTGATGACCGTGTTTTGACCTATGATGGTTATAAATTGTTTGATGTAAAGATGACAGACTGAGTTTGTTATCTTTGTTGTTTCTTATCAAATAATGTATTAATACTATATGTTTGTTTTATTACTGTTAAATATGAGGGAATGCATTCATTTCCATGACGAGAATCAATAAATGTTACTGTCATCGAATAAACACGTTAAGATTGATTGTTTATGTTTTTGTTTTTTTAATTATGCAAAGAGCTCCTGGGAAATTTTGTTGTAATTGTTTTTCACATGCTAAAATAAGCTTTTTAGCGACTATTCCTTTTTTGCACTATCGTAAAGGTTTAGGCAAGTATGAAAAACCTTATTTTTCTATGAATGAACATTTCAATAAAGTAACCTTAGGTGTTTGATTTCTAATAAGAAAACAATCTATCAGATACCTAATGACGTAGATGTAAGCAACTATAATCTTCATACGGCCTTCCACAATGAGTAAAACCCATACCATATTGTTAGCTTAAAGGATACAGACATAACAAAATGTGGAAAATATTTACGAGGAAATATGTAGTTATGATGTATGACAATACAACAAACGAAAGTCAAATATGAAAAGACAGCGACTAACGATAACCACGAAATTATAAATTCAGCGAAAATAAGTATGTTTGCAAGCTGTCAACCACGTATTGAACGGAGATGTAACAGCACATCGTAAGAGAACAAAAAATCTGCGGAGGAGGCTTGATCCATCAGATTTATTCAGAACAAAGGATTGATAAAACAATTGTATTCTTTAAATAGTTTTTATTAAACCTTCGAGTATACAGTTTTGAAATAATGAAGATATTTTCATGTAAAATATATTTTCTTTATTGCATTGAAATAACATCTTTTTTTCAAATAATCCATAAAATGAGGTCGAGGTCAAGTGAAAACTGTCTGACGGGCACGACGACCTTGCAAGGTACGCACATACCAAATATAGTTATCCTTTTACTCATATTAAAAGAGAAATTAACATTATAAAAAATCTGTTATCAAGTAGTCACTGAACCATGCAAATGAGGTCAAGAACAATGGACATGTGACAGTCGGAAACTTCGTAACATAAGACATCTATATAGACAGTATGAACCGTCCAGGTTTTCCACCTTCTATGATATAAAGCTTAAAGTAAAATCCATAGGGGTGAGGCCGAAGGATTTTATTCACCCTCTATGGATCCGTAGGGGGTCAGTATAGCGAATTTATCGCACGCTACGCTTTTTGTGCTGCTTTTTGATGAAAAATAAACTATGAAACACAACTACATTAATAGATGACGTCACCAAAACGCGTCATGAACCACTTATGAAATTACTAACCCCATACGGCATCATAAGGGATCACCACGTGACGGCGTTAAACCAATCACAATGTGATAATTTACCCGCGGTGCGATAGTACAAAATAGTCTGATTGTAAAATGTTGCATTCTTCACTTCATTTTTACACGAAACGCGCGTCTGGCGTTTTAAATTATAATCCTGGTACTTTTGATGACTTTTTATCTTACATAACGCTTTCCACCATTATGTTATGAAGAAGAAACTAGACAAACATTGTTTAGCCGCTGTGGCAAATTAAGTACCACATAAGTTTTTTAGCTAACTAAACCTCTCGACAGGAGATTCACCTTGAAATGTGTTTTATCAACAACAGTGTGATAACAACTGAAAATGAAATCCATTAAAGATACGGATTGCATCAATATGCACATGAATGACACAAACAGTTAGCTTGTGGATTTTTTCACAAAGGTTGGAATAGAAGATAATTAAAACCTTTGGTAGGTCAATTTTATTTGTATTTCCCAGCCGTGGAGTGCTATCAGAAACAGAAGACGATAGACAGAAAGATGTGTGGATGGATGGACGAAGTGATTTCTACGCACTTCTAAAATATTGGAGGCAGAATAAAATTTCATGATATATAGATATTGTTGTTAAAGACATAATCTTTCAATCGCTTTAATTGAGGTCTGAAGCTAGCATTTTATTTTCTCTTGTTACCTCTTCTGACATCAGACTCGGACTTCTCTTGAACTAAATTTTACTGCACGTATTGTTATGCGTTTACTTTTCTACATTGGCTAGAGGTATTAGGGGGGTGAGATATAAAAAAAACATGTTTAACCCCGCCGTTGTTTAGGGGTCAGTTGAAGGACGCTTCTGGTGCGGGAGTTGCTCGCTGCATTGAAGACCTATCAGTGACCTTCTGCTGTTGTTTGTTCTTTGGTCGGGCTGTTGTCTTTTGACATATTCCCCGTTTCGATTTTAAATTTTTTCTGAATGCATTTTTGTTATAGCAAGTTCTCAAACACTTAATAAATACGTTTCAATCGATACACGTGTATTAACAAATACTCGAAATTAGAATTACTGTATACAAAGTTTGAACAGTTATCAACAGTAATAGGGTTTACAAAAAGACAAATGTGTGTATAACAGGTACTTGGATATGATGGACCATATTTTAAGATAATGAAAAACAATTTACAACAATTGATATTTTATCAAAGAACAAAAAATATAAATGGAAAGGATTACAGAAATACAATAATCCATAATACAACGCATAGAAGGTACATTCTATGTGTTAAAATGGGGACCGTAAGGAATATACATACATTTATTAATACTTCATTTCAAATTTCTAATTGATTATATTGTTTAATTGACCATAGACCAAGAATAAATAAAAATGAAAATAACGTACACTAACATTTTACTAAAATATTCATCACAATTAAGTTCAAACTTTTAAAAGTACATAAATACAAATATATTCCAATTACAACATTTAAATATGATATCTAAGTTTCATTGTAAACACAAAAACTATTTTAAACAATGTTTCTACGAGATATATGTTCTTGCATATTCTTGCATGATTTAAAATACAGTATATTTACCAACATTTTACAACCTATTCTCCCTTATATTATATATATATTTATCAAAAATAGTGTTCATTTATTTCGCCTTATTGGAAATACTACCTAAAATATCTGGACATTTGGAAAATAGTATCAGAATTATAGAATTAAACACATTATCGTTAACGGCACTTTCCTAAGTTATCTAATATTTAATACTGTTTGCTATCATTCTCAAAGTTATAACGATCCTCAAAGAATTGGTATTGACAAAAGTTCCAAGAACTCTTTTTTCAAAAACAAAAAAGAAAGAAGATATCAAAAAAGGCCCCCAAAAACTAAAAAATCGAAGTATCAAAGACAAAAATAAATGACAACAATGGTATACAGAACCGGTAGCAAATGTATATATCCCGGAGGAGTATTCAGATCCTTGTCCATTACTTGCTGTTCTTTCACTAAATAATTCAAAATTTGGTGACAATGTTGAACTCATCTATCCCATCGAACTAGTGATACAGGATACTACAGATACAGCGGCCTCATATCTTGACTTACATATAGAAATTGACAATGAGGGTCGATTGAAAACAAAACTTTACGACAAAAGAGTTGATATCAGCTTTCCAATTGTAAACTTTCCATTTCTAAGTAGCACATATTTTATATTTCCAAGGCATATTTCTCTTTAATCGATCTTCCACCATTATGGAGAATGTCCGAAATATTGCTGATATTAATCTATATATACTAGTGATATAAATTTTATAAAAATGTGACAACGACTATTTAAAAAAAACTATATTGTCCACAAATATAAAACTTGTTCGAGATATTGCTGGTATTAACCCATCATAGTATAACATGTATTAAAAATAAACCGTGATATTATTGATTTCAACCTTAAGTATCATTTTTATAATCTGGCAATAATTGTAACCATGAGATCGCTAAAGAGACCATTTTACATAATATTTTAGAAGGGTATAACTCTTTTTAAAAAGGTTAATCGGCCTCCATGATAGATTTCGTTCGAGATACTGCTTATATAAACCTATAGTATAATTTTTTTATTTTTTTTTTTAAATCCGACAAAAATTGTACCAATTAGAGCACTAAAAAGACTGAACGAACGAACACAAGAACAGACGGACGAACTCCCGGTATTTCCATGTCAACAGTATGCGTAACGCGGGGGACAATAAAAAGGAGCTGCTTGAATGTTGCTGCTCTGAAATGGAATCTAACAATATCAAAAAAAGAAAGCATCTCATTTGTCGTTTAGTTTATTTGAGTACTAGTAGTTGAAAGACTCTTATTGAAACTGTGCACGCATTATTTATGTATGTTATGAAGTATAGCTGTACAAGTGTGTATCTATCATTTCAGGTACAATAGATACCCAGCATGTGCGTTATTAAGTAAAAACAAATTATCTATGCAAATCGGGATGTGTTGTATATTTATAATGACTTCAACTTAACAAGGCGAAAAACATTTAACATGCGGTATGTTGTATATGCCAATGCCATCAACCACCACAAAATTTTGCAAATCTTTAAAATACATAAAATATAACGAAATGTATTATACCAAAGACTGAATAAATTCATGTTGAGTCATATGTTAGGTCGTTTATGTTGAAAAAATAAGTTCATTCTCAAAATAATGTTTTAAAAGCTCAGATTCAGCAGTTCAGGGGGCTACGGTGCCCATTTCAAAATATGACCTCAAATAGTGAATACAGTGGTGTCAACCATAAAGCAATCAATATTTCTATTGCATGCGTTTCTGAATGATTATCATAGGCAAACATTGATTTTTCTTAAGCGTTTTTTAAATGAATGTTATATTGTGAGATACACGACAGTCAAATCTTCAACTTTGGGACTTTCAGCTATCAAAGTCCGAAATATATGCGCCAAAGATGCCAATGTTATCCATTGTTTGAGGTACTTACTTCGATAAGACTCAAGGTTATATTTCTATCTTTATGAATTGATAACCTCGGCTCCTTTCCCTTTCAACAGCTGTGTTATCATCCTATGTTCTCGAGAAATTGCAATCATTAGTGGAGTATTTTGATAATCATTCTCAGAAGCCTGGTTAACATCAGCTCCATTGTTTATCAGTAATTTAACAATATAATCGCTTTCTTTCATACAGGCAACTATTAGAGGTGTTTCATTCCCAAAAAAATCAGTCTTGTTAACATCACATTTTTTGTCTATAAGTAACTGTACTACCTCTGCATGTCCTTCCGAGCAAGCAGCTATCAGAGGTGTTTGTCCCTTGAAGTCAGCATCGTCAATATCAACGCCCTTGTCTATCAGTAACTTCACTGTCTTCTCACATCCTGCCCCACAAGCAGCTGTAATAGGTGTCAACCCCTCTTTAGTGGTCTGATCTAGATCAACTCCTTTGTCTATGAGCATTTGTAATATTTTATAACTTCCGCACAGACATGCTGCCATCAGAGGTGTATCTCCAGAGCAGTCAGCCTGATTAAGATCAAGTCCCTTCTCTATCAATAACTGGAATATCTTTTCATTTCTACCCCTACAAGCAGCTGTCATAGGTGTTAATGATGAATAAGTAGACCGATTAAGATTATATCCATGATGTATTAGTAACCGTACTATATTTTCATATCCTCCGACGCAGGCAGCAATTAGTGGTGTTTCTGACATATCGGAAGGGTTGTTAACATCACCTCCTTGGTCTATCAAAAGTTGTACAATGTTATAATGTCCTCTTCTACATGCAACGGTCAAAGGTGTCTGTTCCAGCATATCATTTGCATTGACCGTTACTCCTTTGTCTAGAAGTAACTGTACTATCTTCTCATTTCCAATTTTACAAGCTGCAGTAAGGGCAGTCTGTCGTGAACCATCACTCTGGTTTATATTAACTCCTTGGTTGATTAGTAACTGTGCTATTTTCTCATTTCCTTGAGAATTACAAGTAATTATCATAGGGGTATCGTTGTCACGATCAGCCTGGTTAACATCAACTCCATTGTCAATAAGTAATTGTACTATTTTCTCATTTCCGCCCTTACAAGCTGCTGTCAGAGGTGTCAACCTTGTAACATCAACCGTGTTAACATCACATCCTTTGTCTATAAGCTGTATTATCTTCTCGTTTCCTCCGCTACAAGCAATTGTCAGAGGTGTTTCACCAGCACGACCAGCTTGGTTTACGTCACATCCTTTGTCTATAAGAAGCTTTACTATCTTCTCGTTTCCTCCCCTACAAGCAGCTAACAGAGGTGTTTCTCCAATACCACATTCCGGATACACATTACATCCTTTGTCTATAAGTAAATGTACCATCTTCTCGTTTCCTTCTTTACAAGCACATGTCAGAGGCGTCTGGCCCCTATCATCAACCTGGTTAACATCACACCCTTTGTCTATAAGTAGCTGTACTATTTTCTCGTTTCCTCCTTTACAAACACTCGTCAGAGGCGTCTGTCCCATAGCATCAATCTGGTCAACAGCACGTCCTTTGTCTATAAGAAGCTGTACTATTTTCTCGATTTCACCCCTACAAGCAGCTGTCAGAGGTGTCTGTCCGATATCACATTCCGGATTAACATCACATCCTTTGTCGAAAAGAAAATGTAATAACTGTCCATTGCCTGCCCAGAATATAGTCGTCAGAGGTGTCTCTTTAATACCAGCATCCTTGTTAACATCACATCCTTTGTCTATAAGCAACTGTACTATCATCTCGTTTCCTTCTCTACAAGCACGAGTAAGAGGCGTATGTCCCATACCATCAATCTGGTTAACATCACATCCTTTGTCTATAAGTAAGAGTATTAATTTGTCATTCCCTCCCTTACAAGCAGCCGTCAGAGGTGTCTCTCCAAAACCAGCATGCTGGTTAACATCACATCCTTTGTCTATAAGTAACTGTAAAATTTTCTCGTTTGCTCCTTTACAAGCAGCAAACAGAGGCGTCTCTCTAATACTATCATCCTGCTTAACATTACACCCTTTGTCAATAAGTACCTGTACTATGTTCTCATTTCCAATCCAACAAGACGCTTTCAGAGGTGTCTGTCCCATATCATCAACCTGGTTGATATCACACCCTTTGTTAATCAGTAATTGTACTATCTTCTCTTTCTCTTGAACGCACGATATTGTAAGAGGGGTAAATCCTATACGATTAGTTTGGTTTTTATCACTTCCTTCGTCTATCAGTAACTGCACTATCTTTTCATTTCCCCCTGTACAGGCAGCTGTAAGAGGAGAATAGAACTGTCCACAAAGTGTGATATCAGCTCCTTTTGAAATAAAATATTTAACTATATCATAATATCCTCTAACGCATGATGTTATGAAAGGTCCTTCTGTCATATCCTCATCATTTGAATAACCTTCAGTCTCTACTAAATCATCTCTATTATATGTTTGTGTGAATTCATACTGCAAATTGTAATTCTTGTTTATCTGTTGCAATAGTAAGCCGTCGTCAATAGATTTTAATATTTCGAAAAAGAAAGCTCTATATTTTTCAAACTTCATCTGTGAATTGCAAAAACACCGATTCAGTTTTCCAAGTTTTAACTCACTTTCAATTCTCTTAAAGTATTCCTGTTCGTACTTCCTAGATATTATTATAGTAAATGTACCATGCTGTTCATTCAAGGATTCTAATTGAGTCCTTTCATTGATAACTCGGATGTCTGAATAACGTAATATTCCTGTGACCATGTCATCCTTCTTACCAAAATAATAGCACATAAAATCAAACATTTGGTCATGTAAAACTTTATACGTGTTTCCTATTTTCCTAAAAATAAGTTCCAACAAGACTGTCAAAAACCCCCTTCATTTTATTTCTAGACGTTCCACTATTTATTCCGCAGATTTCGTAACTAAATTCATAGACAAATTTACTTTCAGTGCTATTTTCATTATAAATATCAAACAATGACTCTCTGATGATGCCATTATAAATAACACATAAAAACAAGGCGCAGTATTTGTGAGGATTATATGATTTTAGTTTGTTCCATTCCAATTGGTATGTTTCAAAAGGATTTTGCAAAAAGTCTGTTAAATTAAAAGTCTGACTATTGTAATACAGATAACACATTAGAGGTGTAAACTGTACATTTATATCTTTCAATAGCTGAATGTTTGCCTCAGTTAAATATTTGGAACATATTTTTAATTTGTCTTCCCTTGAATATTTTGCCGACAAATTAAAGACATTCGATGTAAAAACAGTACATGATTCCTTGAATAATTCCTCACTGTAAATATCTAATCGGCATGTTGCAAGAACCTTAATAATCTTCTTTTTCAGCATCAGTTTCAATTTGTTTTCATTTTTTATCAAATATTCAGCATCAAACAAACTAGTTGTGTACCTCCCGCAGATATCATCCAAAATGAACATCTGTTTTACGTTCTCTTCATAATGCTTAACTATATCCCGAATACCTGAACATGGAATTATGTTATATTCCATCATCGTATGAAGATGTAAGGCAACATGATGCATCAAAAAGCTCTTACCGATTCCAGGTTCACCTACTATTAAGACATTAGTTTCTGATTCAATTATCTGTGAAATCATATTCACAACAGGTGTGTCAACAAACTTTTCACTTTCCTCCTTCCATGACTCTATTTCGATATTGTGGGAATCTGAAAATAAAAAACAATGACTCTTATGCTATAATTAAGACCGATTTTGAACACGGTAAGCATAAGAGTTATCACTGACGATTGTAGCATATCAAACATTTGGAATTTTATTGAAAAATAGAAATTGAAGAAGAATACAAACCAAAAAATCAAAAAGTTTTAGCTTATACGACCAAGACATCTAAAGATTAGATACGTAGTTGTACACACACAATGTATATCTTATGTTTTGCTACCACTAAATAGTTCCATATTCTTTTCTAGTGACCTGTGACTCTAAGAGTCTTCTTAAGATTGAATTAATTTTTTTGAAAAGCTAGGTGTTCAAGCTACAGATCTCATTAAGGTATGTTCAGTAAAATAAAATTAAGTGTCGTAAAGTAAATTTAAATTTTTTTTTCATAGTAAAGGATCCTATAAATTAATGTAAGATACAGTCACAGAAAATAATTATATTTATAAGTACGCCTGAGCCAGAGACAACTCTAGGTTGCATTTCTGTAAATATTGACAATGCAATTTCCCATAGGAACTCCTTTTACGGCTAAAACTGTACCACTTTTAATATGAAGTTTTGAAAAAAATCTTATCGTAGAATTGAAAGTTCATTTGCACCACATTTTTTTTCAAAGGTCAAAATATAGGGCTGTGCGGCATATTTTCAACGTTTAAATGCCCCGAACTTCTCAGAGTTGAAACTTACACTTATTTTCTTAACTACCCCTACCTCGAATGAAAGGTTACCACAGATTTCAATGTAAACAATATGCACGTGTTTATTTACTGGTAACATTCCCCAGTTCTGTCTCTGCGATATGGAACACAGAGAGCATAACTGGGAACCAGTATGTAAACAAAATTAATTTTCTATGAATATTCTATTTCTCCCCAAAAGAGGCGTGTTGTCAGAAACAGCTGTATTTACAAAGTGCAACCTATACAGACATTTATTCAAATAGAAAACTCTCTAAAATCAGTTTTTCTCACATTATGACTCATTTATCAGAATTATAGTCTTAAAGAAATCACTGTGTATACTCTTTTTCTTTACTATACATTTTATACCCCCTCCCCTGTTGCAATTTTTTAAAGAATTTCAAAAAAAGACTTTAATTATTGCCAGCTTACCCTATTTACATATTTTCTGATAAAAAATGCCTAGAATCTGTTAAAAACTGTTTTGATAACATATTGAAAGCATATCAGAATATTATAAATGTAATGTTTAGCAGTCAATCATCACAACATTCAAGATTATATAAAGTATCCAATCCAGCCTCTGTCTCCAGTCCACATCTTACTGTATGCCTATTTGTCAATTAAAGAACACATTTTCTGCCTCAAATGGTCAATTTAGAATTCTTGTCACAACAGTATCATCTGTAACCATATATCTGACACAATTTAGCTACTATATATACTAGAAGTGTTCAAACAAAGCCATATTTGCAATAGTTGTATGTATGCGAAACCAGTCTGAGATATAAATTCACTTAAAATGTTGTAGAGATGACTGCTAACATCTGATTTTTGCATAACTTCCAAACATAGTTATTGTTTCTATATCAAGAACTTTAAAATCAGAAAATCATAGCATTTACAAGTTAAATTATTTGTTTTATGACCCAGGGGGTAGGCAATTTTCTATGTTTTTTGCCCCTGGGGCCTCAAATTTCCTAAATCATTCTGCTGTTTCTAGCAATTTGAAATATTTAGTACATATTCAGGATAGAACACACTATTGTAAGTTTTCTTGAGATATTTTTGTTTTTCTAGCTTGTATTTGTTATGCTGTGGTGACAAAAAAGAAGAATTAGGTGTTGCGGCTTAATTTTTGGTTATCGAAAGGACACAAATACTCCATAAATAATATTCAGGAAGGATCTATGAGTTTCAATGACTGCGAAGAGTAAATATAAGCACTTTTTAACAATTTAACTTACAAATATGCAAATGTTATGAATTAATTTTGTATCCAGGACTTTAAGTAAACTATGCGTACTGTAATCTGTGAATTTATGCTGAGTCTTCATATCTAAGGCCCAGGATTCTATCAATCTTCATTAAATATTTATAAAACTTCATATTTGAGTTAATTTCTTTAAAATCTGTGAAATAAAGCAAATTTGGTTAAATTCTGAATGTTCCCCTTTTTCACCCTATATAGGTTGCATTTCTGTAAATATTGACAATGCAATTTCCCATAGGAACTCCTTTTACGGCTAAAACTGTACCACTTTTAATATGAAGTTTTGAAAAAAAATCTTATCGTAGAATTGAAAGTTCATTTGCACCACATTTTTTTTCAAAGGTCAAAATATAGGGCTGTGCGGCATATTTTCAACGTTTAAATGCCCCGAACTTCTCAGAGTTGAAACTTACACTTATTTTCTTAACTACCCCTACCTCGAATGAAAGGTTACCACAGATTTCAATGTAAACAATATGCACGTGTTTATTTACTGGTAACATTCCCCAGTTCTGTCTCTGCGATATGGAACACAGAGAGCATAACTGGGAACCAGTATGTCAACAAAATTAATTTTCTATGAATATTCTATTTCTCCCCAAAAGAGGCGTGTTGTCAGAAACAGCTGTATTTACAAAGTGCAACCTCTACAACAGATGTATCCATCGGATCACCAGCAGTGATGGTGATACATGGCTGTGTACATAATGTATATACAACTCGTCTGAACATCAACCCAACAATGTTAGATCTGTAAATTTGCTATATATACGTAAAGTTTTGTTTACCATGAAGTTATCTTATAACCAATTTTATTTGCTTATTGAAAATTAGGCTGATTAAAATAATTTAAGACAGCAGAGAAGATAATTCTGTTTTGATTGGTTATTACTGAGACTTAAATGAAAAGTAAGCTGTTTATACTGTAAGTTTATGATGTCTCTAGTCTGGTCAAAGAGTCAGAGTGTCCTACTTAATTAAACGATAAATTGCTGAAATTAGATAGCATGTTTTCACGTGCAGAGAAATTTCACTTATGACCAATGCATGATTGGATTTTCATCTTTCTTTTTGGTCAATGATCTTGCTGGGTCAGTGCGAGTTCACGTGTAAGTGTGTTTTGGTCACTTCCTTTTATCAGCAGCATTTGATGTGTTAACTTGTGATTCTTATCAAACAATTTGTTAAAACTTATTTGTCAAAATATTTAATTTTATGGATAATTTTGGACTGGAGAGATTTCCTTTTAGCAATTTGACGTAAAAATCGAGCTATATTTTTATTTTTCTGCTTACATTCTGAACAAACGTTCAGGTTAATGTTTTACCCATTTTTCCATTCGGATAGATCTCACGATTTTGATTTATGCAAAACACGTAGCAGTTGGTCAAATGCTCACATGAACAAACGTATAGATTTAAATAAGAAGAAATATTAATCATTCAAACGTGTCTCTAGCATTTTAAAATATGGGATATGGTTTACAGATTACTTAAGGAAGCAACACTATAAATTATATTATTTTTTTTTAAATTTAACCCTTATAGGTAAGTAGGAAATCTGGATTCAAAATATTTGTATTTGTCATCTGCATGGAAAAAAATATACTTTTAAAATATGTAAATACATATACACCGGGAATATCCATCTTTTATCATACAGATTAGTCCGGGAGAAAGCAGACCAAATATTTATTAACAAAATAGTTGCTATTTACATACCCAGCTTTTTTTCACATACATGTATCACTACGCATTTTAAATATTTAAAAATTTAACTGTCTCGAGTGGAAGTATTTATCATCACACTCGACAAAGTAGTGGAATCTATATTCATTCACTTGTATTTATTAAATTATGGAGGATGGACAATTTAAGGACACAACGAGGGTATCAGGGTTGATCAGATGACAGACCAACATTAGATCGATTTTGAATATAATTGTTCTTGTCAACTCCACATCTTACTTTACGCGTCTGGCGTATAAAATTATATATAACTATATAACTATTTACACCACTGGGTCGATGCCACTGCTGGTGGACGTTTCGTCCCCAAGGGTATCACCAGCCCAGTAGTCAGCACTTTGGTGTTGACATGAATATCAATTATATGGTCATTTTTATAAATTTACTGTTTACAAAACTTTGAATTTTTCGAAAAACTAAGGATTTTCTTACCCCAGGAGTAGATTACCTTAGCCGTATTTGGCACAACTTTTTGAAATTTTTGGTCCTCAATGCTCTTCAACTTTGTATTTGTTTGGCTTTTTAACTATTTTGATCTGAGCGTCACTGATGAGTCTTATGTAGAAGAAACGCGCGTCTGGCGTATAAAATTATAATCCTGGTACTTTTGATAACTATTTACACTACTGGGTCGATGCCACTGCTGGTGGACGTTTCGTCCCTGAGGGTATCACCAGCTCAGTAGTCAGCACTTTGGTGTTGACATGAATATCAATTATATGATCATTTTTATAAATTTACTGTTTACAAAACTTTGAATTTTTCGAAAAACTAAGGATTTTCTTACCCCAGGAGTAGATTGCCTTAGCCGTATTTGGCACAACTTTTTGAAATTTTTGGTCCTCAATGCTCTTCAACTTTGTATTTGTTTGGCTTTTTAAATATTTTGATCTGAGCGTCACTGATGAGTCTTATGTAGACGAAACGCGCGTCTGGCGTATAAAATTATAATCCTGGTACTTTTGATAACTATTTACACCACTGGGTCGATGCCACTGCTGGTGGACGTTTCGTCCCCGACGGTATCACCAGCCCAGTAGTCAGCACTTTGGTGTTGACATGAATATCAATTATATGGTCATTTTTATAAATTTACTGTTTACAAAACTTTGAATTTTTCGAAAAACTAAGGATTTTCTTACCCTAGGAGTAGATTACCTTAGCCGTATTTGGCACAACTTTTTGAAATTTTTGGTCCTCAATGCTCTTCAACTTAGTATTTGTTTGGCTTTTTAACTATTTTGATCTGAGCGTCACTGATGAGTCTTATGTAGACGAAACGCGCGTCTGGCGTATAAAATTATAATCCTGGTATTTTTGATAACTATTTACACCACTGGGTCGATGCCACTGCTGGTGGACGTTTCATCCCCGAAGGTATCACCAGCCCAGTAGTCAGCACTTTGGTGTTGACATGAATATCAATTATATGGTCATTTTTATAAATTTACTGTTTACAAAACTTTGAATTTTTCGAAAAACTAAGGATTTTCTTACCCCAGGAGTAGATTACCTAAGCCGTATTTGGCACAACTTTTTGAAATTTTTGGTCCTCAATGCTCTTCAACTTTGTATTTGTTTGGCTTTTTAACTATTTTGATCTAAGCGTCACTGATGAGTCTTATGTAGACGAAACGCGCGTCTGGAGTATAAAATTATAATCCTGGTACTTTTGATAACTATTTACACCACTGGGTCGATGCAGCTGCTGGTGGACGTTTCGTCCCCGAGGGTATAACCAGCCCAGTAGTCAGCACTTTGGTGTTGACATGAATATTAATTATATGGTCATTTTTATAAATTTACTGTTTACAAAACTTTGAATTTTTCGAAAAACTAAGGATGTTCTTACCCCAGGAGTAGATTACCTTAGCCGTATTTGGCACAACTTTTTGAAATTTTTGGTCCTCAATGTTCTTCAGATTTGTATTTGTTCGGCTTTTTTACTATTTTGATCTGAGCGTCACTGATGAGTCTTATGTAGACGAAACGCGCGTCTGGCGTATAAAATTATAATCCTGGTACTTTTGATAACTATTTACACCACTGGGTCGATGCCACTGCTGGTGGACGTTTCGTCCCCGAGGGTATCACCAGCCCAGTAGTCAGCACTTTGGTGTTGACATGAATATCAATTATATGGTCATTTTATAAATTTACTGTTTACAAAACTTTGAATTTTTCGAAAAACTAAGGATTTTCTTACCCCAGGAGTAGATTACCTAAGCCGTATTTGGCACAACTTTTTGAAATTTTTGGTCCTCAATGCTCTTCAACTTTGTATTTGGCACAACTTTTTGAAATTTTTGGTCCTCAATGCTCTTCAACTTTGTATTTGTTTGGCTTTTTAACTATTTTGATCTAAGCGTCACTGATGAGTCTTATGTAGACGAAACGCGCGTCTGGAGTATAAAATTATAATCCTGGTACTTTTGATAACTATTTACACCACTGGGTCGATGCAGCTGCTGGTGGACGTTTCGTCCCCGAGGGTATAACCAGCCCAGTAGTCAGCACTTTGGTGTTGACATGAATATCAATTATATGGTCATTTTTATAAATTTACTGTTTACAAAACTTTGAATTTTTCGAAAAACTAAGGATGTTCTTACCCCAGGAGTAGATTACCTTAGCCGTATTTGGCACAACTTTTTGAAATTTTTGGTCCTCAATGTTCTTCAGATTTGTATTTGTTCGGCTTTTTTACTATTTTGATCTGAGCGTCACTGATGAGTCTTATGTAGACGAAACGCGCGTCTGGCGTATAAAATTATAATCCTGGTACTTTTGATAACTATTTACACCACTGGGTCGATGCCACTGCTGGTGGACGTTTCGTCCCCGAGGGTATCACCAGCCCAGTAGTCAGCACTTTGGTGTTGACATGAATATCAATTATATGGTCATTTTTATAAATTTACTGTTTACAAAACTTTGAATTTTTCGAAAAACTAAGGATTTTCTTACCCCAGGAGTAGATTACCTTAGCCGTATTTGGCACAACTGTTTGACATTTTTGGTCCTCAATGCTCTTCAACTTTGTATTTGTTTGGCTTTTTAACTATTTTGATCTGAGCGTCACTGATGAGTCTTATGTAGACGAAACGCGCGTCTGGCGTATAAAATTATAATCCTGGTACTTTTGATAACTATTAACGCATTGCATAAAAGAGGGACGAAAGATACCAGAGGGACAGTCAAACTCATAAATCGAAAATATCCGATATCATCTGTGAAACGGTTATTTCAAAACGCTCAACCAACTGTTACGAAGGGATGATTTTAACTTTACCATTTGGAACTCTTGGTTTAAATACTTCCTTGTGAGCAGCAACCCTCTATCAAGAAAATCATGTTGGGAATTACATGCACGGAAATATCGTATAAATTGGGAGATATATACCCCGTAAGCAGGTGGGAATGTTGGTTGCTACTTAGAAATGAAAAGTTAAAGCTGAAATCATCTCTTTTGTCGTAAAGTTTTGTTTTCAACCGATCGTCATTGTCAATGAGGATTTATTCCCGAATATAACTATGTACAGCCAGGATATCTTGTCGTAGAATAGTTTATCGAATAAATGCACATGTATACCCCGATGGGGTTGAAGACATACATAAATCAACAAAATATTTTACAATACATCATAAAATACAATAAAAGAACAAAATATATATACATATGTATGACTGGAAAAACAATCAATAGTAATCTTATTGAGTATTTCAAAATTATTAAATCATATTAATCTGTCAGTTTTGGTACCTTCAATATCTCTATTCTTCCTTAATTAACAATAAATAATTAAATATGGAAGCTATTTGTAACGATATTAGAGGGCTTGAATTTCCTATCATGATTTCATTGAAAGAGGGCTACTGCTCCCAATGACGCTAGTTAAACAAGAGTTCCAAGTGGTAATGTTGAAATCATCCCTTCTTAAATTTTACGGACGCGATCACGAGTTGGTTGAAAGTTACTAAATATCCGTTTCACTGATGCAAGAGGATATGTTCCTGATGTCGTAAATACTATCCCGTTCCCTTTTCTTGAACCAACCGAGTAAGACTTATAACCCGAGTTTGTATTCGCATGAGCTACACAACGGGTGCCACATGTGGAGCAGGATCTGCTTACCAGGTTTTTGTTTGAGATGGTGCATGTTGTTCAGTCAGAAGTTTTCTATGATGTGGTTTTTTTTTAATCTATTGATTGTCACCTTTTTTTTTTGGCCATGGCGTTGTCAGTTTTTTTTAAATTCAGAAGCTTCAATTTCCCTTTTGTATTTTTGTTGTATTATTTAGAAATTTCATATTTAATTCAACACTATCCAGATGTTATGACGATAAAGAATTGCATACGTATTTACTCCGTCTACAATTTCTTGAAAAGAGGATATCCGTATTTTGTATATTTTATGGGAATTTCTACATATCACGTCATGTATTTATCTATTATTCTATACAAAAAAAAACTCACCATAACATGAGCATAGCTTTAGGCTTTCTTTTACTTCCTCTGAAATAATAAAATGTAATGTAAAAAAAATGAATAGAAAATATTTATGATCCTTAAGATGACAAATCGGATATGCATAACACTTAAATCGGGAGTGCCTGAAGTCATAAGTTAATATAAAAAAATATATATTTTTTGAAGTAAAAAAAGGTTCCAATTGATGTGTTAATGTTCTCTGAACTTAGGACCATAAGCTATCACCTTTCGGAGATGTTCGTGTGGAATTATAATAATAACCCAAATACAAAAAAAATATAAGGCGAGTGGGAACAGTCCTATGTCACAGGTTTTTTAGAAAGTGTCCTTAATCCAGGTCCTGTAATGTTTGTTTAAAGTTAAATACATTGGATGCAATGGTTTAAGGTGTTACTGTAGGTTACATCAGGAACAGGCTAATTTTGTAAATAAAATGGCATTTTGGATGTAAGTTACTTCGTTGTGATGAAGAACGTAAATTTGCTGCTGTTCAATGCATCAATTCCTTTATTGGTAAACAGAAAAGGATAGAATTTCCTCTTTTCCTCATGTAAAGGTTCTGGTCTTACTGGTTTGAAAAGACGAAAAAGTATAAAACATCGCAAATTACACTGACAAGTATGTATAATTGGAGAAAATGTATAAATGTATCCTTTGTCAAATGAATGAATTATTATTGAAACGATAAACTACTGTCGCCTTAGAAGCAATTGACAGGGATAATTTGTAATTGGCATCAACATGTTTAAATACAACGTAGAACAATATGCAGGGCAACAATATTTGAAATCTACAAATCGTGAATAGGTTTCCTCGGCATATTCTTCTTGAAATGACGAGGAACAATAAATAGTACCTGCACATACCTGTCTCCTATATTTCATCATTACTCATAATACAGTTGACTTTAAAATACAAACCCCTTCATTTGACCTGTCCTAAGGTTTACCCGCCGAATGTCTTATGCTTATCCTATTTTTTCTAAATAGTAACAAATCGTACAAATACGTGCGAAAAGATTCTATCAATCCACAATTAAGGTCATCTTACTTGAAAGTCATAGATATTCAAAGTACAATTTCTGGCAGAACACATTGTTAATGTCGGCTTTAATTTAAGTTTTTGCTTTGTAAATGCTTGTTTATTTGCCTAGGAAATTTAGTTGTGTCAATCTAAGATATGCTACTTACCAAACTTTGTCTCGTGATTTTTTAGAGTTTTATCTTGATCCATCACCTTCTACAAGTATACAAAAAAACGATTATATCTCTTGACGTCAAAACTGAAATCAAAAAAATACCGAACGCCGAGGTAAATTCAAAACGGTAAATCCTTAATCAAATGGCGAAATCAAAAACTCAAACACATCAAAATAATGGATAACAACTGTCATATTCCTGACTTGGTAGAGGCTTTTTTTTTTAGAAAACTGTAGTTTTATAGTTAGCTAAACCTCGCACTTTTATGAAAGTCGCATAAAATTCCACTATATTGACAACGATATGTGAACAAAACAAAGACATAATAGGTTAAATTTTCAAAAATTGGGGTACAGCAGTTCAAATTTTTTTTAAATCTTTATCACTATAAAACAAAGAAATATAAAACAAAGAAACTCAAAAGGCATATAGACAAAGTACATTAGTAAAAATGAAAGACAAGCATACCAGAATTTACCTTAGCACAATAAGCAATGACGGGATGTATAAGTACAGAGCCACGCCATATGTAACAAATTAAAGAAGCACCAAAAAGGAATATACACAAAGCTAAAATGTAAGCTAATTTTCTTTCGTTTCTGATTTTTAAGATTTACTCATAAAGATGTGAAGATTTTCCAGTATTCAGACATAAACTCAAAAGTGATTTAAGTATCTTTTATGGCGGGTTGTTAACTAGTAAAACAACATCCCTTTAGTATTTTTTTATTTAAATTTTTGAGATATGACATTGAGAAGTTTTATTCTTATATAGCGTATCATGGCACAGCTGTTTATTCATATGTCTGCATGTCTGCAATCATATCTTAGTTTATCAGTTTTTATAAAAAAAAAAAAAATATTTCACAATGATTTTATACACCTTATCGCTAATCCCGGCTGACCCGGCCGGTTGATCTTTTGACGCATACAACAATCACTTTTCCATTGTGGCGTCAGATATTTTGTTTTATGACGTCAAAATTTTACGGGAACCTGTGTGATTTTCAGTAATGGCGGACAAATAGCGATAAGGTGTATTTACCACCAACCTCAGAAACTAGACGAGTGCATTTAGTTGGATATCTGAAAAGGATGGGTTACATGCTGTTTTTGTTGTTTTTTCCGCATACACAATTTATATTCTAGCCCCAAATATCCCACAAATCATAAGGCAACTAACTGTCTTTAGACACTGATTGGTATGCGTTTTGAAAACTTTTCCAAAAGTCAAACTTACATTATGAATTTCCTTTAACTGATCTTTTTTATTTTGGAGTTCTTTCTTAATCCCTAAGATTTTTTCATCTGTCTCTGTTGCTACCAAGTTTGCGTATTCAGCTAAAACCTGTGTTTGTTGACGTATCTCATTTACTAATACTAGAGTAATACCAATAAGAAAACTTGAACCTGGATTAAAAAAATGAAAAATCAATCAAAAAATGAAAACAACTTTTAGATTAATCGTGTCAAAAACGCGTTCCTGGAATTGCCGTTATTGGTAATAATAACTCAAACATATATACATCACCTACTCTTTATCACGATGTACTCATTAATTACCTTCTGACATTTATAAAAATTCCTTTAGAATTTCAGCACTTCCGGGCATATCTATATACACTCCTCCTTACAAACCCGAATATCTGTACATCTCTTACAAATCACTATTTAAATCAAACTTAAAGCTATTAATTCGCTTAATTGTCCGTCATTTTTTTCCATATCGGTTGCTATTGGAAAGATGTAACGAAGAAAGGATCTTCTCTTAAACTCTCATTAGGCTCTAAAGTCCACTGTGTCATCAACTTGGGCAGTATTTTTCATCATAACCTATCATTTCAAATACCGATACCAAACCTATTGAAATCAAATTTTCAATTATGATTATGGATTAATGATGAAGGGTATTATCATTGCAAACTTCCAAGTGTGCATATTCTGTTCCATGTGCTTATATTGCTTGAGTTTCAAACACTTCTCAGTTGTATGATGTATTTCCCAACGGACCAAAGTATAGTGAGCCTTAATTCTTAAAGTTAATACTAATGAATTCAGTTGTGAATTATGCCATGCATTAACCTTTATGGGAAAAGAAGACATTGCTTTTTATTTGACGTGGATTAATGTCGTGGTGTTTTTGATACAATCGCATAAACGGTTCTAATTGTGCTGCAGTCAGATGCTCTTTTGGATAAATAATGTCTCTTCAGTTATTGATGGGCTTTAATTATTTAATAATCAAAATCCTAGTGATAGTTTAATCAACCCAAAAATGAAATGAAGAATAAAGAATAAAATAAAGTTCAAGATGGAAATGTGGAATAGAGACTACAACCCGACCAAAGTACAGATAATAGCCCGTACCCGTAGGCAAAACCTATAAACACAAATGTGTACAAGTTCAGTGAAAATTGATGTCTCACTAAACTCAGAAACAATGAATGAACTGTTTGTTGATGGGATATACAAGCACAGGGCCACGTCCACTCCATGTGTTTGTTATATGTATTCCTAGTGATAGTTTAATCAACCCAAAAATGAAATGAAGAATAAAGAATAAAATAAAGTTCAAGATGGAAATGTGGAATAGAGACTACAACCCGACCAAAGTACAGATAATAGCCCGTACCCGTAGGCAAAATCTATAAACACAAATGTGTACAAGTTCAGTGAAAATTGATGTCTCACTAAACTCAGAAACAATGAATGAACTGTTTGTTGATGGGATATACAAGCACAGGGCCACGTCCACTCCATGTGTTTGTTATATGTATTACTATGTGTATGCATGTGATCAATTAAGCCTTTTTAACTGATTTTTATAGTTGGTTCTTATGTTGAACTGTTACACCACTGTCCAAAATAAAGGGAATGGATGGGACCCCACTAACAGGTTTAACTACGCTTAATGTTGTTTAATGAATCTGAAAACGCATCACACGGTATACATGGTATAGCTGATTTATATTAACCTTGAAACAATTTTTTTTAAATCCGTATGATGTAGTTCCTGAGAAAGATGCGAGTAAAAATGGACGGACGAACGGACGGACGGACAAACAGAGGTAAAATATTGTAACCCCATTTTTTTAAAAGCGGGGGTGTAACTAGAGGCTCTAAGTAGTCTGTGTCGCTCATCTGATAATTTTTTTTACAATTGATGCACGAAATAATGTAACCTTTATACTTTAGCTTTAGTTTCAGGGATATAAGTCAAAAACTGCATTTTCCCCTGAATTCTAATTCAGCCATGTTGGCTGGCAGCATGGTCATGAGACACATTTTTTAAACAACATACCCTTAAGCTTATTATGGTCAAATTTGGTTTATTTTTTCTTAGTTGTTTCAAGAGAAGACCTTTGTAAAAGATTACAAAAAATCACGGAAAATTGCTAAATTTTGTCTTTAAAGGGTCAATTTAACATTTAAGTCATGTTTGACTTATTGTAAATCTTACTTTGATGATCATTGTTGCTTTTTACAGTTTTTATCTATCTATAACAATATTCAACATAATAACAAAAGACTGTAAAATTTCCTGAAAATTACTTATTGACAGCAACCCAACATTCGTCTGCAAATTTGAGAACAGATAAATCTTGACCTGATGAACAATTTTACATTTTTTGTCAAATTTGCTCTAAATACTTTAATTTCAGATCTATAAGCGAAAAACTGCATTTCACCAAAATTTCTATTTTTAGCCATTAGCTTAAAAAGCATATAAGACTAACACATATCAGAGACTCCCCACTAGGGACAGGTGCAAACAAATGCAGCGGGTTTAAACATTTAAATGGGCTAACCTTCACCTTTACATGAACAATAGTGTAACACCACAACATACAAAGACACAATATAAAAATATCAATTAAACGGACTTAACTAAAGCAAAAGACATATTAACAAAAATACATACACTGAACAAATGAATTGTATCTTATGACACATGGAAATAAAACAATCAATAAAATAAGGGGTGGGATGTTAAACAATTTCAGTAAGACATCCATAACCTTATACACGAATGATTTCCTAGTACCGATGGTAAAATTTAGTAATACACGAGCGAATTGAACAATTTGAAATATATAAACACCATAAGATAGTGACAATGGACGTCAGCATCTAAATATCGATAATTAACAATAGTACATCATTTTCTATTTAATCTATCCAAACTTCAACGTGTTCATAACACAGCTGCCAGACAAGTTACTCGCAAAAAAAAGTTTCAACATATAACTCCAACACTTATGACTCTTCATTGGCTACCATTCAAATTCCGATGCCAGTACAAATTGTTGCTTTACGCATTCAAAGCCTTGCATGGACTTGCACCTTCGTATATTAGTAAACTAATACATTTCTACAAACCAGAACGATCGTTGCGATCTGAAAATGCCTGTAATTGAGATGCCAAAAGACGTACGGACCAAAATGTATGGTGAACGGAGGTTCGATGTGGCGGCCGGGACTCTGTGGAATAGCCTTCCAACAAATCTTCGAAATGAACAATCGCTAGAACTATTTAAGAAAGGACTAAAGACGCATCTATTCAAAATTGCATTTGTGGACCGTTCATAGTTGAGACCTGGAACTGTGATTGGTTGTATTTGACTGATGTTGATTTTTAACATTTTGTACATTTTAGTCTGATTTTATGTGTTTATGTATATTTTGATATAACATTTCATTTTTACATCGAGATGACCTTGAGGTCATTCCGATGTATTGCTATCGCCTAAATTTCCATTATGCAAATTAGTTTTGGGTTTTCAACCGATCTATAAAAATTATAGATCCGCGAACATTATCTAGTGCAAAATAACATTACTTATCGCTTGTTTTAAATTCAATTTTTTTAATGGCTACTCCTAAAAAAAAAATTAAATCACAATTAATAATATGAAACTGTTTTGTCGTTATATATATATATATATGCATATCTATGCACACGTACCGAAAATTGTGTTAAAGTTTGCGGAAGACTATCTCAAAAACGTTTTGCGACACTCCCTGTAAGGACCGGTAACTCTGTAATTATTTTTGCGGGAAAATATGAATGGCTTCTCATATCCAATCTTTTAGAAAAATCGATTTGTTTACAAGCTGGAGTATTTTAGTAACTTATTTTTAAATACAAAAGCAAAATTCAGCAATTTTAGAAATATTTAGTTAAGATAACAAGTGTTCAAATTTTTACTTATTCATTAATAATTTCTTTTAATTCATTTTTTACCGAGTTTCTGGAGTTTTAACTTTTTAAAGTTTATTTGATGTTGTAGGCTTTTAAACATATTTTGGTATATTTTTAACTTTGTAATTTCGTGTATGTATGAACTTGTGTACTTTTTTTTTAACATGTTTTAAAAGCGCTTAGAGTAATTGTTGTTTTATATAATGCGCTATAAAAATGCCTTGTTATAATAATAATAATAAGTCCCCCTTTCATAAAGTAAGTAGATACAATAGACATTAGATTTAGGTGACAGTAGAAAAATGAGAATGATCAGCATGATGAATTAAGGATTGCTGGCATTCACTGCCACGCCAGCTCAAGACCTCAATAACACTGATTAAAAGATTAGTATGAAATTCAAAACAGTGTGGCTGTGGCCATTGATTGACACATTAAATTCATCCATTAACTGGTACAATTTAGGTGAACGTTTGTATGTAACGACCACTGCTCACTATGTACTTTTTAAAGACACTTAAACTATGGGGTCACCAAAGGTTCTCAACACCTTAATAAAGTAATTCGAAGAATTAATCAGAAATAACACGATGTTTTGATTTATATCAATTATATAAATCAAAACATAAAGGTTATTCCTGATTAATTTTTCAATTATTTTATAATTAAAGGCGTTAAGAAACCTTTGGTGACCCCACAGTTTAAATGTCTATCGTAGGTACGTCGTGAACAGTGGTCGTTACATACAAACGTTCACGTAAATTTTCCCAGTCAATGGATGAATTTAATGTGTCAACCAATGGCCACAGCCACACTGTTTTGAATTTCATTCTATTTCGTCATGTCTTTGATAAGAAATATCTAGCACACTCTCTCCCTTTAAGGGTTTAGTATATAGCCACCATATATTATACGATAACATTATTCATGTCATGACAACAATTGTTTTAGAATAAATGTGTTGAATTACGTTCCGATGCAACGACCTTATGAGCGATTTTTTTCATTCAAAAACATGCCGTCTTTACAGATTTGTAAAAAATGTCGTAACTGTATCGACATCCCTTCTGAAAAAATAAACAAGTAGAACCCGATTTGCTACAATATCGAAAAGTCCATATTCACCCTTTTTTGGAACAACTACAGAAGGGAACTTCAAAATAAAATCTTATCATAGATATCAGAAGAAAGTTGTGTTCGTCAGTCATTTTGTTTACAAAAGACTCGACTGTGATGCTTGAATTCAAAAAGTTAATTAAGCCGTATGAATTACAAAATTGAAGAGCATCGAAGACCAAATATTCCGAAAAGTTTTGCAAAATGCAGTTAAAATGTTATCGCATCAATATTTCGAAAAATTCAAAATTTCATATCCAATTAACAGACATACCAATTTTTCAGTGCATTAAGATTAAAATCACTTTAAATATTTCAATGTGTTTATCAGTTTAGCTTTTGACAGTATATCTTCCTAAATCACGTTTTTCAAAACCATACTAAAAAAAGGTGCATATTCCACTTAAAATATGTATACTTATCGTTCGTAATTTTCACGAATGAAAGTTTTTAAAATATGTCCTTGGTTTCTTCTGCCTTATTTTAAAGCTGTTTATGCTATTTGTTTGCAAATGATCAAAAAAATTTAAAGCAATAACCAGTATTACATTGGTTTCACTTGTAGTTATTTTGGAAGAAAAACAATACATTTAGTCAGTATAATCAATTTTGAAAATAAGAGCAAAAGAAAAAAGAAAAACTTAGTACAAATTCGCATGTAAATATTGGCAATAGTAGTATACCGGGTTTCAAACTTAAACTGATGAACACACATCAATTATAAGAGGAAAACAACGAAACAAAAGAAACACTGAACTGCAACAAAAAAACAAACGACAATGCAACATACATAGAAACGAACTACTGCCATATTCCTGACTTGGTACAGGACATTTTAAGAGAAAAATGGTGGGTTGCACCTGGTTTTGTGGCTTAGACGGAATTCTGTGGATTCACGAACTCCAAAAGGAGCGAGACCGGATTCGATATAACTCTGTTAGAATAGTTGTTGTGTGAGAACAACACTCTGTTAATAACGTTATATGTATAATTGCCATACGGTGGTGGAATGTCACTGTCACTTACTGCTGAGGAAATATCAAAAATCTACTGATATGAATCCATATATTTAAAAAAAAATAGCTGAACCAAATCAGGAATATGACAGTTGTTATCCACAGTTGTTTGATGTGTGTTTTTTTTTTAGTTCTGTATTTTGGTTATTTTCCATATTTTTTAAACACAACAAATATGTCGATTAAAACGTGCTGCATTTTGAAGATATCGTATCTAGTTAATTTCGTTGTTTTTTGTTTTTGATTTGGTGTGTTCGTGCAAGAGTAAAATTATTCATGACTTGAGACGAAGTAAATTGTATTAAAGTTTTCCATTTTTGTAAAATGATATAAAAATAAAGAGATGTGGTAATATGATGGCAAAAGAGACAACTTTCCACTAATGTTCGAATGAAGTGGATGTAAGCGATTATAGGCAACCGTACGACCCTTAGCAATAAGAAAAAACACAATACTATATAGTTGGATACAGAAAGCCCCAACATGACAATTATGAAACATTTCAGCTGAGAATACTAATAGCCCAATGTGTCACACAAACCCATTTACGAGAATAAAATTGAGAATGGAAATATAGAATATGACAAAGACAACAATCCGACCAAAGAGCAGACACAAGCCGAAGGCCACTAATGGGTCTTCAACGCAGCGAGGAAATCCAGCACCGGAGGTGGTCCTCAGATGGTCCCTAAATAAAATTGTGTACTAGTTCAGTGAAAATGGACGTCAAAAACACAAACATGAACAAAAAATTAAAAAAAACAAAAACATACAAGACTATACAAGACTAACCAATGCAACTTGGGGCAGGTGCAAAAATGCGTCAGGGTTAAAAATGTTTTATGAGATATCTTAACCCACCTCCTATACCTCTAGCCAATGTAGAATAAAACAAATACAGTAGACATGAACTAACGAAAACCATTGAAATAAAGGCGTTGTTAAACATGTTTAAATGCGACAACCCTTCCCTTACCCTGAACAGTGATGTAACGACACAACACAAGTACAAACTATGCACCCGAAAAAAAATATGATAATTGCAAAAACGACAACTACTTAATTACGGGCTCCTGACTTGGGTAGACTCTTATTGAATGTCACGGTGATAAGCACGTTTGATAATCGTTTTTATAATGTATAAGTGTCTTTTAAGATTGTACGCATGTACATTTAGTCATTGTGAATGCGTAAACACATTAACTTGATTAACGATACGTAAATCACATTACCTTTTGTTTTCCATTTATTCAGTTTTCCAATAACTTGATTTTCATCGATTGGACTCATACTGATGTCCCTGACAAACTTCTCCATCAGCTGGAATGATGTCGAGTACTTTACAGCATCCCATTTAGTATTATCACAATGAGCCCACTGGTTCCTTATATTTGTTCGTACCTTCATTAAAATTACATAAAATAATATTTTAAGTTAAGACTGTAGAGATGAGCATCATGTTATATTTTATCAACCAAAGTATAATTATCATGATTGTTAAAATCACATCATTTTGTCTTTACAAGCCTTTCCCGAATGTGACTCATCCATAGATTGATATAAGGATAACGATCTAAGCCAGTAGATGAACAGGAACAAACTACTTTGTATGTGTACCTGATACCACTCAATCTTTGATTGGTTAATTTTTACAAAATATGAATCTAGCCCTCGTTGCCTTATTATTCGGACAGTTTGATCAATTAAGGGGTCATCCACAATTGCCAAACATTTTCCAAAAAGTAGCTTGTTCTAAAATATATGCAGGCATCACAGATACACGTCATCAAATAATACAGTCAGATTTATATGTTTCAGTTTATTTTCAAAGCAATTTCTATAATAGACAGGATCTTCTTTTTTTTAAGAATAATTGATTCTTGTCTTGAAATCTGAAAATGATTCATGTACACTTTTTGACTGAGGGTGTGGCGTCTAGAAAATGTATGTTTTGTACACTTTGGAAATGGTTGACAATTATGGATGATCCCTGACAACTTCGCATGTTTAATTCTTTATCTGAATATCAATCTGCTGACATTAATCAAGAGTATTAAATATAAGGTTTTATAAAGTCTAATTTTACTTTTAAAGGAAAGCCATGTACATATATGATTTTCTTTTCTCTTTCCGTTTAAGACTATTATCATTTTATGTCAACCTTTGATTGGTAAATCAGTCCTTTAAACACTATCTCGTTTGACAATATATAAGTTTTAAATTAAAATTTCTAACATCAGTTCGTCTATAATGTGCTTAGCCTTGAGCATACGGTACTATAAAATTGAAGCTTTTAATGTTATTTACAGTAATTATATTTGATCCCTATGATAAATATAAATTATTTAAATATCATTTTTATTATGTTTTTTTAAGTAAATGACAAACCATCAGTTAACACAGATACTGTACGTACATCTTCAGCATCTGACTTTACAACTGGAGAAAACTTGTCAATGTTGATGATCAATCCTAACAAAGCAGAGGAGTCGCATGTTTCATCAAAGCCTGTATAATGTGCCATATGTGTTTGTAAAAATAGCCTGGATAAATCAACAGAATTCTTGATCGTGAAGTCGTAGTTTGCTTTTTGATAACCATGATTTGCCTTGTTGTTGTTGACATTCTCATAATTCAGGTAGGTATTTGTTGGTGGATATTGTTTTAGATGATTTGAATGTATTTGTGTATCAATCTTATGGTTACAGGATAGTTGATTATAAAGGCTTGTTAAAATTGAATTAACATGGATCCTCAACGTTGGTGCTAAGACGCTATGAAGGCATATTCCAACAACCAACCATCTTTTCTGGTTATCACTTAAATCTGTTGGGTTTACTTTAAAACAACAAGAATAACAAATAACATTGGTTGTCTATTTATCTAATTCATTTAATTACAAGCGAAAGTGAATCAACGCCTGATAAATCTGTAGTACGATAGAGTTCCTAAAGTGGATACCTCGGGTATTCAGGGTCGTTATTATAAAAAAAACATTAAATGTATCTAGTCTTATTACAACAACACTTTAGGGACTGCTGCAGAAATTTTATTGATAGACATGTTTCGGTATCCTGATGACGGTCTCCTAGGCTCCGAAACATGTCGATCAATATAAAATGTCTGCAGCAGTTCCTTAAGTGTTGTTGTAATAAGACTCTCTTCATTTTATATTTCATTTTATGAATAAAAATAGTCATTGACTTTAAGTCATCAGTTTGCCTATTGGACTCTACTTCAACATGTATATGATTAGTAATCGTACATGTACTTACATGATTGAAAAACATTCTCGTACATTTTTTCTTAGAACACCGTCATATCAATTCGTCAAAATTCATCAATTGTTCTATGATCGACTTATTATGACATAAATATTATCGCAATGCCTTTTGAGCGATATCTGATAACTATAGGCTGCAAGGAGCTTGTGTCGCTCACCTGATTTTTTTTTTGTTTACAACTGATTGTTGTTTACAGTTATCTATAAAAATATTCAAGATAATAACCCAAAACTGTAAATTTTCCTTAAAATTACTAGTTCAAGGGCAGTTTCGTCTCAACATGATGAACATATTTTCCCCCGTGTCATATTTACTCTAAATTCTTTAGTGACAGAGATATAAGCCAAATCTGCATTTTATCCCTATGTTCTATGTAAGCCATGTCGGCCATGTTTGTGTCTTAGGTCAGTCAGCGCCCCCCCCCCCCCCCCCCCCCCCTTAGGCAAAGTTCTGGATCCGCCACTGTTATATGCATATTTTTTTAATAACTAAATGGATAGTTTTCATTATAAAACTTATGTACATATACTTTTTTTCTGAAGAAAATTCTTTGATTTGTCCATATTTTGAAGTTTACTTTTTTTTTAATTGCTTGCTTCCAGAAAGACATTTGCCGACATATTTTCCATATGCAAAGTGACTTGTAAAACTACGTTGATCGCAATACGCATGGATCTCTCATTGAAATAAACTATTATCTGATTATACATGTTATACACGTGCTCAATATCCATGCTTCATTGTTAATAGTTTACTATAAAGTGACAATCGGTAAACTTCGGCATAAAAAAACACGACAAATAATTAGCCGCCATATTTACACATCATTACAGACAGAGAGAGAAAAATGATGACTATACGATATGTTTGCGTAAAAAAGGATAAAATTGTGCACAGAAGACTAAGTTTATGATAAATTCATGCATTCAATTTGGTTCAAGAATTGAATAAACCATATTTTCCACCAGTCACTCGTTTCATATGACAGTTTAACATTCCCAAAACTAACAAAGCTTATCACTAATAGACATTGCGTGAGATATTTATTAAACCAGAAATAAAATGTAAATGATTCACTTTTGAAAAATACGTGTGTATACAAAATTCAACGTGAAACATTTTGAGAAAGAAAGTGAAAAAAGAGTTTACAGCAGCGTTTTGTTCATACGTCATGAAAACTTCTTCAAATCAACTTGCTCTATTTACAACCACATTGCTAGCCTGAAATTTTTAGAAATGCCGATGATGTGGATGCCTTCTTCTATAAATATAAAAATAAGGAAATGAATGAGTATTACCATTCACCAACGACAAAAGAACGTTATAAAATCCTAAACCATCCACGAACAAAACTTTGAATATTCAAACAGATATTAACGGCCTATTAAAAGTCGTTTTTATAAAAACCAAAATCAAATATGATCACAAGACAACAGTAGACAGTGTACTATTGGTTCCTAGCTTTAAACACAAGAACTATATTTGAATAATGATTTGGGTGAATGGAACATGAACAATATTGACTGCTGTACCACTGTTTTCGATAGTTTTACCTATTTTGGCTGTTTGGTTTGTTCACTCATCGTTGTCACTGTAATGGAAATTCATGAGTCGATCAAAGAAGTGATGGCTATAAAACCAAGTTTTATCCACCATTTTAAATATATTAAGAAGATACCTGTAGCCCTTACAAGTCAGGAACATGACAGTTGTTATCCATTCGTGTGATGTGTTTCAGCTTTTGATTTAGCCATTTGATTAGGGACTTTCCGTTTAGAATTTTCCTCAATGTTCGGTATTTTAGCTATTTTACTAATTTAAGTTTTCTCTTTACATCAACTCATTTTTCAAACATTTAAGCCGAAAAAGTATGAAGAACACGAAATGATAATGCCCGCGTCACACTGTCCCGATTTTTATATACGATGGACACCCGAATGCGAAAATTGTAAGTTCGTACGAAGTTGGTCCCGATCTCGTTAAAATACCAAAAAGTGACAGAAGTAAGTACGATGAATAACGAAGTCTATACGATGGTGCCGAAATTATATACGATAGCAAAAGATGGACATACGAAGGTTAACCGAAGAAGGGTATTTAAGCTTCATATCTCAGCCGAAGCCTACACGATGGATCACGAAGGCTACACGATGGATTACGAAGGCTACACGATGGATTACGATGATGGCGCAATGACCATACGATGTCTAAAAGATACGAACAGAATTTCGACAACATATCGTTTCTGTACAAGTCTGCCATGCATGGCGGGAAATCGATCTTTTGTCTAATTCTTATAAAACTTAGTTTATTATCCCCTCGCCTACTACATGTAATTTGCGTGTCGATAAAATTGTTATGGACACTCTAGAACCAAAATGCTCAAAACTTGGTATGGTGTTACTCGTTAAGAATATCTTAAACGCTATTTACTTTAAAGTTCAAAGGTCAAGGTCACAGTGGCAGTTGTAATACAAGGCAATATCACCCTTGTGGACACTCTAAAACCAATATGCTTCAAAAGATTTTAACCACATTTGGTATATTGTTCCTCCTTGTAATGATCTGACATTTTTAAGGCCAAAGGTCAAGTTCATGCAGATGGACTTGTTTTTTCTCCTTGAAATAGCATAATACACAGCAAATTGGTTGCTCATTTTTTTACCTGCTGGTTCTTAAGACAATAATAAAGGTATTTTCAGTTACTGAATGTTTTGGTTGATTTCTAAAAAAATAGTTTATGTATCAAATATGTATATTCAATTTACCATTTTCTCATGTGTCATATACAAATATAGTGTCCATATTTGTCCCCAATATGTTACATACGAGGGGATGCCACGCTCGACATTGTCTTGTTTGATCTGTAAAATGTGTGCACTAGTCTGAATAATCACCCATAATTATGCCCATGTTTACTGATCTATCTTAAAGGTAAGGTTATGGGTTCGTTGATCCCTTTTATTCAAAAAGAGCTCTTTCCAGGAATCATAATAATATAGACAAAAGGAAGGATGTGGGGAAAGCAACAAATGCGGCAAAATATGACATATAGAAAATAAAATGGTTATGGAGTAAACATTCGTGTGACAACAACTCAGATGATACATAAAAAATCAGAATAATGAAGAAAAAGTTGGATTCCTTATATACGTGGACCTGCAGTGTTGGTGTTCGAGGCGCGTTTATGATTTTCATTATGTTACTTGATATGAAAAATTGACAAAAAATAATATTTTACTTGTAAAAGTAAATCCTGAGCCTGTAATATCTACTCTTCTTGTTCCATTTTAATTAATAGAAACAACGCTGTCGCCTTTCTTGTTCTCATAGAATCATATGATATGAGCTCCATGTTTTGTGAACGTCTTTCCTAACTGTCGTATTAGACTGACCAGTGCATATCGCGGATGGCACTTTAAATGTATTTTAGCGCGAAAATTAACTTACATTTAGCTGGATTTATTGCCGTCGTAGTTCCATCTTGTCGCCTTCGTACTTTTATTCGATGGCAACACGACGGGATTACGAGGTCTTCACGAAGTCGTGTTGCCATCGTAAGACCTTCGGGTATCTTCGTGATTCATTCGTGTAGACATCGTAATGTCAAAACTGCCCGATGGAAACGATGGAAACACGAATGCAATACGATGTACAAAGATGCATTCCCGGTGACATTACGATGGTGAGGATGGTGATACGAACTCAATACGAACCCTCAACATCGGACGCACCTTCGGGGATTTTTTAACATGTTAAAAAATTTAGAACCCTTCCCGAAGTTGTCCCCGAAGGCTAGAAAAAGTGGCCGATGATTCTAAGATGGTTAAAGATGGCACTACGAATAGCCCGATCTGGATAAGATCAGTCCCGATTTTGAAAATTTCCATTATCGTGTTACCATCGGCGTAAAAATCGGGACAGTGTGACGCGGGCATTAAGGAAATACAATAAATCGTTAGGTACAGGTAAGAGGTACAAATATATTTAGGTTAAACATTTATCAACAGTTTTATCTATATAATAGCAAACGGATAAAGTCGCTGGTGAAAAAAGTATAAATCCATGGAAACGTTGCATGCGTTATAAAAAAAAATATGATATTCGGAATGATTTATTATAATAAGACAACTATCTCCATAAGAGTATGAACCAATACAAGTCAATGTAAGAAATTTTACAATGAGCAAAAAACACATTTAGTTTAAATTTGTAACTACGATAATGTTTTAAAAAATATGAATAAAAGTATGAAAGTGAATATATTTCCTATTCTTTATAGTAATAAAGCAGGGTCGTACATATGTTTCTGTCTAGTATTTAAACTTTAACATTTCACTATTACATATTTAATCTTTAAGAACTATCTAACTTGTTCGTACTTGGAACGGAGGTATCATATATTGTAGGATTAAAATTATCTAATTTTGGTGCAATTTAAATCACGTTTCCCCGGTATAAATTCTTTCGTCACAAAGATTTAATAAATCACACAAAATAATAAAATTAAAAAGCCAACAATGATAATGCGTTGTACCCCCTGTCAATTTATTGAATTTTATTTACCTAGGAATTAAACGGTGAACGCTTGGTATTGAATGGTCAATACTTGAAGTCTCGACTTAAATCTAAACAAGGCTCTGTACCGTATTAGTCGGATTCTACCGTACATAGCAGATTATAGCTACTGTTACCCCCAGTCTATCACGTTTATCAAGAGTCATATTGATATTTTTCTTCAGGATGTGATAGTTTAAACTTAGTTCACCAATCAATTGAAAAACTTTTTTTTTCAATATAAGAAATGAAAAAGATTAGATTTCTCATAAATATGAATTAACGATGCGAGAAGAATGATTTGAAAGATAATTGGGGAAGTTTTATGTTCGAATCATATCTATTTAAGGAAAATTAAAGCATGACAACATTTAACGGTGAAAAATTATCTGATGGAGAACCGAACAACAGGTAACGCTTAAGACTGTCAACTTCCGAACAGACTTTTCATTATCGTGTTATGTTCCGAAACAAAACTTGTCATTCACTTTGATGGGGATTTAATTCGAAATAGAACTATTTATTCCGATTTTACAGCGTACAATGGCGTAAGAGAAATATAATCGGACATAATTATATAATTATAATGCCTGAGAAAATATTTACGACTAGACCGTGGACTCAACATCCATTGTCTCCAGGAAAACTATACAGACAGCAGCGAGCAGATATTAAAACACCTGTCATTAATACATACGCCAAACAGGTAAGATTACTTATATCTGTTAGGAATGAGTATGTGTTTGTTGTTTGTTGTTTTTTTTTATTTGTATAAATTTGTGTTTTGTACCCTGGTCCAGTGGGACAAACTACTGTACCAATAAAACTACTTTTAAGGTACAGACTAACTAGAAATTTTACTATCTTTAAGTAGGATCCTAGTTGTTGAGCTGTATGCTGGAAAGTCTGTATGGCTTCGCGGGATAAAGATACGCTGGCACATCAGCTATTTATTAGACTGAGGCCTAGTATACTTCATTTGTTGGCAGAGCGTCAAGCCTCTTTTACGTGTAAAAATATTGTCGACGATGCCTACAGTGTTTCTTAACGAGCCTGTTCCAATAGGAAAACGGTAGACCATATAAAACATGGCTATATTCACAATAGAAATCTTATTTTTTTTTTTAAACATTTCAGAACAGACTGACTTTACTGGCTTTGCTTATTGTTGAAGACCCTACGGTGACATATAGTTGTTTTTATCTGTGTCATTTGATCTCTTGTAAAGAGTTGTCTCATTGGTAATCATACCGCATTTTTTATATATTGCTTACTGTTTCTAGATCAAAACACTCATAAAATATTTGAGTTTATATGTATTTTCGTTTTATTTTTTTATCATGTTTATTTCTATTCCACTAATTGTGTGCATGTCCCCTTAGAATCATTTGTTACTTTTGAAGTTATATAATACTTGTCGTGTACGGTTTACACTTATGTGACTGTGTTATCACATTACTAAAACCATACTGTCAAAGCAAAGTGTACCCTGTCTCTGTTCAAATTTTATTATATTGAGGGGCAGCTAGTACAAACAACAGTTATTTTGGGGGGAAGGACGCTTCATTCATTGTAAAGTTGTAAGGACAAAGTCAAGAAAAAACAAAACTAAGGAAAATAAGTTGAATCTTTCAAGAAAATGAACAAAAATTCTTAAAGACTTAAGATGCGCATGAAATATGTTTGTTTTAATAGAGACTAATATCAATAAGTGAATCGATAAAATTGTCCTTTACACGTTCGTCCAAACAGTTATCCTACGAGAAGTACCTGCTTGTCTGGAGCTGTAAGATAATCTTTAAATGGTAATCAATGATTGTGTACTAGGCCTCTAAATACAAGGATAGTCATAAAGTCACGAAAGCAAAAACCTAAAATATTAGACTAAAGAATGTCGATCTAGTCTGGGGATGGGTTTTTTTCAAGTTAGAAATGCGTAAATTTATGAAAGTTTTCCTATATCCGTTCTCTGGAAATTCTTCTACAAACATTTAATCATAGAAGGTCTTTCTTTATTTTTACGTAATTCACGTCTGAAAGAAATATGATTTATATGTATTATATAAAACGACAATTTACAAAAAAAAATAATTAAGGACTACTGCGTGAATTGACCAGTTTGTGTATTTAAACAATTATAGTATATAAATATGGAGATATCATGGTATGATTGCAAATGAGACAATTATACAACAGTCGAAATGACGTGGATTTAAGTAAGTATAGGCCACTTAATGGCCTTCAACAATGAGAAAAATCAATAATGATTTTTTTTCATGTGGAGTCATTGTTAAAAATACCACTTGAACGTTTAATTATCCAATACTTTAGACAAGGGTGCCTTTAGGACAATACAACAAGTAATTTCTGGATAATCTTTATAGAGACAAGCAATTCGTTATAAAAACAACAAAATATTAATATTCAACATGTTATTCTAAAATTAAAATTTCCTAGGATTAGGTAAGGAATAAAGTTTAATGCATTGACAATTTGATATGATAGCCAATGGCTAATATGTGTGACCAATCTAACGTTCAAAGTTTGGGTTTTCAGTGGATGTTTTGCATTCATTTTAATTTGCTATCTTGATAAATGTTCATGTCAATGTTTTATCAGGACTTTAGCTTCAACATCATACTACTAGCTTATAATGTAGGTTGACGGTCATCATTGGAGATCGCGTTGTACGTTTAAATGTTCTTTTATCTTATAAACTTTTATAATTTCATTCTAAAATCTTTTTTTTATAATTTACTTGAAAAAACATATAAACCTAATATATTCGATTGGGAAGATGTACGATGACGCTCTAATTTCAAAATATTTCGAACAGAATACAATTCAACTGAAGGGGAACTTTCACGAGTAGCATTTGACGAGAACCAAAATCTGCCAATGGTAAGTGATGGACGAATAAAGTTAAAGCCAGAGTTATAATTTGCGTTCGCTGTACATTTCCCAATCAAACAACTTCAGAAACACTAAAAGCAGAGTCTAAATAGAATGATAACATGTCAACTTATAGATCTGTTGATTTGTTTGTGTTGGTATGCTGCTGTTTCATTATTTTAAAATCCCAAACGAATAATTTACCATCTATATAATTTTATCAGAAGATAAAGACCCTTGTTGATTGAAATTCATTTCATAAAGACCCAGTGTCATTTAAGCATTGAATTTAAATAAAAGGCATACGTCGTTATATTTCTTGATAAATTCAACAAAGAGGTCATAACATTTAAAATGCAATAATGGCGTTAAAATCAAATTTAATATCTATGTATTTTAAATAACACATGAGCAAGTATTGAATATCAAATAAGTGAAAGCTGTGTTTATCATGATATATCATCAGTTTAAAGATCAATCTGAGAAGAAATTATTTACACGTTCATGCTTCGTAGGTTACCAGTATACATTATTTCAATTATCTGAAAAATGGTCATGGGAGTGAAAAGCCAACAAGACTCTCATATTTCACTTCTAGCTTAATAATATTAAAGTTACCAAGTTTACCGCACCAGATGCGTATTTAGAAAATAAATGTCTCTTCAGTGATGCTCGAGGCCAAATAATTTGAAAATGCATTTGACATAATATAAAAAAAAATAAGAGCTTTTTCTATAAACCAGAACGGAATGAAGTCTAAGGAGTTTGCCTTTTAGTAACATTCGTTGTAATCATGGTAATACGAAAGGAATTACAAAACTACTGGGCAGTACAAAGTAAAATCACAAAAATACGGAACTCCAAGGAAAAATCAAAACGGAAAGTCCCTTATAATCAAATGGCAAAATCAAAGGTTAAAACACATCAAACGAATGGACAACAACTCTCATATTCCTGACTTGGTACAGGCATTTTCAAATGTACAAAATGGTGGATTGAACCTGGTTTTATAGCGCTTAACCTCTAACTTGTATGACAGTCGAATCAAATTCCATTATGTTTACAACAGATCGCATCATTCACCCATGCTGACTGCTCCGAGGAAAATGAAAGACATACAAAAGCATGTAAGAACAAACCTCACAAGGTCGAGATAATCATCGTGTCTTGATACAGGCTGAAAATACAGTAAACTGGAAAGTGAATAGACATGTAAAATAGAAAAAAATTATGTAATGAGTAGCCTCGTACAACAGCACGGGAACCAACGTGCCTCATCTCAATTTGCAATAGGAAGACCTGCAAGCAAACACTGTGGGTTAAAATATTTTTTACGATTACGTAGAGGGTATGGTTCTATCATAATCTTCATAGCTTTTTCTAGTAGATTATTGTAATAATTCATTTAAAGTTTATAACTATTTGCAATTAATTGAAAAGGGGGTACATTTAATTTACCTCTATGCAGGCAAAAGTTGATACAATCTTTATATTAAAATGCATTCCAATCTTCAAACTTGACTTGTGTCACCTGCATTATACTGTCTATATGAAACTGGGAATTCAATAATAGTACATGTTGTATATTTTAAGTTAATGTACTTGTACTCTTAATAAATAGCATGGGAACCCGAACTCGTATTAATTCTGATTTTACAAGAGACACTTAAAAGCAGTTAATGTAAATATTTAAATTTAATTTAAATCTCTTTATACCTACGTGTGAGTAATCAAACGACAAATTGACCAATATACATCTGTGTACCTGTTAGCTAAAAACACTTAATCTAACATCAGTATTTATATTTATGAATTAAAAAAAACGCCTTCTTTATGTTTAATTATTGATACAATGTTTCATGCTTTTGACAAAGTTTTAATTGTAAAACTGATTAACCAAAAATGTTAAAGTTGAGCTTAAAGTGTTTTTTTTTTATTTATATAATATACCGGCTTTTTTTCTTTGATAAGAAATATTTATATTTAATTGGTTGACATATTATGTCTGCATTTGTATTTTCCCCCTTAAAATTTTAATACATCTGTGTTAATTATATATTTATACATACACGTCTAGATGTGTGACAACTTTACGACAGACGTTCTCCAACGATAATACTATACTAATATTTTGTCTCTAAATAAGCCAAATATTGCTACATCTGTGAATTAAGTTTTTTTCTTTAATTGATCTAGAAATTAATTTTTGCACTTTCTCTATATATTCTATCATTTAATTTGTCAGTTAGAAGATCACAAAGGGCCACAAGTTTTTACCTAGGGAAAATGGGAGGAAACCCCTCAAAATCGGTATTATCAGCAAATCAGAAGTTTGAACTATTGACCTCCAGTGAAGACACCACTTCCCCTCCAACATACATGTATCTCCAATTGAAAGTTTCGTTTTAAAAACGATTACAATTAGAATTTATTTAAAGGACAATCTCTAATAAAGCCATGGAAACTCTAGATTTCATCTATAATGCACTTTCTGAAATTCTCTGAACAGACGGACAGACGCACGCACAAAGCAACAAACGAAATGGAAACCTACATTAAGAATACTGACGTTTGAAAACTTTTCAATGGATATGCAACAAACATGTCTCACTAACTAGTAAAGATATATACGTGTAAAAGAAAATGCACATACATGTATCTATCATTTTACAATTTCAATATGGTTCAAAACTTATTATTGATTTATACAATTGTATATGTGTGGTTTTGCTTAGTAAAAACTTAGTTTATTTTCCTAAGTTTAAAAAGTTAACGGGAAAAGACATTTTTTATTTATCTTACCAAAGTCGTGACAAATCTAACATATGTAATATCACATCAGTATTTCTGTAAACGTCAGTGAAAAGTCAAAAGATTATTTCACATTGACTTTACGAAATCTTGACACGTTACTGCGTTCTATAATATGAACCAAATTTGGGGGGAAACAGTATATTTAATGAAATTGTTTTCTTCATTTCTATTTAAAATTTATTTATTTTCTATCATGAATTCTAATAATTTCCATAATTGGATGATTAATAGCACTATTAAAAGTTCTGTTTTTTATCTTTATTATCTCACCCCACTTCGTGACATTTTGTTTTCATTCATTCAGAATAAATGTAAAAAAAAAAAAAGTCAATGCAAAGATTTAAAAATGAAATTGAAATGTTTTGTGTATTTAAATCATAACTGAAAGATCGTATTTCAGATCAGCTGTCACCTTACAAAAAAGTGCCTTTTTCTATAAATATATGTAATCAACACAGTAAATAAGATGTTTGTGCATAAGATAAATTCAAGGATTAACAAAGTCCTTTCTATATATCTTTATTTCAATAAAGCCAATGCATTGCATCGGTACAGAGATAACAAATACAAACAATACATATTTGCAATTTGTACAAAACAAGTAAGAGAGGTTACGGTATAAGTTACAAGCCAGGAATACAAACAGAAGTATTTTTTTTTTGTATATAGGTGCGATGCTCGTCTGAGCGTGAATAGTCTCGATTGAATAATAAATTGTTTTAACGTCCAGTGGCAACTATTTCATGTATATTCAAATCAAGCAATCATGATGTTGTAATATAACAAACGTGAAATTAAGTTGATTTTTGAATTTATCCATTGGCTTAAATTCGAGTTATGCTTTATTCAAATTATCGATGTTTATTATCTATTATAGCTGAAATATCTTATATAATCTTTATAATGCTTGACAGAAATAATATTTGCGAATGAAAATAATTCTTATAACACTTTATAAAGTTCGTACATTCGAAGCGCTTTTCTGAATTTACCATCAACAGAAAAGATGAACCTTTAAGAATTTCAAGGCCAATCTTTTTTTAAAACTTAACAGCTATCATATATTCAATATATAATATTGTTTTAGAATATGGTGAATATGGCGACTAGAATTAAACTATCAAATAGCAAAAATAATGCATGAATTTGGATTTGGCTTCGAAATTTGCCATTTGACAGATAAAGATCGCCATCAGGGCTAGTTGACGTTAACATGCCTAAGTTGATTGTTGCTTTACTTGTCCACCGGTTTGTTTTGTTTTTCATTTTTATTTTTGTCTGTTTTAAAATGATTGATGAAGGTTGGACATCGTAAACTGCTGTTGCCTCTAACTCACTAATATATGGATGAATATAAAACTTTTAAAGAGGATAACTCTCTACTTGCTGGATGTTTACCCATGTTCAAATTTCGCAAATCCCCTTTAAATATACCCATGGCCACCATGAGAAAAGTCTGTGTGACTCGCCGGGACAATCCTGAACTAAAAAAAGAGCCACACTGATTGTATGTCCAGAGCGTATGTTTCTCTTACTATCCTTGTATTACCCGCAATGCTGTCAAAGTGAAATATCGGTTTCGATTATTTTAACATCGTTTCTAGGTACCTTTAAAATTCAATTGACACATATGCTTTGACTGATGACTAAGGTTCTTGAACTTTTCAGATAAAAAAACCAAAGTCAGAACATAGTGCGCAAAATGTGATTTAATGTGTTTGTATTAGTGATCAATAACACGAGTACTTGTGTTATTTTTAATTTTACAAGAGTCACTCAGACGCAATAAATGTAAATATTTAAATTTAATTTAAATCTTTATTTTTATTTTACTATCTTTTAAGTGTGAGTAATCGAATAAATAATTGAACAAATTGCCTCTCTGTGACAGACACTTAATTTTACTTAAATATTTTTATATCTCCGTAGATCGTTTTACAGTCTGTTATTGATACAATGTTTAACTTTGTTCAGAAAAAAATTCACATGCACTTCACAAGGTTTTTGATGATATGTATATTCAATACGGACCTTCCTTTCGTAGCTACCAAGTTATTCACTTGTCTTGTTACTATATTTGCTCATGTTTTGTTGAAATTGAATGACCTAAGCTTTGACTAAAAGTTCCAAGTTAAAAGAAAAAAGGATACTTTAAGCATGATCAACATGATTTTCATTATTTTATAGGGATGAATACATCAATATTACAAAACCGACAATACATTTTAAAACCATATGGATTTCCTTTATCTGGATGTTGAAAAAAACTTACCCGTTTTAATGCGGTGTGATGGTAACAATTCCTGTTGGTATGAACAGTATTTCGAATTCGTTTTTTATCACTTGCTAAAGACAATAATCATACAATACACTGTTAGTCAGTTGGTATGGACAATATCGCTGCAATTTCGTTTAAAATTTATCGTTTGAAATGTTTCACATTTATCATGTTTGGGGAATTTTATAACTCACTACATACGGTATGAGTTTTTCTAATTGCTGAAGGCCGTACGGTGACATAGGATTGAGTCGTACGAGTCTTGTAGTGTTATCTGTCCACTTTTTGATAAAAATGGAAATAGCTCTATGTTTGATATACAGGTGCAATGGTCTATGTAATCAATATAAATCTATATTACGAGATTTCAGCATTCTATGAGGTTTTTTTCTTAACTACTTACAAGAGCTCTTTGCTAGGTCCTTATCGGTGTGTTTTCTATGTACGATTTCTGCTCTATCTAATAGTAATATAAATTTCTGAAGATATGGTATGATTTCCAACGAGACCACTCTCCGCCAAAGACTAAACGACGTTTAAGTTAAAATCTATAGACCACCATACGCCCAACAAAGAGCAAAACCAATACCGCCTTGTATGATATAATAACAAATGTAAAATAATTCAAACGAGAAAATCAACTTTACTCTATTTTTTCAAGTTGCAGTCGAAATTCGTGCACTTCATCCCGGTCGAATCACTTTGACAAACATACTTGATTTATATTATTAATGTGGTCTCCTCTTGAATAGGCATGCAGTATTGACCACTAGATGTCAACCAAACACATTTATTAATTAATCAAATAATTACTTTTTTTGGCAAAAGCAAAGATGTTTTACGAAAATACTCGTCATAAAAAATTGAAATATTGAAATACTAATTCGTGTGATGTCAATTTAACAAACTTGATGGGTTCATGCCATTTTCAGTTGATATTTATTTTGTTTCTACTCGACACAGGCAGATATTTTCCCATTCATGATTTCTCACCAATATTTAAAATTTAATTATGTTCTGTGACTCACTTTTATCCAGTTTAGTGGGCGGGATTCTTAAAGAAATGTAAATACTGCTATATCTACATTTGTATATGCAAACACGTCGGTATGTTTTAATCATTTTCCAGTGAAGATCTTTAAACCAGGAAAAGTCGTTAAGGAAAAAAAACACCAATGCAAACAAGGAAAAATATGTATATAGAATCTATATATGATTATAATTATTTAATTTATCTATAATTGGTTGAACAACAGTTTAAATTCACGTTGGATTTGAACAAAATTAAAGATGCACGTACACACTTTGTATCTAAATATCTTTCAAATTGACGGCTCTGTACCGAGAGGTATATTTTTTGTTCTAAAATTTGCTTGCTTCTTTGTTTGATTTTGTTTCTATAATGTTTTTTCGTGTTACTTTTCTGATTATTTGTTCAATTTCGTCCTTTCTTTTTCTTGGCACTGTTTCAGATTATCAAGAGTTGTCGGTCTTCTAGCAGTTTCTACTTTTAAATACAAAATGATACAAAGATTTAATTCCTTTCCATTTCTCTTTGATTTTCGTATTTATGTTTCGTTTGAAGCTTTTATCTACTTATATGTCTCTGATTTGAAATTTGTAAACTCTTTGGTAAGAGCAAGTAACTATGATAATACAGTACTATAGATATTGAACTTTAAATTTACTGATCATTTGACAATGAAAGTCTTTATCTTTAAATTACATTATTTTCTTTACAGTTACAACGATGTGATCGACTTTACGAGAAAGTTGCAAAAGAATTTGGGAAAACAAGGGAAAGATTTCCAAGGATTCATGATAACAATGCTTTTTCGTACGATTTCCAGCAAAGGCCAATATTCACTAAGTCTGCACCTGGGACATTTCATTATGCTGACCCAAATGCTATACAGAGACTAGAATGGTCACTGACGAATCAGTTCCTACAACAACGCCACCACACGGAATATATGGATTATAGACGGCATCATCATGACTTTGCTGATGATAGTCGTTCAGTTTCGGAATATAGTGATCATTTTGAACTGGACCCGTTTCAGTTAAGTGACATTTTACACAGACGAGGTTTACGGAAGCCAGTAATGGTGCGATATGACAAAAATGGTGTTGAGATAAGAAAATCCAAAATAAAAATTCGTCCAAATAACGGCGCTCTTCCAACAAACCCATCTGCCAGAGAAAAAATTAAAGGTAGGGCAAGACTTGATTATGAGATGGCAAACATGCGAGCTGTTGCTTTTTGTGAAAGGCAAGCTCAACGAAAATTCCGAACTGCTTCAGCCATTACAAGAAATAGAGATGTCGAGCTCGTCGAGGAAGATTTCTTAGAACGAATAAACAATGAAAACAATAATAATGACAATGACGATACAGGCAGTGTCATTATGTCTATGGATAAGGAGGAACTATTTGAAAGGATTGATAAATGGATTGATGGTGTAAACGAGGCTCTTGGTCAGTCTTCTAATTCAACTTCAAAGGTTGATTTTCAAGACAAAACATAACACAAATAAAATTTCAGACTTTTTCGCATATCACGATTCCTTATAAATATTTATTTCCAATCTCTTAATTTTGTTAAGAATTTGATGCTTGGAATGAACCGAAACATGACAATATTGAATATGTTAAACAAGACGCCAGTTACCTTTGAATTACATCACTGTTGATATTCAATGGAAACATTTTTTAACATACGATATAGGTTTTTGATGAATATTGAAGGTGTAATTTTGGTTATACTGACGATACGTCAAAACAAAACACTTGGTAACCATATATCAGGAATATTCGTTGAGTTTGAAATCTTATGGCGGCCATCTTTAAAAAAACACCAATTTGAAATTTCAACTGGGGTTAACTGGTTATATTGTTCGAAGCATCAACCACGTCTAACATTCCAAATTTGAACTTGATTATTATTATTTTAAATGATATTTGTTGATTTTGATATTTTGTGCATCTTGAAATTTCAAGTAGGGTCCTTAGACATAAGAAGATATGGTATTAGTGCCAATGAGACAACTCTCTTTCCATGTCACAATTTGTAAAAGAACAACCATCATAAGTCAAAGTACGGTCTTCAAACACGGAGCCTTGGCTGACGCCGAACATTAATTAAGCTATAAAGGGCCCAAAAACTGATTAGTTAATTACCAATCAAACGGGAAAACCATCTATATCAAAAACGAGAAACACTTATGAACCACGTCAACAAACGACAACTACTGAACAACAGGTTCCTGACTTTTGGCATTGCTTTTGACCTTATAAATTTGATAGATTTTGATTTTGATATTTTATATTAGCTATCTTGAAAAAAAGCCGCCAAATTGAAATTTCAAGGTGGGTCCATATCGTATATTGTTAGAAACACAACAAGAACTACAACAGATCCAATTTGGTGCTTTTTTCATCAAACCCACAATTTTGTTCACCGATCTGCCAGATAACATGGAAGGTTGTACATGAGAAGGTGCTTACATCATCTTTCTTCGTTTTATTGTTGGTAGTTGTCTCCTCCATGACCGTGACAAATCATAGCAACTTTTAACATCATTTTATAATCATTATCATATTAAAGCAATCATTCGGAAGCGAATTTTGTGTATATAGTCCATACCTATTTTGTTGACTTTGATTCAATGGTTATCGTTTGATTTTTTTATACTTATTTATAAAAACACCACAGTTTATCATTTATTTATTTTTGGCAGAATGATACATATAATTTTTTGTCGGATAGTACGAGCAGTTTTGATGTTTGGCGGCATAATATCTACGATTTTTGGCATTCATGACCATCTATTGTGACAACTCAGTATTTTTTTCTTTTAATTTTAAATTAGCAGTGTCATTCATGTATTACGAAAGTTTACTAATTTTTAAGTTGGTAATGTTGACTGCTTTACCGCTGTTTTTGGCTTTTTAACCTTTTATTACTGGTTGTTTTGTTCACATATTGTTGTCGATATAATTCCTGGAATTATATGCGACTGTGATGCAAGTCATACAAGTGAGAGATTTAACTACATTGTGTAGCTATAAATACATGTTCAATTCATCATTATTTCTACATAAGAAAATACCGGTACCAAGTTAGGAATATCTCAGTTGTTATCCATTCGTTTATTGTGTTTCGGCTTTTGATTTTGCCATTTAATTGTGGACTTTTCGTTTTGCATTTTCATCGGAGTTCGAAATTTTTGTTCTTTTACTTTTTAGGGCTAATGCTTATGGTATATTAACGTCGCTGATGAGTCTTTTGTCTGGCTACAAGATGACAAGCCTAATATTGTTGATGAGTTTATTACTTAATTGATATTGCACCATGTCTTATCAACCATAATCAATTTACATTTGTTTTACACAAGAGTAATATGACGGATGTATTTTTTAGAGCAGGACTCTTTTGGAGCAAAAGAGATCACTAACGATTTTTTTAAGTAAAATTGAGAATGGAAATGGGGAATGTGTCAAAGAGACAACAACCCGGCCATAGAACAGACAACAGCAGAAGTTCACCAACAGGTTTCCAATGCAGCGAGAAATTCCCGCACCCGGAGGCGTCCTTCAGCTGGCCCTAAACAAATATATATACTATTTCAGTGATAATGAACGCCATACTAAACTCCAAATTGTACACAAGAAACTAAAATTAAAATGAATACAAGACTAACAAAGGCCAGAGGCTCCTGACTTGGGACAGGCGCAAAAATGCGGCGGGGTTAAACATGTTTATGAGATCTCAAACCCCCCCCCCCCTATACCTCTAGCCAATTTTAGAAAAGTAAACGCATAACAATACGCACAGTAAAATTCAGTTCAAGAGAAGTCCGAATCTGATGTCAGAAGATGTAACCAAAGAAAATAAACAAAATGACAATAATACATAAATAACAACAGACTACTAGCAGTTAACTGACATGCCAGCTCGACACGTCAATTAAACTGATTGAAAGATTATGTTTTCATCATATGAATATCAGGCACAATCCTTCCCGTTAGGGGTTTAGAATCATACGATCATAACATATATTATGAGAAAAACATAACCCGTGTCATGCCAACAACTGGTTTTTAAATAAATGTGCTTAGTTCCGATGCAAAGACCCTATAAGTTAATCAATATTAACGCCAAAGTATACAATCTTTAATGACCAGACAACAGTATCGTAACTATATCCCTTCTTAATAAGTCTGTTTAAAGGTTTGTTAGCTTCTGAGGTGAATACTGATATTTTTGTGCTTTATAAAGAATATTTGCATAAAACATTGGATGTGAAATACCTGAACGTATGATAAGTCTGCGTGTTGAGCTATATTTACGAATGATGTCCTTATACCGATGATTAATGGTTTGTTTTGATCACATGACACTGAATCCATCATAAAGTGTCAACGCCATTACAAGAAAAGAAAACGACTAAAAGACCAACAACAGTATGTGAAACACAACATAGAAAACTTAATTCTGAGCATTACGTAAAAACTGACAAGCCTAATATTGTTGATAAGTTTATTACTTAACTGATATTGCACCATGTCTTATCAACCATAATCAATTTACACAAGGGTAACGGATGTAGATAGTAGAGCCGGACTCTTTTGGAGCGTAAGCGATCACTTACGATTATGATAAGATTTTGCTTTGATCACATGAATAAAGGCAACAGTAGTATACCGCTGTTCGAATGTCATAAATCGATTTAGAGAAAAACAATTCTGATTACAAACTTAAACCGAGGGAAACACGTCACCTATAAGAGGAAAACAAAGAAACAACAGAAACACAAAAGTGCAACAAAAAACAAACGACAATGTAACACACACAGAAAGAAACTATAAGATAACAAACGCCATTTTACTGACTTGGTACATGACACTATTTTGAAGTTGTCTTTTGTTGATTTTTGACTGAACTTTATCTTTTAATTTTAGGCTATGTTGTTTTCTGTCCTGCTTCAAATAAATATTCAGATTTTTCTGTTGTTGATGCTTTCATTTTCTTATATTAAGAGGGTGTAAAAACCATAGATTTTTTTTATAATTTGTCAAAATGTAGTTTATATCATGCTTTTAAAAAAAAAAATGATAAATAGAATGGGTCACGTGTCCTATTTTCCCGCTACAGGTTGTGAAAAATTGACAGATTTTGTATAGATTATGCATGAAAAACCATTTTTTCTGCCATAAAAAGAAAACTACATCATAGACTTTGAGATAAAATATGAGAATATAGCTCTAAAATTATGCTTTCAGATAAGAAAAAGAAGAAATGGGGTAACGGGACTTTTTTTCTTGCAACATAATAAATTAGGTAAATTCCTAACACATTATATTGTAAAAGAAAATTTATCTGAATTATCTACCCTTACATTTAAGTTTTCTCCCCTTAGAGGCTAGGTTAGAAAAAATTGAATTAAACAAAAGTTCCTTGTTTTTGTAAATACAGCCATAAATATGAAAAAATGCCATTTTCTATATTGAATTAAAAATTAGTACACATGAACTACATACTATTCTCGAAATTTAACCTGTGCAAATAAATCATAATTATATTTAACATGTTTAATGAGGATATTCCTGGATAAAAAGAAAAACATATATAAAGTGTTCGTGTATTCTCCTTTTGCACATACACCAGGATAACTCTTAAAGAATATGATTTACAAGATAATCTGGCTTTGGGCTGAAAACAATCTAATATATCTGACAAATATATTCATAGCAGGAGGTACCGGTGCTTGTCTCCATTAGTTTGGTCTCTCCCTGCGTGCGTAAAAAATTGTCTGTACCTGGGTGCTCTACAGTCCAGTTGAAATACATTAATTCTATTCCTTCATCATCCACAAATGACGGATGATTATCATTTTTTTCCCCTTGGAAATAGATGCGCATCATATCATTTGCAGCTGAAACGGAAAAAAATATTCCTTGATGAAATACATTTTTCCATGATAGTTTGTCAGATATCAGTTTATTAGAAAAAAAAGTTATGTCAGATTTACGAGATTCGAATAACTTCCATCGCCTTACTGCACCTACATTTTATACCCCAATCACTCATAAACTTCACATAAATGTTCAGGGTGCTTCTGCGCGTTCAGCAAACAATTGTATAATATTTTTGTAGAAAAGTTATGTATGCTTAAAGTTTTAACATTAAAGTGTTATATTATGTTCCCTTTGATGAGTTCTCGAACTAATGATAAAGAAATTTAATAAATTTCTAAAATTGTTTGTTTAATCCTGCTAACTGTAAGGTGTTTTTTTTTGTATTTTAGACGATGTTATGTCATAATTTTAAAACGTTAAGCATACATTTTGAAAATATATAGAAACTAAGGTTTCAACTCCCTGAGGCAAAGTAACCGTAGACTGATTTTGGCTATTTCCCATGTTCTTTTTTGTTCAAATTCCTCTACAATTGTTTCGGTTCATATACATCATTGGCATGCAAATATTCGGCTTTAGTCGTTCCTGATGAAGGTAAATACAGAATAGCGCTTTAGACGTATGAAACTTGTTGTTTTCTCTTTTTTAGGCAACAATGTTTACCTAGATGATTTAAGGTTCATTTGATTCAAAATACCTACTCATAGAATATTGTTTTACAGTAAAGGGGTAAATTAAAGGGTTTAACTAATTGTTTTTACACATGAGTCATAGGCAATTCATACACTTTGAAAATAAAGACTATAGTTTGTCCTACTAACTTATAAAATCAAGTAATTATTCATTGATTCGAATTAAAAATTTGGCCTTGCACTATTTGAAAAGTTATAAGTACGTTTTCTGCTACACACTTTCGAATAATTTCAGTTTTCATCAGGCGTATTACAAGATATTTGTGTGATCTGTTATTCTTTTGAGGAATGATTTCAAATTCTTAATGTTTATGTAAATTATGTTACCCATCAGATCAACAACCCAATCATAAACCTGCCTAGAGTTGATTAGTAAGAGATGTGCACCGTCTGCTTTGCATATTGATTTGGCAATGGTATGGTTTTTTGCTGTTGTAAAAGCCTTGTAACAAATGTTGACGATTGCTTCATATTTATATCCCATTGTTCCATTACATAATTCTGAAAGAAAATCAAATTGGTCATATTCATATTCATATTCATAGTCATACTGAAGGACGCCTCCGGGTGCGAGAGTTTCTCGCTGCATTGAAGACCCATTGGTGGCCTTCTGCTGTTGTCTACTCTTTGGTCGGATTGTTGTCTCTTTACACATTCCCCATTTTCATTCTCAGTTTTGTAAACATTTGTAAGATTCTGTGAAACAACTTCAAACTATTTTATTATTTGTTAAAACAAACTTTACATATGAAAGTGCTTCTGTGATGTTAAAATCGTTTCTTTTGTCTTAACTCATCTTTATTGTTAATATGAGGCAGGCATTACCTGTAAATGGGGAAGAAGTCTGTATGAATTATTTTTTTGTAACTTAAATAGAATGAAATTCAAAACAGTGTGGCTGTGGCCATTGATTGACACATTAAATTCATCCATTGACTGGGACAATTTAGGTGAACGTTTGTATGTAACGACCACTGCTCACTATGTACTTTTTAAAGACATTTCATAGCCAGAAATTAGTAGTGGTTTTGCTAATTAATATTCATAATATGTAAATGAGAATTGTACCACGTGATAGTACTTTGAACTGGACTGGCTTGATAGGCTTGATATCATTAAAATCTTTAAAACACGGATATTATAAGTTGCCCGTCACAGAGTCCTTATTTACAATCACTTTGATATTTCCGTAAAGTTGTCAGGCGGTCAAAATCAAAACAATGAACGCGAATTTAGTGAATTTTTCGTGCTTTCGTGAGTTTATTCTTCTTGAAATAGTGACATTTTAATTTTACGTGGGAACCTAGAGTTCAACGACTACAAATACAAGGTTTGGACTTGCTTATTCTTTGGGAATTCAAGTTTCATATTTCACCCGGCAACCTGTTTTTGTATTGACCTTGTAAGCCAATTTTCAACACGAAGTTTGCAAATTTGACGTTTCAGCCATTTTAGCCTGTATTTTACACTGCAATGTTAAAAGCCTCTCGCTTCGATTTTTAAAATAGCTCAGGAACCTGTATTTTTGCAGCAACAGTCATTATGTTTCGTTTAAATGGTGTATATTGTTGTGTATCTTCATTTTCTGCCCCGGCAACCTGTCTATCACTTAAATTAAAATTAAAACAGACATTTTTTCAAAATTCCCTATCATTTTAATGTAATTTCCGTGACCCGTATCCGATTTCTTTAGTATAATATTCAAATAAGCAAAGTGGCGTTGATTTCTGGATATGTAAACTATGGGGTCATCAAAGGTTCTCAACACCTTAATAAAGTAATTCGAAAAATTAATCAGAAATAACACGATGTTTTAATTTATATCAATTATATAAATCAAAACATAAAGGTTATTCCTGATTAATTTTTCGAATTATTTTATAATTAAAGGCGTTAAGAAACCTTTGGTGACCCCACAGTTAAAATGTCTATCGTAGGTACGTCGTGAACAGTGGTCGTTACAGACAAACGTTCACGTAAATTGTCCCAGTCAATGGATGAATTTAATGTATCAATCAATGGCCACAGTCACACTGTTTTGAATTTCATTCTATTTGTTAAAAAAAAGAAATGGAAATACCGTAACGTTCCCGATTTTAGTTCTGTTGTTAGGGATTTTAGTTGTGACGTTATTTAAGTTATGACGTCATATGCAATGTAAACAAAGAAACGCTATTATCAGGTAACGTTTTTTCATATCAAGGAATTATTAAAAATGAAATTTCCTTCCTATTTTATACTAGACTGATAAATATATATTTTACTCAAAGTTTCATACAAACGAGACAGGAAAAAGGAAGTATATTGTAGATTTCTGCGCAGATGCGGGAATTCAAAACATGACATCAAAAAAATTGAACGATTTTGAGTTTATTAGTACAATGAAAAAAAATTTCCCTATTATTTTTTTTATTTTTTTTTATTGATTTTTCTACTGTTATTTGGTACTTCGTCCTCATAATATGAGGCAGGCATTATCTGTGAATGAGGACGAAGTCTGTATTAATTTTTTTTTCTATTCAAACATGTTGATAAAAGAAACGGAAATACCGTAACGTTTCCGATATTGGTTCTGTTGCTAGGGATTTAGTTGTGACGTTATTTAAGTTATGACGTCATACTCAATGTAAACAAAGAAACGCTGTTATCAGGTAACGTTTTTTTTCATATCAAACAATTATTAAAAATGATTGGGTGTTGAACTCCTTCCTATATTTGTTGATATGTTGATAAATATACATTTTAATTTTAAATTTTTTAATTTTCCCGATTTTTTTTTTTTTTTTTTTTTTTATTGATTTTTCTACCGTAATTTGGGACTTCGTCCCCATAATATCTTTATTGAGTCAAGATATGAGGTACTTGACTGTATCTGATGTATACCTTATTTCAAGTTCGATGGGATAGATACGTTTATCATATACTAAGTACAAAATACAGCAATTTTGTATATCTAATAAAGGGTCTTTTTTCCAGTCTGTATCACATACCCTGTATCGCATACCCCTTATCGCATGGCTAAATCTGTTTCACATACCCCGTATTGCATGGCAAAACCAGTATCGCATACCTGGCGTGACGTCATAATGTGAATGACGTCAACTTTTGACCTATGACGTCCAGTTGATTTATTCCTGGCATGAAAGGGGAAAAAAATAGTTCAAACTAACAAAAAATTTGAAATAAAATCGATATTTTCAAAAAAATTAGTACCCAGTAACTTTACGAGCGATTTTTATCTATATAATAAAAGACGCAATAAAATGGAAATATCTGAAGTTTTATCGTTTATTTGGTCTTATTTTTTGTGAAGTCTGTTTTCATTACACAAATGGAAATTTTTACGAATTAATTTGATTTAAAAAGATAGCAAACTTTTCAATAAATATTTTTCTTGGTGTTCACATTGCCAGAAGTTAAAATGAACCAGATCGTGAATAATGTCATCGCCAAGTAAACTAGAAAACTTTAAGCATTTCTACATCGTACAATATTTATTTTTTAAATATTAAATTTTGTTGAAATAATAGGACAGTATCGTTTGTGGCTGCATTTTATAACATTGTCTTAAACATATATTGAGAATAAAATTAGGTTATTACGATGTTGATATTAAGCAAATAAGGAAGTCTATAAAAAAAAAAGTCAGCTGGGGAAATAGAGCACAATCATAATATTCTTTTCTTGCTTATAATTTCGGACTATTTAAAAAAAAAATGGATATCCCGTGAATCTGATTCTATTAAATTATATGATAATCAGAATAATACAAGGCGAAATCCGTATCATATGCCGTATCACCCTCGACCAATATCATCCCTTGGGCCTATTATAAAGGCCCTCTGGCTCATATTGATATCTCGGGATGATACGACATATGATACGGATTTTGCCATGTATTATACTCTATTTATCATATGTTTAGTACAAAATACAGCAATTTTTGTGATTTTACTTTTTTCGTATATCTAATAAAGGTTCTTTTTTCCAGTCTTTATCACTTACCCTGTATCGCACACCCCGTAACGCATGGCTAAATCCGTATCGCATACCCCGTATCGTATAGCAAAACCCGTATCGCATACCTAGCATGACGTCACAATTCGAATGACGTCAACGTTTGACCTATGGCCTTCAGTTGCTGTATTTCCTGGCATAGGAAAAAAATTAGTTCTCACTAAAAAATAAATGTCCTATCATTTCAACTTAAATCGATATTTTTTCCAAAAAATATTACCCAGTAACTTAACGAGCATTTTTTTATTTAAAAAAAAACCACAATGATGGATTAAACACAAATGCAAAATGTAGATAGCAAATTTTTCAAGAAATACTTGTCTAGCTGTTCACCGCTTCAGCAAATTAAAATGATCATGAATGATATCATCGACAAATAAACAATAAAACTTTAAATATTTCTATATCTTATATTTATTTGATAAATGTAAATTTTAGTTGATATAATAGGACTGTATCGTCAGTGGATGTATTTTTATACATGGTCTTTAACATATATTGAGAATGTAATAAATTATGGGGGATTTACGATGTGGATATTTAGCAAATAAGGATGTCTATGAAAAAAACCAAGTCAGCTGGTAAAATACAGGAAAATAATAATAGAATTGAGAATGGTAATGGGGAATGTGTCAAAGAGACAACAACCCGACCATAGAGCAAACAAAAGCTGATGTCCACTAATGGGTCTTTGCTAGCTTATAATTTCAGACAATTTAAAACAAAAAATAGATATCCCATCAATCTGATTTTATTAAAATATATGATAAACAGAATAATACATGGCAAAATCCGTATCGCATGCTGTATCACCACTCGAACAATATCAGCCCTCGGGACCTTCGGCCCTCGGGACTGATATTGGTTTCTCGTGGTGATACAGCATGCGATACGGATTTTGTCATGTATTATTCTACATAATATTTCGTTTGAGAGTGGTGTTGTGTTTTACATAGTACAATTAATTTCTCCATGATACAAAATACTGGTATCCATATTGAAAATACTGTTTTATAGAACAAGCCAGCAGGGCCAATTGTTTAAGTTTGTCTTTTAGTTTACTGTTTTGATATTAAAAAAGGAAACATTAAAAAAAGTATCAATAAGTTATTCAGATATCTGCCATCATTATAATGTAGATTTATTTTCAATTTTTCAATGTATAGTAAAAAAAACCTTCAACAAAATTAAAATTGAAATTTGGACAACGGTTGTATAATTCTAAAAATTTAAAAAAAATAAAAGTTCATACATATCTGTATATGGCAGTTGATTTTCCATTCGTTTGATGTGTTTGAACTTTTAATTTTGCCTTTTGATTTCGGAATTTCCGTTTTAAATTTTCCTCGCAGTTCGGTATTTTTGATATTTTACTTTTTCAAAACACAGAGGAAACATAAAAAAGTATTTAGTTTAGTATTGCGAACTGATTTAAAATTCAAACCCATACTTTAATACACGGTTTCTTATAAAGTATTCTACAGTTTTGCAAAGATATTGTTCTAATACCAATTGTATTGTTAATAATATTGTTACAATCAAATATAAATGTGAAAGTAATCGGAGATGCATATATATGATGAAGTGCAAACAGTTTAACCAAATGCAGTAATAGATTTAATATTCTGTTCTGCCTGCAACATCATGACTTATACTTCCAAAGTGACATCTATCAGCACTTTAGAATGCTTAAATATGTTTTAAAAAAATTTCCTACATGGCATAATATTACTAGTGGAAATAAAGACCGAGGAAAAAATGTCACAAGTGAATAGATGAACTGATATAGCAATCAACAAATTAATAATGATAGTTTGAATATTTGTTATTCTTTTCTAAGTACTAGTTATCCCTTTTATAGTTCTTTAATCCCACTTCCTCTTTTCTGAATAAGTTTGATTTCTAGTGACCATTTTCTATCTTAAATCTTATCAAGCATCGCTATTTTAAGGAACAAGTTCTGATTGCATCAAACATTTCTATTGAATAAATAAGTACTTATTATATAATATAGTTTTTCTCATTAAGTTTTATAAATTTATAATAAGTCTTCCTTCGTGTATGTTCCTTATTCAAGTTAATTAAAACGACGAACTTCATACATCATTTAGAATAATTTTGAGTATTAACTTAAGCTGGGTAATAATTTATGGATGTAAAAATGTATAAACAAGACAAAATTTAAACTGAACTTGTTCACTCCGATTTTTTAAGACAACGGTTTTAAGTTAGAAAAATTCGTCATTAGTTTTCGTTGTCTGATTATGTATTTACTCTTACTGGCCTGGAATGAGAACATTTTTTCAAATGGTCAAACAATGTGCTCACTTGTTCATTTGAAAGATTGGATGGTAATTTTATTTATTTATATTTCAAAGGAAAATGTTGGGTACACGTATATGTCATTAAGTAATGTAATATATAACCAACATAACAATATAAGACTAAAAGTTATCAAATGGTCTACAATAATACGCAATGTCTATGCAAAATACCAAGATCGTCAAAAAAGCTAGTATCAGGGTTTCTCTTACTCGATTTCTCCCTTTCTTGACCTGTTGATTATTTTTATTCAATCAATGTGTGGTTCGTTTGATATCAGTTCTTCATTTATCCAAATTCGATGATGACGTCAAATGTTCTTGTTTTCCTCTGAAATTCCAATAGACAACTTTCGAGTTCGATGCATTTCCGTCAAAAACTCTGGTTTTAGTGAACATCGGTCGTGCATTTAGGGGCATCGTCACTTCCATTCCAATGTTGAGCGAGTGGTTGGAAAATTATAATATTATATTGCACGATTTATTCGGCAAACTAAATTCTCAAAATTGATAATCAGCACTGCTGTCATTAGGGAATTGTGCTTAAGTACCTACGAAACAAAAAATATTTCTAGTTTATTCTGCACAATGACGATCACTTAGACGCTTGAGGAACATTGATATTGCAGGGATACAGGCGATCCCCTCTATCTGGTAAATGACGTCACAAAGGCGCGCCTAATTGACGAGTTCTTTTCCGGTGACGGATGAACTCGAAAGTGGTCTATTGTGACGTTACGGAAAAAAGCGACCATGCCTGGTGACATCGAATATAAAGAACATAACCTTTTTGCAGATCATTAGAAAAGATTATTATTGTCTGCATATCGTCCAAGTTTTCTAAGTTTTAAAACCAGGTTTAATCAACCATATTTTACATAAGAAAATGCCTTTACAAAGTGAGGAATATGACAGTTGTTATCCATTCGTTTGAGCTTTTGATTTTGGTATTTGTTTTCGAACTTTCCGTCATAAATTTTCCTCGGAGTTCGGTATTTTTATAATTTTATTATATACAAACTATTCAGACTTTAATTGTGTAATGAGATGGTTTATTATGGGCTGTTATATATAAATATTTTACTTCTTCAATGAAAACAAAACAGTATTCAGTCAATTTCTTAAAAAAGCTGGTTGATGTTTAAAAAATTGAACAAAAAAAGGCAACAGTAGTATACCGCTGTTCTAAATTCATAAATCGATTGAGACAAAAAATCCGGGTTACAAACTAAAACTAAGGGAAACACATCAAATATAAGAAGAGAACAACGACACAACAGAAACACACTCAGAAACGAACTATAATATAACAATGGTCAGGCATGTTCCTGACTTGGTGCAGGACATTTTTTATAAAAGTTGTGGGTTGAACCGGATTTTGTGGTTAGCCAAATCTTCCACTTTTATGTCAATATTAATATAATATTAAAATGACAACATAACATGACATGACTAAGAAACCAAAATTAGTAGCTATCAAAAGGTACCAGGCTTATAATTTAATACGCCAGACGCTCGTTTCGTCTACATAAGACTCACTAGTGACGCTTAGATAAAAAAAAGTTCGAAAGCCAAAAATAGTACAAAGTAGAACATTGAGGACCAAAAATTCAAAAACATTGTACCAAATACGGCTAAGGTTATCCGTCTGGGATAATAAAATCCTTAGTATTTAGAACAATTTATACTTTTGCAAACAGTAAATTTATAAAAATGACTATATAATAGATAAACATGTTATCACCGAAGTGATGACTAACTACAGAATAAAACGAAAACTTAAAACAAACTAAATCAGCACATGAAAAAACACAGCGGAACAAATGATATAATCAAGACAATCAATAAAAAGTTATTGTTTATCTTAGTTTAAAAACATATCAAAATGAGCATTCATTTGCATGGTTTGGTGCATAAAACTGTCCTTGTCATGCTCGCTCCCTTTCAGGAATGATATTCTTGAAACTGACTCCTAATTTATTGGCATTTTGAAGAATCTTCGTATCAACAAACAGCATAGAATTTTTTAATGTCTGTTCAATAGAATCATTAAACTTCAGTAATCTTCAGCTCTCTTCAAAGCTATAACTAGTTATTATTAGGAAGCAAGCAATACTAATCGGCTAACATACCTTTAAAGGATTTAAACAAAAAGTATGTTGATTCAAATTTGAAATTATCAAAGTGAATAAATGAATGATATAAGTATGTATTAACACTTACTTGTCCTTCTGATGGTTTTCGATCCCACAGAGGTCTCTTTATGGGGGAAGTGTGCAGAGTACATATGACACTGTCCTGTAACCGATTGGTAGTTAGCTGAGTAACAGTTTGCTATACTTGTACATGAGCTAGCACATTCCAAGAAATGTTCGGTAATTAATGTTCTGATAGACGAATTGGTTGGCACAATTCGTGTATCTGTTTCAAGTTCGAATTTCTGTTCGTTGATATTCATGCTGCTGGTATAAAGTAACATAAAAGTAGCCGTTGCTACTGCTGTGTAAATGATTTGATGAAACATTCTAGTTAATTATATTCTTATCTAGATTTCTTTTCTTTCTTTCAAATTAAGTAATGAAAATATCGGTCTTACATACATCTATATCAGCGATCTGGACATAATAATCATATAAAATTAACTTAATTTCATTGGATATTCCGTATGCTGAAAAAACTTATTCTTACATATGACTTCCTTATACAACTGTGGCTCATTCAAATGAGCTATGATAAATAATATTAGAATTGTTCCAGAATTACGTGATGGTGGATGCGGGATTCATCCACTTAATTGGTAACTTAAATTGGAACAAAAAGGTATACTTTGATATCCTTTGGGATTTTGTGAAGGATTATATAACATATTGGACAAAAAATCTCTATTCTTACAAGATAAGGTCGTAATACAAATTTGAATTTTACAAAATGTATTGAAATTAATATTAATGATCATTAATCCTATACATTTGGAAGACGACAACAAAGTACAAAACCAGACTTATTTCCATGTTGTTTGTACCGACAATAACTAATGTAGGTTTAGTGCGAAAGTATTAGTTTCTTGATTAATAATTAATATTAACAAACCGCTTTTAAAGTTAACATGTTGTTGATGACAGTATTTAATTTAATTTTGGATGTAACGCGTCATCTGATTGGCTGACCGTCATGTCATCAACGTTTTTTCATGATTTACTCTGGTATTAAATGGAATTAAGAATTAAATTATAAGCAATGACTGTAATATTTTTTCTGCCTATTCAAATAACATATAAAAAATATGGTGCACACTATATTAAAATAACTCTCTACGCGGGTTATTTAGTTTGCACCACATTTTTATGTTATTTCTTTATAGACAGTCATTGCTTAAATATTTTTTTAACGTCATATGCTTTATACAAATGATTTGACTTCTATTGAATAATTCAAAGTTTGGTTGATCACTTACAGAAATAAAGAATGTTGTGACTAGATCGTCAAAGATACCAGGATTTCCATTTCGTCGACAAAAGACTCCATAATAGCTCGAATCAAAAACGTTAAGAGACCAAATTGAGTACGAAGATCATTGAGGTTCCAATATTTCGGAAAGATAATGATGAAAACTGATGTCAGATTACTTAAAATGCTGATAGGACACATTTCTATTTTTGAGTACTGTGGATTCATTTTTATTCGTGGTATACCAATTTTCGTGGGTTTCGTGGGTCACAGCGAACCACGAATTTAAGAATTCAACGAAGAATAATCCCGAGAAATGTGTATGGAGTCGGATGTTTATTTCCGGTTATGTTATGCAGTTCTAGTATAGTGTTGATTAGCGATAAACATTGTAACATAACACGTGTTTTTTATTGAAAGAAGATACAAGTATTTTGATTAATTCTATAATAAATATATCGAATATCAGTGATAATTTACTTTTTGAAATTGATTAAAACTGTTCATGGAAAATAACTGCAAGTTGTTAATTACCGTGTCATAGTTTGGTTTACCAGTGAATAAAAATCAATATGATTAAGTACGGGGATATTTCCCGTAGGTAATATTGTTTATGACAGGAACATTTATTTTCACACCTTATACTCATATCACTGTTTATTATATCGTGATTAGGGAAATGAGCTTTCAATTATAAAATTTTGAATGCCTTATAGAATTCAGAAAAGAATTTATTAATTGTAAAACAAACAAATAATTAGTTGTCTCTGTCCATTATTGTAATCGAAATTATCAATGAACACTTTAAACTAGAATGACCAAGCGAGGATTTTGACAATTCAAAACTTTTTCAATGAATTCCTTCTTTTTTTGTTTTGTTTTATTATTGATAAAACCAAGGAGGTTATATGATCTAATAAATCAAAAAGAAATCCACGAATTACGTATCTAATTTTTTGTTGTTGTAATCAGCGATCCACGAATTTACGTATACCACGAAATGCCTTTTTTTCTCTATCCACGAAAATTGATACCCACGAAAATAAACGAATCCACAGTAACCAAAGAAACAGCTCATGGTGATATTACAAACAATCTGTATGCGGTTAAAATAACGATCGAATTCATTACTTAAATGAGACAATTTTTATCAAATTGATGATAATGTTTCATTTCTTTGTTAGACTATACGAATCGTAATTTACCACAAACTAAGCATGTGACCGTTCACCTAACGTTAAAATTATCAAATATAAAACTGAATACAACTTTTTGTGTTTTTCACTGATTTAGACTTAACAAAATCGTCAGTAAAATTGACATTGACAGGTAGCTATTCCTAAGCCAAAAAAAAAAAGAAGACGTCATTCAATAAATGATTATCTGGATTAACCTTCAGCAGGAAGGTTAAATGCCAAATATTTGAACACCAAGTATGCAGAAGAACCGAAATTATCGTATATCTACAACACCAAAAAGGATCTAAAAATAATAGCTAAATGATACAATTGTCAATCAAGGCTACTATTATATCAGTTCCAATGACTGATTACTGGCTTCATAACATTTCCCTGAACGAATAGTCAACCTACAGATGTAAGAAACATACATTTAACTTGGAAAATATTACCCGTTTAATCAGTCTAATAAACCCGAAAAGTCAATCGTCCATAAAATACCACAAATACATAGAACACTAAACATAGAGCAACGAAAAACTCACAGAATAAGGGCTAAAGCTTATGAAAGGGTAAGCAGGTTATTTTCTTTATTTGTCAACCCTATGATACTGCTCATGACAATGGTAAATCCTGCGTAATATCACTCTCTTGTAAACTTGGTAAATTTAAAACAAACTTACGACACATACAACCAAAATATAGTTTAGCTTAATGCAATTCTAAAAAGGAATGTACAGTTAATCCACATTAAAATCATCCGGAATTTTGAAACAATGTAAAGAAATTAAAAAAAATAAAACAAAAAGCTAATCACAGATATTTTGGTAGATGACAGAAGATACCATTGGAAATGATACCAAAATGAATTGGTTGCCTTCGACTGTTATCTGCTCTTTGGTCGGGTTGTTGTCTCTCTGACATATTCCTCATATCCATTCTCAATTATATAAGAAGATACATTTACACGTAAGCTAAAAGAAAAATGATAAATACTATAGCAGTAGAAGAAAGTATCATCTTACCAAAATATTTTCCATGAGGATTATCAGGATAGATTATAATATCACACCTAAAACAGAAAAATCTGTTTATTTTATGTAAGGGTATTAGTGGATAGCTTTCATTTGAAAATTTATAAACATCTGAATTAAGATAGTGTACAGAAAATTTATCATTAAATAGAAATTATGTTAAGCGTCTATATTATTAGATTCAAAAACAACTGATTGCTAATATATCTGACAAATGTAAGAATATTCGGTGTTTCCCGATGATGCTTCCATTAGTCTAGTTGTTCCATCCGTTCGTAAATAATTCCCTGTAACATCTGGTTCCCCTGGACTCCAATTGAAATATGTTAAATTATTGCCTTCATCATCCAAGAAAGGTGAATATTGGTCGACTCGTTCACCTTGAAAATAAATACGTTGAATTCCGTACGCATCTGAAATAAAGCAAAAGTTGTTTTATATCAAGCAGATGGGCACATTTTAAATACCGATAATTTGAAGAAGAATAAAAACAGAAATTGGATTAAATTTGATAAGATCACATACAACTTTTCCTTTATAAGTACTACTACTATGCAAATAAACAACATCATCGACATCACGAATACCTGGATTTAAGTGGTGTACGTCAGACGCGGGTTTCGTCTACACTCGAATAAATAGTAAGTAATTTGTCTGAACTGATAGTTGCATTTATATGAATCTTTATTTTATCTCTCTCGTCAGTATTGAAAGAAGTGACGTTTAAAACTTAAAACTTAAAGAAAAATTATATCAGACGTCTTGTGTTAAAGAGAGGCGAAAACCGAAAGCTAAGAAGAGACAATAACAGTAAAAAAAACGAAAACTAAGAAGAGACAATAGCAGTAAACAAAAAATAATATAGAAAATTAAAGACAGACTAACTCGGACCTCATATAAAACAGAGGTTGATGATCATTTAAGTACGAATCCGGTGATAAGTTTTATTTTATAGGTCACGTTCGAGGGAAAAAACGGGAATGTGGTTTCGACGAATGGAACATTTCCGTCTTGAATGATGAAACAGATATTCCATAACGGTCTACCACCTTATTGTAGCTTCCTTCAAGTTTTATAGTAAATGATTTAAACTGCGTCACTTATTTTTTGTCAATAGTTTTCTATCAAGGAAATCATAATAGGAAATTCACGAACCAATAATCACAAGACGGATACGAGATAAAATCAACTTGGATATATATATAAACCGTATACAGAGGTTAGTCATGATCTGAGGATGACTTAACTTTTTATGCTGTATCCTTCAATTTGGATAGGGTAAATGTGTCCAACAAAGTCACTAAACTTTGAATTATCTATTGAAAGGACATCATTTATATTACAAAACTTCATGTTAGAGGGTAATGATAGATCCATTTTTATTCTTTATGAGACGTAATATAAAAAAATTAATAACTTAATGATATGCCTCTTTTGTAAACTTTGTCTGAGATAGTTGACACCTTACTTTATTAATGACTCTTAATTTCTAAACCACAGGTTTGTTATAAAGCATGGCAATACCGAATTATTGACCTTTGAGCGGATGAAACCGTGTGAGACTGATATTTAACCAACAGCGGTATCGACCCGGTGCTCTAAAAACTAAAACACTTTTCAGACATTTATACGGCTTTGCGTAAGGTTTGACATACAATAAAAATTCCTTAACTATAATGAATTAACGTGTCAAATCATACCCATTTGATTCATAGCCCATCCGTACACATCCAAAGAATCGATAAGTAGGAGATGTGCAGAGTCTGAAACACAGTGTTCCTTAGCTGGTGTATAATATCTCAAAGTTACAACAGTTTTGTAACAAATGTTCATGCTTGTGTCATAGGTATATCCTGTTGCTGTATTACAGAGTGCTGAAAACAGAAATAAATATCACATACACGTGTGTATTACATCGATAAATATTATTCCTCTATATAAAGTCGTCAATGGATAAAGAGAGGGGTAAATTAGAAATTAATATTAATCATTTTTGTTCTTCTGACGAATAATTATCGCTTGTGATTTTGTGTAACGAGACATCAATCCAACGCTCTGGCCTGTTTTACTATCAAAATACTAACTCTGAAAGATGCAAACCATTATTAAGAAGGACTCAAAAATACCAATACGGAAGACTTGATTCTAGAGAAAAATGTTTACGCAGATAATATGAGTGTGGAAGAATAACAGTTATACTGGAACCTCTCGATGAAAGTTGTTTATTTAATACTACGATTGTTTATTAAGGCAGCAATAATTTAACGATTTGCAAACCTCCTTAATTACCGAAGACAACCTTAATTTACAAATAAAAAACGGAAACTGCATGAACTTCAAAAGATGCCAGACTGAATGCGTACCATGCATGCATACCAGGTGACACCTACCATGACAACTTTCCTGGTCTTACATCTTTTGAAGATTATGCGATTACTTCAGTATTTTTTTGTAATCTTGATTTGTAACTTCTTAATCGAAATACAACATTTGAACAATGGTAAACTCTAGTCGCCCTTTTGTACATCAAAGTATAGCATTTGTTATCTTATTTTAGTATTTCTGTTGTGTCATTGTTCTCCTCTTATATTTGATTGTTTCCCTCAGTTTTAGATTGTGTTTTCTCAATCGATTTATGAATTTCGTAACACCTCTATTTACTTAGAATAACATTCTTTTTTGAAGTTGTCATTTACTAGAAATGGAATGTGAATGGAACAACTGTGACAAAATTCCAGGAGTGACGTTATTGTAACAAATCTGAATGTAAGGACAAAACAATGTTCCTGCTATAAATAAAGATCAAAATACTTTTTTAAATATATATAATCAAAGAAGTAAGTTACCTTCAGTTGAAGAAATACCAGTCACATAGTTAGTGAGTCCAATTGTTGTTACTTCTGCTGAAGAAGTAGACAATAACTTTGCCTGGCTGGTTTCTACAATAAAATATATTTGTGTCATAAGGAGGGTGCTTATTGCACTGATATTGAGAAACATGGTGTCAATATGATTTATTACCAGCAACAATATCAAACAATATAAGTACTCTACCTCTTGCATATTACAGTAACACATATTTCATCAGTATTCAGTTCAAATGCTATTGTCACAAGTCAAGGCCAAAGGTTCATATTCACCGTCTTGTCAAATTTTCTACTGTTTGGAACCTGTCTAGTGTTTTCAAACTTTAAGGAGAAATTGAAGAATGCAATTAGAAAATTTGAAAATCATTGGAAATTGTCTTCCTTAATGGCATTTTTTCCGCCAAAAAATTATTAGTATATACCTTAGACGTGCATTTCGTTTATATAATATTCATCAGAGAGTCTCGATTAAAATAAGTTTGAAGGTCAAATAAAAAAACAAAAATAATGTGTTAAATGATAATTTATGAATATCAATTCATCAATAACTCTCAAACCAAAATAACAACACTTTCCATAAAGTTTTGATATTTGAGGAGCAATATGAATTAAACAAACATGAATTAAATAGCAAAACCTATCCTAAGTAAAATATGCTAATATAAAAAAGACGATGTGGTATGATTGCCAATGAGACAATTGTCCACAAGAGACCAAAATGACACAGACATTAACAACTATAGGTCACCGTACGGCCTTCAACAATGAGCTAAGATCAGCGAATTATACAATAGGAATATATTGAAACTCATTGATATAGTCATATTTATAAATTAACTGTTTACAAAACTATTGAATATTTGAAATATTAAGGCTTTTCTACTTCAGGAATAGATTACCTTAGGCAAAACTTTTAGGATTATTTGTCCTCAATGCTCTTAAAACCCAGAAAGTCTGAATTATACACTATTCAGACGTATTAGACCATCAGTCGATTTCAGACATATACCTTTTTTTTTGTATTGTTTCCTATCTATTTTACAAATAAGAAACTTTACCATTAAATGTTTGCCTTAAACAAATAAAGTATATCACATTTAATTATCCTTCTCTTTTATGTTGAGTAAACAATAATGCTAAACCTGGTATCTGCGTAAACATATACATACACTGTGTATGTTAATGTAGATTTCCATGAGCATCAACAATGACAAGCGTATTGTATAAGGCGATTCTCATTGGTTAAGAGAAAAGAATAAGACTGTATGAATGCCTTGTTTGTGGTTAAAACAGCAAACAGTTATGATACAGTTATGAAACCTATCTGATTAAATTTTCGGTCTTATATACCAGCATAGAGTTGTCAATTTCTACCACTCTGTTTTTGGATAGAACGTTTAAAGTGTTTAAAATATGTTCAAATGCTTCTCACACTCGCAAATGTTCGATAAATATTATCGGTCTAAATCATGTGACTTCAAGCGGACGTATATGTGTGACACTGTTTAGCCTGGTAGTAATATTAGAGCGGGTGGTCACTATATTCATCTTAACTATAGTTTGGCTGATAAGTATTTACAGTTGAGTAAAATTTCCTCAGAATTAATGAAGGATATTTTCAAATATTAACGAATTTTAGAAATATATACCTCCGATTGGAGAAATACTGGTCACCTGGTGAGTTGATCCAATTGATGTTACGTCTACAGGTGTTGTAGAGAAGAGCTCTGTCTGGCTTGTTTCTGCAATGATTTAAAACAATAATTGAAATATAGATATATGTTAATTTCACAAATTGTTAGTGTAAGCAGATCCGGCTCAAAATGTGGCATCCTTCGTGTTGCTCATGTTAGTACAAAATCGGTAACAAGTCTTATTTGATTTGTCATATATTCGTGAAAAGTGTACGAAAGTTAAGACATAAGATACATATACAAAAACTTTGAAGCCCGGCTTTACAAAATGGATTTTAATCATTTATTAAGAGATTTCATGGAGCGCATTGAAGAACCAGCTATATACCGTTATTTGTAAGGACACCTATACAGTTAAGATCTCGAATACGGTGGTTGAAAATCCAGTTTTTCATCTTTGGTTGAAATTCCAAAGGAACATTGGACGGACCTATGATTATCCAGGATATCCTCTTTCGTGAGTGTCGTGGGGAATATGTTGAATTTTCAAGGGGACGGTCAATACCTAATTCTTTTAATAGGCAGTTTATGTAATGTGGTTTACACACAAATCCGATGTTGTTTATGGCATTATCAGCGAGGACAACAACCTACTTGTCATGTAGGTTGGACAAGTGTTTTGAAACATTTCGGTCTTTATATAGATTGACGTAGCATGGATATTGATAGTCCCATTCAGTTGCTTTTTTTTTACTGATTTGTATCAACGATCTCACGGTTTTAATTCATTCAGAAAGAGTATCTACGGGCTTGTTTTGCGTTTTAACCGACATAATCCTTAAAAGTTCTATATAAATATTACCTTTCCGAAAACATTTGTAATACTTCAAATTATGTTGTCTATTTTTCACTCCGTAATACGGAAGGGTTTAAAGTGAATAATTACTTATAATGGATGTCCGGAAATCATAACATTTAGTTCACATGAGTATTTGACTTGTCTCACATATACATTATTAATATTATTGTGATAACATACGATAAAAAGTAAAATAACAAAAATTAAAAACCAATTGTTCAGAGAACCATTGATGGTCTTTCCACCAGTTAAGACCTTTTTTTATATGAAAATATTAAAATTTGGTTTTAAATGTCAATTGTACCGTCAAATGACAGCTTATTGAACGCTAATTCCAAAAATGTATGGTTTCTATGGAAAAAGATATAGATAAGGGAGATAATTGTTTACTTCCGGTTCAAACGATGTTATTTCCGGTATAGTTTGATAGTTAAAGTGACACTGATTCCAAAAATAGATAGTTCTATATACTTTTTCATTAATGAAGTACAAAACATAGCTACTTCCGGTTTACAAAAGGTCACTTCCGGTTTTCTTTTCCTAGATCACATTGCTTGCAACCTAATTTAAAAAGTCCCAAGTCTTGATCATGTATACATATGAGGTAAAAGCAAAGGTCAAAATCTAGAACGTTACATTTACCTATGACCTTGAGCTCAATTTCGAGGTCATCAACCAAGGACCTCAAATCAAAAGACTCTAGGCCTCTACTATATATAGTTAATGAGTTGTATTACCTTACAACTAATATTAGATATAAAAGGGGGCAAAACTGGCATCAAATGTCTACGTACTCTTTCGACTAAAATCTACGTGTTACCACATGTCGCAACTAACAATTTAGTAAAAATAATTTGTCGATAAGTTATACGGCTTTTGAAAATGAGTGAAAATAAGCCAAAATCAAAATTTATAATATGACCTTGACCTTTGACCTTGACCTTATTTTCATTTTTTTGGACCAAGGACCTCAAATCAAAAGACCCTAGGTCGCTATCACTTATGGTTTACCAGTTAGAAATGCAAATTCTTATATCAAACATAAAAGGGGGGATAACTCTCATATGGAATCTATATACGGCTTCGGTCAAAATAAAACAGCACATCCTGAGGATATAACGAGCAATTTGGAAAATTAAATTTGTCGGTTTCTTATACGGTTGCGAAGCCTTAGAGATAACCAGAAAAACAGTGTTCGGGGAGATAACTCTTATTTGGGAAAGTATTCGGTTAAGCAGAGTTGGTTTCAAAAGCGTATAAACTGTTCGATATCATATTCCAAAAATCTAAGCGACATCTTGCGAAACAAAAAAACAGCGAAGGAAAAAAATTAGGCGGAAGAAAAAAAAAAAAAATAATAATAATAATTAAAAACCAATTGTTCAGAGAACCATTGATGGTCTTTCCACCACTTTCAACATATTTTGATGTGAAAATATTAAAAATTCAGTTGATATGTCAGTTCCTATGACTTTATGATGTCTAAATATGAATTTGGAGCAAAGGTCAAAATCTAGAACGTCCAATTAACCTATGACCTTGACCTCAATTTCAGGGTCATAGACTAAGGATCTCAAACCTTAAGACACTAGTTCCTTAATATGTATGGTTTATGAGTAATATCACTTTACGCATAATTCTAAACATAAGAAGGGCGAAAACTCCCATTTATTGTCTACGCACCCTTTCAACCAAAATTTTTGAGTTACGACATGTCGATACTAACAATTTAGTAAAAATAATTTGTCGATAAGTTATACGGCTTTTGAAAATAAGTGAAAATAAGCCAAAATCAAAATTTATAATATGACCTTGACCTTTGACCTTGACCTTATTTTCATTTTTTTGGACCAAGGACCTCAAATCAAAAGACCCTAGGTCTCTATCACTTATGGTTTACCAGTTTGAAATGCAACTTCTTATATCAAACATAAAAGGGGGGATAACTCTCATATGGAATCTATATACGGCTTCGGTCAAAATAAAACAGAACATCCTGAGGATATAACGAGCAATTTGGAAAAATAAATTTGTCGGTTTCTTATACGGTTGCGAAGCCTTAGAGATAACAAGAAAAACAGTGTTCGGGGAGATAACTCTTATTTGGGAAAGTATTCGGTTAAAACGAGTTGGTTTCAAAAGCGTATAAACTGTTCGATATCATATTCCAAAAATCTAAGCGACATCTTGCGAAACAAAAAAACAGCGAAGGAAACAAATTAGGCGGAAGAAAAAAAAAAAAAATAATAATAATCAGAAGAAATCCAATAGGTCTTTCCACGGAAAAGTGGAAAGACCTAATAATAATCAGAAGAAATCCAATAGGTCTTTCCACGGAAAAGTGGAAAGACCTAATAACGTGTAGTATTCCTTAATTAAACGGCAAAATCATAAGCTCAAACACTTCAAAAGAATGGATAACGAATGTCCTATTCCTGACTAAATACAGACATTTTCTTATATGTAATTAGTTACACCTCTCACTTGTATACAGTTGCATTAAATTCGGGAAACGGGAGATTATGAAATTTACCCTTGATATGATTTATTTTTTAAGATACCTATCTGTTTTCTACTGCAAGTATAAGTGGTTAATATATTGTCAAAATAAGGTATGCATTGATTTTTAAAAGATTAATATATATTCCCTGTAAATACGACAGATAGAGACAATTGAAATTCGTTAGATACGGAATTTGTTTTGATGCACCTTATTTTCAAAATTGATGTTTCAAATGGGCGTGTCATGTATGAAATTTTAATTTCAATATACCAGTACTAAAATGATAAGAGTATAAATATTTCAATCTAACACATGTTGAACAAACAATGGAATAAATAACTTTGTTACATCACTGATCGATTTCAATTACAGGCTGACATGTAAAGTATGTTTCGATGTTCCGTTAGGTTTATTATTTCTATGTAAAATGTAAACTATGAAACAGCTCCAACTGAATATTTATACTTTTGTTCAATATCATATATTGAAAATATTGCTAATGACTTTTCATATTTAAGTTTCTACTAAAATAGAAAAAAAAAACATATTTAAAAGGTAGATTGGGATTTTTTTTTCTGAAAATCCCATTTGGGTGTGCTCCAATAATTATTGTTTTATTTTAAAATATTTCAACAAGGTTCTTTCAATTTACAATAGAAATATTAGAATACCAAGCTTTGGAAGTATTTATTGTCGTTAAGTGTATTTCAAATTATCAGAACAAATTATTTTTTAAATCGAGGACAGTTAATCATATTGAATTTAATAGATAAATTGTTTTTGGTTTTTATTACTCCGAGCAAAATTCAAAACGAAAAGTCCCTAATCACATAATAAAATCAAAAGCTCCAACACATCAAAGGAATGGAGAACAAATATCATATCCCTGCCTTGATACAAACCTTTTCTTATGTATAAAATGGTGGATTAAACCTTGTTATATAGCTGTCTAAACCACTCACTTGTATACCTCTCAGCACATTTTGCTTTACCAATTTATAATTATTTTTGAAGAAAACAATTCAGATTTTAAAAACAAAGAAAAAGATTAAAGATTACAAATTTAGAAAACGAAAGACAGAGCAACACGGACCAACAACCGAATTGGGGACGTATAATGTGCTCCGGAAAGGTAAGCATATCCTGCTCTAAATTTATCACCCCTCATATTGATAATGGTAAATGCAAACACGGTGATGTTGATACGCATACTTCGTTGATTTGTCAAAATGTTAATGTCACAAATAATGGAGAAGAAAGGACGTGTTTAAGGTTATGATTATTTGGTTACATTGTTTTGAAGTTACCTTAAATATGACAATGTATTTTACCTTTTGTTACAAATGTAAATATGTGCCTTAGTGTTTCCAAATAAAGTATATTGTTATTGTTGTTATTGATGATAATTATATATCATTGGTAGTTATCTGTGACTATAACGGTCATGCGACTATAGCTAGAGATTGCATCTGACTATCATGAGAAGGGATAACTTGTTATGATGTTGCCTTTATTCAGCATAACAGTGGATTGTCATTGAGGTAAAATACCACAAACACCGAACTCCCAGGAAAATTTATATCAGAAAGTCCCTTATCGAATGTCAAAATCAAAAGTTCAATCACATCAAACAATTGGAAAACAACTGTCATATTTCTGACTTGGTACAGCCATGTTCCTACGGTGGAATGTGAGTTTTAGAAACATATTGTCATTTCATATCAGAAATGTTGTCCATCAGAAGGAATAAAAAATCAAGTTCAAAGGTGAAGATCATATTTCAAATCTTCACTTTTTATTGTTTTTAATTTGGTCTATAAATCGAAATTAAATTACACAAATTTTGCCAAATTGATAGTTCCGACGTGACAATTTTTACAAATAATACGATGGCTCTAAAGGTGAATAGCTCCTTGGAAAGTTCTTAATACATTGTATTGTTATATAATCCAAAGACCTATATATGTCATTTTGATTCGAATTCCCTCCTTAATGACCTTTGAAATTGTGTGTGAATTTGATTGATACTTTTAAACGGAACGTGACGTGACGTAGTGTAAAATGGGACTAGTATTTTTTTACGTCTTAAATTAAACACGAGAAACAATATGTTTTGGAATCATAGTGAAGCGACCTATCATATTAAAAAGTAAAATCACAAAAAATGAACTCAGAGAAATCAAATCGGAAAGTCCATAATCACATGGCAAAATCAAATTACAAAACACATCAAAAACGAATGGACGACAACTGTCATATTCCTGACTTGGTACAGGAATTAAACTGCATATGAAATTTTGAAAAACAGAAATTACAATTGATATCCTTTACTTTTAACAAAGTATGTAGAAAATAAGCTTATCTTAGATACAGATATAATTGGGATTTGTTTTCTCTTAATCGAATTGATTTTTGAATAGCGGTATATACTACTGTTGTCTTTATACGCCATACGCCCGTTTTGTTTAAAAGATTTAAACAGGTCAAATTCAGTATAACAAATTAGGTTTTTCTTTGTGTTGCCATCACATTTATTTTCAACTAGAATTTCATATAATTTTTTATCCTGCAATTGGGTGTCCTACTATACAGATACAGCCCTACAAATATCGCTATGCTGTATCTGTATACTATACAGATATCGCTTTAAAGCTCCGCCAACTGCCGGACTGAGTATTGTTTGAACCTATGTGACCTCAGAATGTGTATTCCAGTTGCATTCCAATGACGATGACAATTGTCGATTTCAAAACTTCAATGTGTATTATTGTGTTACAAATTATCTATGTCAATTTCAGCATGCATGTTTAGTGAATGTCAAGTCTGAAGCGTAGGTCAACTTGTACACTTCTGTTTCAAATTAGACAATGTTTTGTTATTTGTTGTTACTGTTGAAATTAGTTGTTATGTTAAAATAGATAATTATCAACCTTGAGCGATGTATTAATGTTGACCATTCGAGACTCTTTTTGCGAACCCGTCTTCAGCGTAATAGGTGATTTTGATATTACTACGCGGGCCTCAAGGGATTATAAATCGAAAATAAATGCTAAATATGTTAGTTTTTCTGTCTTTCAAAACACAAACAATGTGGAGAATTAATTGCAGGATAAAGACAATAACTGTTTAGTGTCCTTAAATATAACTCGGCTCGAAACAGGTGTAGTAGCTCGCTAAAAGCTCACATACACGTTGTTTCCTAGCCTCGTACAAATACAGCTGATATTTAAAGACACTTAACAGTTATTGTCTATATATATGTTTACAATACTTGAAACTGTTTTCCTAATTTCCTTTCGCCTAGTCTTTTAAATTTATACCAAACATGTATTTCAATATTTGATTAGAAAAGAATATTATGTATACATGTTTTGTTGGAAATTCATTTATCTTTACAATCAATTTCTATCTTTTTCACGGATATGAAATATTGATCAAACATTTATTTGAGAACTTTACTAGAGAGAAGCACTTGCAATGTGTGCTGAATCATTTTTAAATCTTATGGATGTATACAGAAGTGAGCGCATAATATTAGTCTGGTAAAACAAATTGTTTTGTCACGTTCTAGTTTTGAAATTAATTTGCTTTGAGCACAACTGGTTAGTTTTTTGAAGACGAAAAGCACGTCGTGTATCTATAATTTTAAGCTTTGTATCTTTGATGAGTTTGTTGTACCCAGATGAGGTCTACAGAACATTAGTTATTTTCTCTGCATAATACATTTCTTACATATAAATTCCGGATTAATTTGAATGTTCTTTATGTTTTTAATTCAAACGTTTCAGTTCATGCTTGATTTTCACGTTCTCGACATTTACAGTGATCGATGAAACTTTATTCATTAAACGCAGGAAATTATATCCTGGTGTGTTTGTACTTTTCAGGTTTATTTGGTTAACAACTACATTATCTAAATAAAGATATATTTTTTTTTTATCGGTATCTTTTCGGATGTCAAACGCTTGACTTTGTTATGCTGCTTTAGAAACAAGAAGTTGACAAAAGTCTAAAATAATGTTAGATTTGGTCATGGTCTAATATCGAAATACTAAACGCACTGGTTTATAATACTGATGTCAAATACAATTAATACACTTTTAAAACAAAAGTTTTTCAAATGCTCATATCTATGAAAGCTATTTTTTTGGATACAGAATTTGACCTTAGTGGGAAAAGTGTATTTAAACAATCTAACAAAATTTTCTTTTAAAAACGATTGACAATATATCAGTGAATTTCAACGACAGTGAAATATTCCTCTAATAAGACATTGGGTTTTAATACAAATGTACACGAGGCCATAACAGGTAAAAAAAATGCTTGTAAATATGTTATAGATTGCCAAAGAAACATAGACGCGGAAGCATAGATGCGGAAGAATCAAAAGAGATATCCAAACTCAAAAATCAGAGACATACTGCTCACGTCATGAACAAAAAAAAATGTTTAAAAAAGAAGACAAAAAACAGTATAGAAAACCCAATCTAGAACACTCCAGTCTTTAGAAATAAAAATATGAGTTTGGTGTAGAGTGTTATTGTTTGGTGTTTTGGAGATAACGTTAACATTTAAAATTTAAAACGAAAATAATACTTCCTAAATTTCGTGGCACATAAAATTCAGCATAGTTTTTTGTCTAAATATGATCCTGTTTACATTGTGTTGTTTGTCGTTGATGTAATATTTTCGTTGTTGTTATGCAGTTTACATGTTTTGTCGAGTATTGTATTATTCATTTGTGCGTTTCTTTAAAATGAATGTGCTTGTTTTTGTATGTGCTGTATTTCTGTCTCAAAGTGTTACCATTACAGTGATATTTGTAACATTTTCATAACGCGTGCGATTTGGCTACCTATTAAACTAGTTCTACTCACCATTTTATCTTTAAAAAATTGTACCAAGTCAGGAATATGGCAGTTGTTATCAAATGGTTTGTTTCTATGTATGTTGACGTTTGTTGGGTTTTTTTTGTTGAACTTCAGTGTTCCAGTTGTTCTTTTTTTTTTCTTATTGTTGATGTGTTTCCCTCAGTTTAAGGTTGTAACCCGGATTTGTTTTCGTTTAATCGATTTATGACTTTTGAACAGCAATTTGTACTGTTGCCTTTATCTTCACCTCAAAACTGATTTAAAGAGTCTGTAACAACTTAAAGGTTATGGAACTATACAATTCAAATACAATATGAGGTTCTCAAAATAAATTTTGATAGTCCGTTTTTTTCTTTCTTTTATTGACAGGCGTCAATTACAATTTATTTGGGGATTTAAAAAGGATATCTAAGGTCTCAGATGTTAGCTGTATTAATTTGCACTATGCCACATCCCTAGTACACCTTCAACTCAATCATGTTGATCGATTTGCTTATCTCAACTTGAAGCAGTATACTCCTATTGCCTTTATTTTCACCTCAATACGTATGTAAGGAGTCTGTTACAACTTAAAAGTAATAGAAATATACAATTCGAATACAATATGTGGTTCTCAATATAATACGGTTTATCTCATGATCAGTTATAAGATAAATAAATTTAATGAAAGAGACATGATAACTGCATCATTCGGATCCGGTTCTCGTTTCCCGCTAATCAACGTCACATGACTCCTCAGCTTTAGATTGAACTAGTCACTCTTCAACTTCGTACTTTATTTGGCTTTTTTTTTTTTTTTTTTTTTTTTTTAACTTTTTTGGACTCGAGCGTTACTGATGAGTCTTTTGTAGACGAAACGAGCGTCTGGCGTATACATAAAATTTAGTCCTGGTATCTATGACGAGTTTATTTGTAGATATTATGTTTTTGCCTGAAACTAGATTCTTTGAATAATACTAAAACTTTCTTGAATTTTGAGTACTTGCTTTTTTTTCTTTTATTGACGGGCGTCAATTCCAAATCATTTGGGGATTTAAAAATGATATCTAAGATCTCAGATGTTAGCTGTATTAATTTGCACTGGGCAGCACCATCGTAAGTACACCTTCAACTTGTGTAATCATGTTGATCGATTTGCTTATCTCAACTTGAAGAATGTAAACTTCTTTGGGAATTAATACAAGGGTTGATAGTTTTTACATACAATACATATACTGTTTGGAGTCCCCTATTAAAATGATGCCAGATTAATTCTTTATATCACAATGCTATATGATTGAAGGTAACCGGACAACCCCCGTTTTGATTTTCCATTTTTTTTTCGGTACAAAATACCAATAGACAATTTTTACAGTAAAGAGTTTACTGTTTTCATGAATGTTGGTTCTCTTATTGATGACTTTATTAATATTAAACACATTTTAGCGATCTAGACAGCTCATTACATTTTAAAGTTACACAGCAGGGAAAAGAAATTAAAAAAACATTGTATTAAAAATAAATCGATTGATGTAAAGTGTCAAGTGCATTAAAAGTTCCTGATTTACAGAAATCTTTAAAAAGCACAAAACGGAAATAGAAATGTTACGAACATCCATAACATAGCATTCTTTTAATTAATACATAAGTTTTTCAAGATATATAAGTTATATGAGTAGAACACATCCGTAGCTTAATAGGTAAAGTGATTGCAATCGAAATCAAAAGAAGTATGTCTCTTTATACAAGAGTAAACATCAAATAGGCAGATATGCCATCTACCTTGAAACTTGTGAGAAGTAACATCAGTTCAAATTAATTTCCCACTACTAGTCTACTAGTACTATAAAAATAAATCCTCGTGGATGAGCGCCCTAACGTTTTTAATGGAAAAACTTAAACTTTATGTATAAGTTGTAGTTTATCTTAAGTCTTTTATTGATCGACCTTTAAGTTATCAGTTTTCTCGGAACAAATGATGTGATACCAGAAAAATCAGTACCGAAAGATAGTATGCATTATTGCCATCGCTTGATATCCTTTAACTTGTGTCGTAGTTCATACTTCATAATTTTCTTTTGAAACAATCTTGAAACATGTTTTTATGTTCTTTTTTTACTACTGTGATAGGTTAGATAGAGCGTGTGGCGCAAGTAGACCTGTAACTGTCCTTGTTTAAATTTTAATTTTAGGTTTTATCTTGAAACTTATAAGGAGTCTCTCTCTCTCTCTCTCTCTCTCTCTCTCTCTCTCTCTCTCTCTCTCTCTCTCTCTCTCTCTTTTTTTGGGGGGGGGGGGTTATAAAATTAGGCATTTACTAACTTATTTCGTATCAAAACTCATTTGTATATGTACAACTTAAGCAAAATACGTACTCGTATAAAAACTAATAAGGCCGTAGTGTTGTTCAAAAGTCAAATAAAACATCATGTCATATTCACAGTATCAATATTTGTAACACAAAATTGGATTTGTTTCTTCCATTTATTTATTCAATAGAGAGAAAAAATCGATTGGTCGAACTAAGAGTATCAAACAAAGCAGTTATTAGAGTTCATGCAAATTAAGGGCGAATACTAATTTAAAGAAAAATATTTATTATCAGTTCCATTAATTAATTGTGGTCAAATTTGAATTAAAAAAAATCGTTATATTCTTTTCCTAATAAGTAATTTTAAATTAGATACTGAATCTCTCATCATCAAATGAAAAGTTCTAATCTTATTGCTATTTATCATTTAATTGGCAAACAGTCACATACTTCATTCCTAAATCACGATTGATTGAAAAACATGAACTTTTGTTAAAATTAAATTGGTAAGTTTAAAGCTTCATAAGGTGTTCAATGAAAAAAAACTGAACAACAGAACAGTGCTGTTTACTCAACCACAAAGTTTTGCATTAGACTATTAGCACCAAGCAATTAGGCGCCGGATATTATGATTAATTTTGCGGGGAAAGCTCTAAATGTAACATTTACATACAAAGAAAATAATATTAAGAGTCTAAATTGAATACAACATTCAAACCTATGATTGCTTTGGAAAGAAACGCATTTTTTATACGTGTGGATGTAAAAAATATCGTGGTAGAGGGGTTTAAATACAGCACACACAACATTTTCAAAAAACAAAAAAAGTGAAAAAGTATTTTAACAAACGCCTTTGACTAGCAGGTCGAACAACTGATGTTCTTAAACCCTGCAGACAAAAGTTCAAATAAATGAAATAATAAATACAACTTGAATGACATATATTGCAGACCAGTATCGACATAATAAATAATGCCATTTTTATAATACAGATCGAGATATAGCAATGTAATGATTTAGTAATAGGCATTTAATTTCACATTGTTTCTATCAATAGCAAGGCATCGAAACCCCGTAAAACACTGTTGTAATCCATTCGTTTGATGTGTTTGCACTATTGATTGTGCCATTTAATTAGGGACTTTCCGTTTTGAATATTCATCGGAGTTCAGTATTTTTGCGATTTTAATTTTTTTCTTAAAAAGATATTTTATCGTCACTGTCACGTAACAGGGTTTGTCTTTAAGCTTTAACATTACGACAGATCGTTTGTGGTTACATTTATATTTAAAGAACTACGGCAGTAAACATATGCCAAATGTATCATAGTGATGCATACTTCACCTACACCACTTTGTTAATGATTTCGAAAGCTTTAATAAACCGATAAGTTGTTGTTACATGAGTTAAGTATTTTACAATTAGCTTCCAATTGATACGATATTACCGGGATTGTATTTTCTATTATAGTTCCCTTGATAGAGGGTTGCTGCTCACTAGATAGCTATTAAATCAAGAGTTCCAAATGATGAAGTTGAAATCACGACTTCGTAAATTTCACGGACGCCATCACGAGTTGGGTGACAGTTATGGAATATCCATTTCACAGATGATAGCGGATTTGTTCCGTAGTCACAACCCCGTTCCCATTTCACGAATATAACTTACCGAATTAGAGTTTTACCTCGTGTGTTCTATGAGCAACACAGCGGATGTCATATGTGGAGCAGGATCTGATTATCCTTTCGGAGCACCTGAGAGCAATCCCAGTTTTTAGTATTTATGTTTTTATGTTGTGTTTTGTGTTCTATTGTACATGTTGTATGTTTATGTCTATTTTATGCTTTCATGACAGGACAATTAAAATGATGATTCAGTTGCTATGAAATTAAAATGTTTATACTGAGATTAAAAATCTATATTCCTTCCTTAGTATCGTGTTTAATGAGAGACACCATAATAATAGATAGAGGGTTACTGCTCACAATGAAGCTATTAAACCACGAGTTCCAAATGGTGAAGTTGAAATCATCCCTTCGTAAATTTTACGGACGCCATCACGAGTTGGTTGACCGTTATGGAATAACCGTTTCACAAATGATATCGGATATGTTCCTTACGTCGTAACTACAATCCCCTTCCCTTTCATGTATGTGACCTACCGAATTAGACTATTTACCGGATTTGTAATCACATAAGCAAAACGACGGGTGCCACATGTGGAGCAGGATCTGCTTACCCTTCCGGAGCACCTGAGATCACCCCTAGTTTTTGGTGGGGTTCGTGTTGTTTATTCTTTAGTTTTCTATGTTGTGTCATGTGTACTATTGTTTTTCTGTTTGTCTTTTTCATTTTTAGCCATGGCGTTGTCAGTTTGTTTTAGATTTATGAGTTTGACTGTCCCTTTGGTATCTTTCGTCCCTCTGTTATGAACTTATAGGCAGAAAACGTGTAGTTTATTTTCTAAATTAGTTAATCTGACAAGGCATCTGCAATCTGATTTCGTGTAACGTATCATATTAAAAGTGGTCCATTAGTACTGTAATATTAATAGATTGATCGATTGGTGATTGCTTTACGCCACATCAAAAAGGCTATATCGCGGCAATTATTGTAATTTGTGAACAAATAAACACCAATAAGCACTAAACTACAATGCTATTTCAATCAATAATGATTCAGGAAAGAAGCTATGATTGACGTGCCTTCCAATTGCCGCTTCCAAATCAAATGAATTGTCAATGGCAAAGGTTCAGATATGATGAAACATTGTGGAATTAGCTCTAAATGCAATTCTAAAATTTTAAGCTTGAATTTAAGAATTCAAAACTGTCAAAAAACAGTTAGACATAAAACATTATAAGTATGCTTTCATGAAAGGACAATTAAAATGATGATTCAGTTGCTATGAAATTAAATTGTTTATACTGAGATTAAAGATCTATATTCCTTCCTTAGTATCGTGTTTAATGAGAGACACCATAATAAGGTAAAATGAAAAGCTCAAACAAATCAAAAAAATGGAAAACAACTGTTATATTGCTGACTTGGTACAGGCATTTCCTTGTGCATGTGATGTAGGATTAAACCTTACACACAGACATACAAACTTATCAAAGAATTTGTGATTGTCTCGTTAAAATAAGTATTGTCACGTTAAAATAAGTATTGTCACGTTAAAATAAGTATTGTTATTTAAAATAAGTATTGTCACGTTAAAATAATTATTGTCACGTTAAAATAATTATTGTAGCGTTAAAATAAGTGTTGTTATTTAAAATAAGTGTTGTCAAGTTAAAATAAGTATTGTCACGTTAAAATAAGTATTGCCACGTTAAAATAAGTATTGTCACGTTAAAATAAGTACTTTCGCTTTTACTATGAACATATAGAGATATAGGTTAAAAGCAAGTGAGACATCTGTAAACTAGAGTCCAAGCGAAATAAATGTTAGCAACTATAGTTTGCTGTAGGAAAGCAAACTTAATAAGGACGGCAAACCATACAACAGACAGGTTCAAAAACTAAAAGAACTATTCTCATATTTAGGCTACTGCATTTTATTTTTGTTTTGCATTAGAAGTGCACCCCTTTTACAATATGAATATGAAATCGGGACAATGTGAAAATGAACCGAAGTAACATATTCATCGAGATGTGTAATTGCAATGAAGTTTCACTGTGACAAAACGATAACTTTAATAGAAATTTGGACAGAAGCTTTTTTATGACGAGATAAAAGTTGAAAAAAAAACATTCTTCTTTATCAGATAAAACATAAATGATGTAAAAATATAATTAAAGTATCTCAGTATTACAAGATCAAATGATTTCTGTTAAAACTTTCACTAAATCATGTTTGCTTTATGTTGATACTCAAAGTTTCGCTGTATACTGATACTGTATACAAGCAACCAATTAAATATATACATCTCTTTTTACATGAACGCTTGAATCAGTAGATTTTGACCAGTCAATCAAATGCTTATAAATATATATTCTACATAACGTTGAAAGAAAATGAAGCCGAATAACCATTCTATAAATTGGTAAGCTTACCAAACCGTGCTATAGTAACCTTACCTTAATTTCATATCAGATAAAGTCCAAAATGACAATCTATTGGAAATATATTATTCCGAAAAGTGTGTGAGATGACACCCACAATTTGTATTTAGAGATATCAGGGAGGAATGTCGAACAGATTCAAGTCGGATTGTATACAAAGAGGGGCTAAGAATAGTCTTAGAAAAAGAACCATTTCCTTGATTTTTTATGTTTTATGTTTGTTTTGTTTGATTTATTTTTGTTATCTATTTCTTTATTTCTATTAGTCTTTATATCTATATGTCTTTGTTAATTCGTTTGGCTTTGTTCTTATGTAGTGTTTGCCAAGATAGTGGAATCAAGCAACAAAATAGGATTTAAATAAAACTTTTTGGCAACTCAAAAATACAGTTGTCTGTTATTAATAGAATCGAACAGTAACAATCAGTTGAAAAAGTCATTTTGTTTTATTTAGAAAATTTAATTTTCCTGTAATCATAAGAATGTCGAAAATTGTGTGTTTATATAATTATATTTTCATTAATCTTACCTGTAACGGGGGTCTTTCTGATGGTTTCAGATCGCACACGGGGTCCAGTGATCGGATAGAAAGTAGAATAGAAATGACACTGTCCTGACATGGATTCAAAGTTAGCAGAAAAGCAATTATCATCAATGGTACATAAACTAGCACATTCGCGTACTGTTCTTGCAGTAAATGTTCTAATCGGTGTTCCATTTATAATACATGTATTTTTCGCATTTTCATATTTCTGTAATTTAGCTTTCAGAGTGTTTGTACATTGTGTCAAAAGTACTGCAGCTGCTACAGCCGAATGAATCATTTGCTTAATCATTGTATCATAATTTTATCCTACAAAATACTCATGTTCCTGTTGTTTGCGCAATTATCGTTAACATATAGACGTAATGAATGTGATAAGTTTTTTTAGAACCGTCCTAACCGTGTCATAACCAGTATACTTCTCGTTAGGTGCGTATTTTCATGTCAATAAATATTCATTTGTATGTTAACCAATGAGCTTATCTCAATTTGCTTTTTTGTTTTTACGAAAAGCTTTAAATGATACTTTTGGATTGTCCTATGTCATGAAAATGTCTTTATCATATCCTTTAATTAAATTTTCTCATAAAGATGTTATTGGTTTTGTAAAATGTCAGTTGCAATTTATTTGATTTAAGTGTGATATAAAGTATGATTTATATTTTGAAATGAACAAAATGAGCATGCCGTTCTTTGACATAACAGATAATCAGAGAGTGTGTTCTTACAATCGTTCAAAGAATTCTTTTTACAAATTACTTATTAAGCTGAACTGTAAATTGGCTTTCAGCAACAACACATTGAGTCTTTTTTTTAATTGTTTTATCACAAGAACCGTTTGTTCTTCTTTAATCGGGGCCTTGCTGGCCGAGTGGTCTAATTAGTTACTACTGGAATCACTAGCCAGTCTACGCTGGGGTTGTGAGGTCGAACCCCGCTCGTGCGGGTGCACTCGACTCCAATATTAATTGACTAGGATTGTCAGTTTTCCTATCGAAGGTCTATGGTTTTCTCCGGTCACTCCGGCCTCCTCTGCCAATAATAACTGGCCGCCATGAAATAGCCTTAACGCGGTGCTTAAAAGTGGCGTTAAACCACCAAAAATCAAATCAAAACAGATTCTTCTTTAAGGTTCATGTGGGCCCTTTAGCTAAAATGACCGCATTATCACCTTAAAATTTACTGAGTGCAGACAAACCAGTGCATCTGGAACAGTTTTAAGGCATAGCATGCCCTAGATAAATAAATTTCAAATAGTTTTATTGTTTTAAAAAAATAAAAACTTGACAGGATTTTGCAGTGCACTTTTTTCATTCCTCCAGAAGGTACCAACAAAAACTAAGTTGGGAAAGAGGTTTGAGATCTTCCCCACAGGTAATAATTGAAGTGAACTGTATTAATTGACATGGTCAATAGATGGAATGTGGATACCTGATAATAATTGATGATTTAAACTGTGTACTTGAGTGGACCATAGCAAGCGAAACTCAACTGTTTGTTTATTTTTTCATCTTCTGAAGTTTCGAAAAAAATGCACTGCAAAATCCAGGTTATGTTTTGAATTTTCTAAATCATACAATGCATTTGAATTTTATTTATCTAGGGTATGCTATGCCTTAAAACTTTTCCAGATGCACATGTTTGTCTGTAAAAAAAGCAGCCATTTTAGCCAGAGTCCAAATGAACCTTAATTGTGAACATTCATACGTCTATAACGTTCCTATTTGTGTCACTTCTATAATCCTTTGACTGTCCTTACTCCTATTATCTCCCTTTATTTCTGTAGATCGAGAATGATCATGCTATTATACTCTTCTGATATCACCTCTCGTTTTATTAAAAAAAAAAAGTCCCTCATTTCTGATCTGTGAAATCTCTCCCTTGTCCACATGTTTATGATCCTTTTCCTTGTCTCCTCTTTTATAAACCTGAACCTTTCTCTCTTTAATCGTGGTTATACTCATTCTTCTTTTCATAGAGCAAATGTACTACAAGCTTCTTCGTTTAATATACACTATCACTATTGTTAAAAGATAGATTATTAATAATAAGTCCGATTAAAAATGAATAAAAACTTAAATAATGGAATAGTTAAACAAATTTGAAAAAATATATACAACACAGGATTTCGGAGTCTCAGTAAAAACCAATGTTTTTTGATACCGTCACTGTTATTGTAATACAGAAGAAGATGCCAGAAATATGAAATATTTTATCACAGGATATTGGTAGATTATTGTAAATTTGCTCTTTCGAATTAAATAGACGCAGATATATAAACTATGAGACTACTGGTTGCAAAGCAATACTAAATAAATGTTAAGAAAGGATTAAAACGAATTAAAATAAAACATTTGATTTTGGCAAATTATTACAATTTCATATGAAAAAACGATAATAGACGTTAAAGTTAATTCAATCAATGTTCAGCACTAAAACACCAACGGTCAAACAGTTAACAAAGCACATTGATTGATACTAAACAAAATTTAAAAGCTATTTAAGTTACAGGGCTCATTTAAAGCCATGTTTCACCTCAAACAAAAATAAGAATGAAAACAAAAATAATAATACTGACATGATTGGTCAGAAATCAGAAAATATCACCGACATGATTGGTCAGATATTTCTAACAAAAAATATGATAATACCGACATGAATGGTCAGATATCAAACAATACCACTCACATGAATGGTCAGATCTTTCTCACAAAATTGACCAGAAAACAAAATGTCCCATTAAGGATATATACAAATCACCCACTACTGTAAGAACAAAACTGGTACAGAATAAGATTGTTCCTTCTGTTTAACAGTAACACGATGAGACTAAACATCCTCTTGTTTAACAATGAGCCAATACTTGAACAAAAATAATTATCAACTTTAAATTACCAAAATAATTCAATTGTAACTTGCAGATGGGTTAATAAAGTTCAAAAACTGGCATCCAAAACTAAAGAAATTAAGTATATTAAATTAAAATGAAATCTACAGCGATTTGTGCAAAACTTTGTCAAACAAATAAAATCAAGCTGCATCATGAAAGAATATAGTGTAGAGCAATAAGTTCTCCAATAAATGGTCAAATATTCTGCATAAAACCAGTTGAATATTGATACAAACGATGATTCTGAGATGACAACACCCCTTATGTACCTTTTTGCTTTCATTATCAGATCCCTTTGGGTCCATTTATACCTCTCATTGCAAAGTTTGTACTTTTAAGGCTAATGAATCAAAATTTTGGGGTTACTATCACACATTTATAAATGAAATATGACAACAAATGAGTAATTGAATTGTTCTGAAAGCTGAAAGCATAAACTATCCATACAGGTATCAAAATTCACGTAAAACTTACGTTTAGGCAGCATATAAGAGAGGGACAATTTAATAGCACCTGAGATCACCCCTAGTTTTTGGTGGGGTTCGTGTTGCTTATTCTTTAGTTTTCTATGTAAATATTGATCCCCCCACTTTGAATTTATATAAAATTTGAACCTCCCTTTTCCACATACATAAAAAAAATTGACCCCCCTGTATTTTGACCAGCCCCCCCCCCCCCCCTTCCCAGATAAAGAATGATAAGTCCTTAAGGGGAAACCAACGGAACAGCAGAAACACTGAACTGACGATATACATAGAAACAGACTATCTGATAAAATGTGCTGTAACATACTGATTTCCATCCTCAATTTTATGACTAAGTTTTATATTGAAATAAGAAAGTAATAGATATTACCCAAATGCTCAGTTAATATTTAAAGGGATAAAATATTCAAATAGTTATCAAAGGTACCAGGATTATAATCACAAGTACAAGTACAAAGTTGAAGAGCATTGAGGATCCAAAATTCCAAAAAGTTGTGGCAAATATCGCTAAGGTAATGTATGCCTGGGATAAGAAAATTCTTAGTTTTTCGAAAAATTCAAAGTTTTGTAAACAGGAAATTTATAAAAATGACCACATTAAATTATTTTTAAAATATGAAAAAAAATAGGGTCACCAAACGTTTTCTTTGAATAAACATAAACAAATAATTAAATCCTGTAGATTCCTGAATAACCTTCTTGTGTTTTGTTTTGAAAAATTGAAATCAAGTTAAATATATTCTATATTTTTAAAATCATCTGTAATAATGGCATACAATTACATTAATGTGTCCATTAATATGATTTTTTTTGTTGCATTCCTCAGTCGAACTGCCTGAGGGAGTTGAAACCATAGTTTCTGATAATTTCAAAAATTATCAACGGACAGTTTTGCTAAGCTTGTTATATACATAATCAGTACCCTCGGGAACTGATAATCAACCAGCAGATAAATCGACAAAGCGCTGTAAAAATATAAAAACAACACGTTATGAATCCATGCGTTCGAAGCAGTGCCCTAACAAACAATAGATATGTAGTATAAGTAAAGGCAAGAGTAGTATACTGTTGTTCGAAATTGATAAATCGATAGAGAAAAAACAGATCCGGGTTACAAACTGAGGGAAACGCATCAAATATAAGAGAACTACGACACAACAGAAACATAACATTAAAATGTAACACACAAGAAACGAACTATAATATAACAATGGCCATTTTCCTTACTTGGTACAGGGCATTTTAAGAAAAAAAAATGGTGGGTTGAACCTGGTTTTGTGGCATGCCAAACCTCCCGCTTTAATGGCAATGTTAATTATAACATTAAAATGACAACATTACATGACAGGACTTCAATACAAATAAATGGGAGAAAATATAGGACAGATAAACACACGAAAAATAGCCAACAAAAGGTACCAGGTTAAAAATTAATACGCCAGACGTGCGTTTCGTCCAAACAAGACTAACCAGTGACGCTCGGGTGAAAAAAGTTTGAATGCCAAAACAAGTACAAAACTGAAGAGCATTCAGGACCAAAAGTTCCAAAAAGTTGTGACCAATACGGCCAGGGGTATCCGCCTGGGACAAGAACATCCTTATTATTTAAAATAATTCATACTTTTGCAAACAGTAAATTTTATAAAATGACTATATAATAGATATACATGATAAAACTGAAGTGGTGACTAGCTATAGAATAACAACAGTATTAGTGCCAATGAAACAACTCTCCATCAAAGTCACAATATGTAAAAGTAAACCATTATTAGTAAAAAGAAACAGCATTCAACACGGAGCATTGGCTCACACCGAACAGTAAGCTATGAAGGGTTCCAAAAATTAATAGTGTTAAACAGGAAATCAGATGTGGATACTAAAACAAAAATTGAACAGTTTAGGGTAAATTCAATCTAAAGACTCTTCAATTGTTTTTAAAATTGGACTTTTCTACACTTTACTCAAGTATTTCCCATTGCAAATTGAAGAAGCTAGTTCTGCTTTGTTTCATAAAATTTCGTCTTCAAACAAAACAATTTCTGAAACCTACATTTTCAAGATTCTTGATTTCTTGATAGTGTTACTTTATGTTCTTATGTCGTTCCTATAATCCTGTCTTTTTTCAAGAAAGTAACCCTCCGAATTAGACTTATTATCGGGTTTGTACTAACATAAGTGACAGGACAAGTGTCATGTGTGGAGCAGGATATATTAACCCTTCAGCTGAGCACATCGTAAATTGTTGGTGGGGTTTGTGTTGCTCAGTCATTTTAATGTTGTGTTTTGTGAACTATTGTTTGTCTGTTGGTCTTTATTTTTCTTAGCCATTAAAATGTCAATCTTTTTCAACTTTTGTGTTTGAATGTCCCTCTGGTATCTTTTGCATCTCTTTATGTATTCTAACATTTTACTCATATAAGTTGTATTGTAATGAGAGTGAAATTAGGATCAGGTTTACAATATACAAGACAATTGCTTAGCATGTGACTTTTTATTGCAGTTGTTTTGCAAGGATTCAAAATATGTTGACAATATACATCTGTGCAAGATAATTATATGATCAACAAAATTAATTGCTTTTTGCAGTCTGGGTGGTCTTTGTCAAAATATAAAACAACACGTTTAATAATTTATTGCGTCCGAAGCGCTTTTCTGGATTTACCTTCATCAGGAACGCTCAAAGCCAAACATTTGAAATCCGAAGATGCATAAGTACCGAAAATGTCAAGACATGAAATAACAAGTCTTAAAGAAAAAATATATTTAAGAAAAAAACATTGAATCATAATTTCCTGTTGATATGCACATCTACATAGTATGTCCTTATCATCTTAAAAGTTTCATGGAATTCTGTTTTGTGGTTTTAGAGGAGTTGCAATGACAATCTGTTGCAGTAGTATATTGGGACAAATAAGTTCGAAAGGACATAACTCTTAGAAAAGATTGTAATCATAATTTCATGTCAATATGCACATCTACATAGTATGTCCTTATTATCTACAGTTTCATGAAATTCTGTTGTGTGGTTTCAGAGGAGTTGCGATGACAAGAACAGGACTGCAACAGCCTGACTAATGGACAAAAAACATCCAAGGCCACCAATGGGTCTTCAACATAGTGAGTCTCTATATATCAGTTTATTGTAATCCTTGAATGTATTAAGCTTGTAGTTTTTTATCATGAAGAGAAGAATATTAATTGGCAGTACAATCAGACTGGATAACTAATCTTGTTAGCCATGGTTCAACACATCAACACAAATCAGTGATTATTTTTTTTTAATAAATAATACCTCCTGAGCTCATGATTAAAATCAATAATGTATAATTGCATCAACAAATGTTTTTTTTTGCAAAATAGATTCAGAATCAATTTAGACAGATTTGATTATACTTTGAAACAGTTATTGAAAATAAAAACAACATTGTTTTTTTATATCATTGTGTCCCGATATAACTGATCTTCTTGATCCTGATTTTGGTAATATAGTTGTTGCTCCAATTTCCCAGTAATCCTGATGAATATTGCCAATTGTTTTTATCAGACATCATATTACTTCTATCAGCTGGGTGTACAATCAACATCTCCATCTTTAGCAGCTTTCATTTTCTTAATTTCTGTCTGAATTTGTTTCTCCATATCAATTATGGCTTTAGGTTTCTTGTACTGTGAAACAATAAACAGTGAGGTTAGATTGTTGAAAATTGTATAAATAAGACATGAAAGAACATTTGTTTCAACATGTTCAAGATGAATCATCAAGCGATCAAAATATCATAATTTTTCAAGATAGAACATTACAAAATTTAAATTATACAAGGACATCTGCTGACAAGACTTATCATATTGAACTGGAAAAAAAACATGTTGTAGGTAAATTTTGATTTGAAAATTTTAAAACATCTTATACAGTTGGAGACCAAACAATAACTCCATTTCAAAATGAATAAATGAATCAAACAAGCCAAATTTCGTTTTCTGTGTCTATAACAAGCAAGGCACCTTTGTCATTGGTTGTTTTGTCTTATATTTGTTTGTTCTCTTGAATTGTGAGAATAGTACTAGTGCATTTCATAATCTCCTATACAGTTAGAGTTTTGCACATTTATAGTGTTTTATAACTCCGTGACCATTCAAGGGTTGGGTTTTGAGGGTTGGAACAACCCAACGCCTTTTAAAATGGCTGTATTTGCGCCTGGTTTTGATGCTGTTCACTCTCTGGTCTATGGAAAGTTGTCTCATTGGCAATCACACAACAATTTGTCTATTTTAATAATTTAACAGTTAGTGAGATGTAATTCAATACTTTCATCCTCATACCACCCCCATTTCAGGAGCAAAAATTTTACAGTCCTGGTTGGCATAGTTTCATATTTGTTTACTGTGAGGTATAAATTATTTTCTGTTATGATTTTTTCCTATTATTGGATGTGATAATTTTCCTTCTTATCATATGTGCCCATGTTCAAATAAACTTGTAATACACCTTATCGTTAATCCCGGCTGAACCGGCCGTTTGAACTTTTGACGCATACAACAATCACTTTTCCATTGTGGCGTCAGATATTTTGTTTTATGACGTCAAAATTTTACGAGAACCTGTGTGATTTTCAGTAATGGCGGACAAATAGCGATAAGGTGTATATCAGCATCCTGAAACAACTCTTGTACTCAAAAATTTTGTTCTTTATCTAGTAATTTTGACCTTGCCCTTAAATATAATGACATTGAAATGGAAAGGGATATTTCTACTACATATCAAAATCGGAGTGGCTATTTGTCCGGCTAGCCAGGGAATTATAGAAAAATCTCTCAACTTTCACTCAAAATATGGATAACTTTATGTCAAGGGGTCGATAATTCTCTTTGACAGCTACAGACATAATAATTTTTTCAGCCAGACAAAATCCTTTATGTTAACTTAAAATGCACGAGTCAATCACTACCCAAGTTTGTTTTACAAGTAATTTCTTCTCTCTCCTGATATTTTTTTCTTCTTCTTATATAACATGTATAAAAAATAAGGGATATATATGATTATTTTCTAATTATTCGTTATCCACATTGGACTATATACTAGTATAAAGAAAACAACAATTTCAATCACCAGTAACAACAATTTCAATAACCAGTAAGTATGTGTGTTCTTAAAATGTACACAATAATATACAATGTGTTACTTACTGACACAATTAGTGTATTACATGCAAGTGTGTTCGTTAAATGTACACAATAATATACAATGTGTTACTTACTGAGACAATTAGTGTATTGTTTGCATGAGCTACTGATATACTGTTCTGGTCCAAAGGTATCTGTGCCCTCAGCATATCAGGAATGTCAAACTTTTTGTAATATCTACAACAACAAAAAATAAGCACATTCAAATTATTCAAAATTCAGATTTAACAGATAGTCTGAGGTCAAATTAAATATATATAACTAGCTCATATCAACAGACAAAAAAAATTTAAAAATTTTTCTTTATAATTTCTCTCTTTTTAATTTATGACAAGATCTGACTAGAAGCTTTTAGAATCTTGTAATACTCACCTGTGATTTTGATAATTATCACTGTTACAATGCATGCTCAACATTTCTGATACAATGTAGTTACTTGCAAAAAAAGTAAAAAATAAATGGGGAATGTGTCCTTGGGATAAAAATGATGCCCCCACTTGCAATTGCATATCATATAAAGTTATAAAGGGGCATTACTGATGAAAGGTAGAAGAGATGATACTCAAATTTGCACTGGATCTGAGTTTTATTGCTACAAGAATTGTGTATAAGTTAAGTTTCATAACATTTGAGCAAGGCAAACTGTCAAAATGTGGGTTTTTTTTCAACTGTAGAAGGGCCTATATATTTATGAATACATCATATGACATAGATCACATATGGTGATTGGACCTAAAGATATGGCAAAATATTTGGACTTAATACTTGGACAGCGATATATAGATTCTTTTGCAAGGTTTCTGACTGAAACTATTGGTAGGATTGCATATCTGGACTATGGAAACTACATGTACAATAGCAATAAAAGTTTACACTTGACAAATAGGTAGGAGAACACATTTAGACAATGGGTACTTGGACAGCAATAAATGCTTCACTCGCAACCTAAACATATTGGTATGAATTTAGAATATAATACTTGAACAATGATAAGAATTCAACCTTGACCTATTGATATTGGTACAAATGTACAAATTTAAACTATAAGTAATAGTTAACCCACGAGGAAGTCAGTAAGATCACTCTATAGGCCGGAGGCAAGAGGGTGATCTAACATTGACACACCAAGTCCAAGTGGAATAACTATTTTTCATCCTAGCTGTGTCAGATTAGACCAAAAACAATTTAAAATTCATGAAATATAGTTTAGAACGCCACAAAACCATTATGATATACTTTATATATTACTATTTAATGTATACCCTTTTTGACCCCAAAATTCAATGATTACATATGAAATCATGTAAACTGGCCCCACTGTCCAATCGGCCCACACTAGATCACCCCACTCTTGTTAGACTCGCCCCACTTTTACAAAGTGTAAATTGAACAATCAGTCTGACATTTACTCACTCATTTACAAAAAGGATTTAAACCCCACTGAATATAGGTTTGCCAACTCGCCCCACTTACAAAATAAAATCTTGCTTCCTTTAAGTATGTTAAATTACTGATAGTTGGTATCCAGTCGTCCTGGTGTAGTGGTATGTGTCTGGGGTTTTATATGCTAAAGGTCTTCGGTTCAAATCACAGCATAGACACTGGATTTTTTCTATGTAAATTTTGATAGAAAGAAAGTCTTTTCTGTATAATTAATTATAAGTTTTATAGTTGATTTGACATTCCCGCCAAAATGTTACAGAACAAAGGAAAGCATGCAAAACAAAGAAACTCAAGCTGGGGTGATCTAGTAGGGGTGATTCGGCTTAATCACCCCTGTTAGAACAAAGGAGCAGGGATGTAAATACTTGAACAGTGGTAAGTGTTCATGACTGGATCACATACTAGGGGTACACATCTGGAATAAATACTAAGACAGTAATGTTGTTTTTCAGATTTGACCTGCAGGTCAAGGTAGCCAGTAAGACTGTACCAACTTACTTTTTATTAGTTGTTCTAATCACAATATTTTTCTTATCTTCATCAACAGTTACCATGTAAGTCTCAATAGGAAAGGGTAGGTTTCTCACTCTGCCTATAAATGCTGTACTACTATCTTTTCTCACAAATATTGGCTGTAAAAAACAAAATGTGTTAAAAAAAAAAAACTTTAAGTTAAGGTACCATTAACCATTATCCAATCAGTTAATTTATCATTTAAAATCATATAAATGGAGACACAGATAATGCCATTGGTTGCATATAACATAATAAAAGGACATAACTTAAGAAAAGTGACAAAGTCTAATTTGATCTGAGTTTTGTGGTGATAAGCATTGTGTATAAGTTTCATAACATTTCAATTTAGTTGACCCAATGAAGCAAAATAAATTTAGAGAAAGAAAACTAACTTTATGATGTACATATACATATGGACACAGATGGCCAAGCATAACACTCAAGGCCCACTCTGCTGTGCAAGACGCTTAAAAATAACATTAATCATATTCATTGAAAATAAGGGGATGTGGTATGATTGCAAAAGACACTGAAAGATAAACCTATTCAAGTAGAGACCACTTGAGTATATGTAAGTAACTATTGGTCACTGTGCAGCTTTCAACAATGAGCAAAACAAATACCATATTAGTAAGCTATAAAAGACCAAAACATTACAAAATGTAAAATAATTCAAGAGCAGACGACCTGATTTTAACAAAATTTGAATAAGAAAAATATGAGACAGCAGCCTACCACACACACTGAATTACAGGCTGCACACTTTGAACAGACATATATTTGAAGAAGAAAAAACAGTTAAAGATTCCATAAAGGATATACAAATTTTAACTAGGTGATTTTATTTCATAAAAAATAATCTGTTAATCTTTTTAAATTGATCATATATTGCACTGGCTAATATTATTTTCTTATTCTTGTTAAAATTTGTATATTTTTTTATGGAATCTTTAACTGGTTTTTTTTCAAGCAGCAGCATTTCCATCATGACAGGTTTTAACCAGATGCTCCGCAGGGCGTAGCTTTATACGACCGCAGAGGTTGAACCTGAACGGTTGGGGCAAGTATGGACACAACATTCAAGCCGGATTCAGCTCTAAATTTGGATTGTGATTAAATAGTTGACACAGCATAGGTTTCTGACACAGAATGAATGTGTTCTAATGAACTTAAAATTTTTGTTTTCTCTTAGAGCAATTCACTATGCTGTTGAATATTAATCCTCTCAAAAAAATGTTTGAAGAAATTTTCTTTTTTATTTATGAAATTTCAAATGAGAAAAATTGAACCCAATTTTTTTAATCACATCCCCTTTCCCTTATTCCAAAACTAATCTCAATTAAAATTTCTAATGGAGTCTGCAACAATAACTACTCATTTAAATACATCATAAAATATTAAGATGTAAAAAAACTGCTTGTTATCACTGAATGGTAAAGATTATTTTAATTTATCAGTTGGTAGTAAAAAGTGAATATACATTGTATATTGTATATAACAAAGATTTAAGTTGATTCTGGACAAAGAAAGATAACTCCAATTAAAAAAAAATCTTGCTATTGCACAATATTTTGCAATTAGATATTTCTTGCTTACTATTCTGGACAAAGAAAGATAACTCTAATTAAAAAAAAATTTGCTATTTCACAATATTGTGCAATTAGATATTTCTTGCCATTGCACAATACTGTGCAATTGAAAAGACTTGCTATTGCACAATACTTAATATAATAATTTTAGATCCTGATTTGGACCAACTTGAAAACTGGGCCCATAATAAGAAATCTAAATACATTTTTGGATTCAGCATATCAAAGAACCCCAAGATTTCAATTTTTGTTAAAATCAGACTAAGTTTAATTTTGGACCCTTTGGACTTTAGTGTAGACCAATTTGAAAACAGGACCAAAAATGAAAAATCTACATACACAGTTAGATTTGGTATATCAAAGAACCCCATTTATTCAATTTTTGATGAAATCAAACAAAGTTTAATTTGGGACCCCGATTTGGACCAACTTGAAAACTGGGCCAATAATCAAGAATCTAAGTACATTTTTAGATTCAGCATATCAAAGAACCTAACTGATTCATTTTTTGTCAAAATCAAACTAAGTTTAATTTTGGACCCTTTGGACCTTAATGTAGACCAATTTGAAAACGGGACCAAAAGTTAAGAATCTACATACACAGTCATGACAGTTAGATTCGGCATATCAAAGAACCCCAATTATTCAATTTTGATGAAATCAAACAAAGTTTAATTTTGGACCCTTTGGGCCCCTTATTCTGTTGGGACCAAAACTCCCAAAATCAATACCAACCTTCCTTTTATGGTCATAAACCTTGTGTTTAAATTTCATAGATTTCTATTTACTTATACTAACGTTATGGTGCGAAAACCAAGAAAAATGCTTATTTGGGTCCCTTTTTGGCCCCTTATTCCTAAAATGTTGGGACCTAAACTCCCAAAATCAATACCAACCTTCCTTTTGTAGTTATTAACATTGTGTTTAAATTTCATTGATTTCTATTTACTTAAACTAAAGTTATTGTGCGAAAACCAAGAATAATGCTTATTTGGGCCCTTTTTTGGCCCTAATTCCTAAACTGTTGAAACCAAAACTCCCAAAATCAATCCCAACCGTTCTTTTGTGGACATAAACCTTGTGTCAAAATTTCATAGATTTCTATTAACTTAAACTAAAGTTATAGTGCGAAAACCAAGAAAATGATTATTTGGGCCCTTTTTGGCCCCTAATTCCTAAAATGTTGGGACCAAAACTCCCAAAATCAATACCAACCTTCCTTTTGTGGTCATAAACCTTGTGTTAAAATTTCATAGATTTCCATTCACTTTTACTAAAGTTAGAGTGCGAAAACTAAAAGTATTCGGACGACGACGACGACGACGACGCAGACGACGACGCCAACGTGATAGCAATATATGACGAAATTTTTTCAAATTTTGCGGTCGTATAAAAAGTTCTATGATCTGCCAGTATTGTTGTTGCAATTGTTTTTTCTTTTTAGTTTTTATCACTTAGTTTTTTTAATCTAGTATTTCATGAAAGCTATTAATTAATAAAAGTATTAATAATACCATCAGATAGATTTCTAAAATCAGCTTCATCTTCTCACCTTTAAATGAATTATCTTAGAGTCCAGCAGATTTAAGAAATTCAACAGTTCAACCTACTTACATTAGAGAGACTTTCCATAAGGCCAGCAGACTCTAGATTCCTTGGAGCTAACTGTTCACCTATCTCATACTCCCATTGTTCAGAGGTCTGTTTAGTGGCAAAACTGTTGTTCAGCTTCTTTCTCCATTTTCTAACTGTTATTGAAAGAAAAGTTTTATTCAGGCTTATTTCTAAGAATTTATAGACATTCTATTATAGGATTAAACGCCTTTTTCAAGGAATTTATTGGTGTATAAACTAAACCAATTCACTCAAAAACAAATAAGTCCAAAGGACTTTTATGATATGTTTGTGAGTGATTTGGTACAGTTTATACACCAATGAATTCCTTTAAAAAGGCATTTTATCCTTATAATTCTTTAAAATTGAAGAAAAGGAATTTATTTTTACACACTCTTAATCTCTATCATGCGTAAATTGTATTTTTGTGTCATTGGTTAGGCCTGGCGCATGAATATATTTGTTGGTAAACGCAAAATATGTACTCCATGAAATTTGCAATTTGATACAAAATAAACTACAACCAGATGCTCCGCAGGGTGCAGCTGTATACGACCACAGAGGTCGAACCCTGAACAGTTGGGGCAAGTATGGACACAATATTAAAGCTTGATACAGCTCTGAATTTGGATTGTGATTAAATAGTTGACACAACGTAGGTTTCTGACACAGAATGAATGTGGTCTAAGAACTCAAACTTAAAAACTTAAAAATTATAAATTGGACATTTACCTACATTTTGTATAATGGTCCAATATCCAGAATCTAAATACATGGTTAGATTCAGCATATCATAGAACCCCAAGAATTCAATTTTTGATGAAATCCAATAATGTTCAATTTTAGACCCTTTAGACCTCAATGCGGACCAATTTGATAACTGGGCCCAAATATTAAAAATCTAAATACATGGTGAGATTCAGCATATTGAAGAACCCCATATATTCATTTTTTGTTGAAATCAAACAAAGTTTAATTTTTGACCCTTTGGCCCTTAATTTAGACCAATTTGAAAACGGGACAATACTGTGCAATTAAATATTTCTTGCTATTGCGCAAAACTGTGCAAATGAAAATTTCTTGCTATTGCGCAATATTGTACAATTAGATATTTCTTCCTATTGCACAATACTGTGCAATTGAAGATTTCTTGCTATTGCACACTACTGTGCCATTGAAGATTTCTTGCTATTGAGCAATACTGTGCAATTGAAAATTTCTTGCTATTGCACAATACTGTGCAATTGAAGATTTCTTGCTATTGCGCAATACTGTGCAATTGAAAATTTCTTGCTATTGCACAATACTTAATATAATAATTTTGGACCCCGATTTGGACCAACTTGAAAACCACTGTGTATCATCGTACAGTGGATATAGGTACTAACCAAGCGGGTGTGAGCGATTTTGGTCTTTTATTGCACAATAATTTTCAATTTTTGCGGTCGTATAAAAACTCTTAAAATCATTCAAACAAATGTTTCAATTAAACGATTACACGAAGTGAAAATAAATTTTGTTAACGTCAATCCGTATTGTGTGTCATTATCGCCACAATCTTGTTTACCCTGCTTACAAAAAGAAGTTTGGTCAACGTCGTCTGTCGAAAAATATAAGTCAAGAACAACTACTGGAATTCCTCGCGACCAATAATATCAACGCATTTCCTGATATGCAAATCATATAAGAATTATTGTATGATACACAAAAGTGATAACAGGATCATGTATTTTTCTATAAATCTCCAGAAACAGTAAAAATATGCAAAACTCTTTGTAAAATGGCTCTAGTTGCATATAAAGGTATGATTCAAATTATGAATAAAAGAAGATGTGGGGTATTTATGTTTCAAAATAACTTAACTCTTATAGTATTTTTTAGATTTTTCAGATGAATTCTTATTGTCATATTTTGTTATTTAGTTATGGGGCATTATGTTGAAGACAGATAGTCAAATTACTATGAGAACCAGGTGCTCCGCAGGGCGCAGCTTTATACGACCGCAGAGGTGGAACCCTGAACAGTTGGGGCAAGTATGGACAAAACATTCTAGCGTGATACAGCTCTGAATTTGGATTGTGATCAAATTTTTGACATTACATGGTTTTTTTTTACACAAAACAAATGTCAAGATTTTACAAATTTTACAATTAAAGATTTCTTCTTCAAACTTTTTAAATCTAAAATTAAATAGTTGACACAGCATAGGTTTCTGACACAGAATGAATGTGGTCTAATGAACTTAAAAGCTTGTTTTTGCCTCTTAGCAATTCACTATGCTGTTGAATATTAATCCTCTCAAAAAAATGTTTGAAGAAATTTTCTTTTTATTTATGAAATCTGAAATGAGAAAAATTTACCCCCCCCCCCCCCCCCCCCCCCTTTTTTCACATCCCCGTTTCCCTTTTTCCAAAACTGATATCAATTCAAATTTCTAATGGAGTTTGCAACAATAACTACTCTTTTAAATACATCATAAAATATTAAAATGTAAAATAAAGTGCTTGTTATCACTGAATGGTAAAGATTGGTTGGTAGTAAAAGTGAATATACATTGTTTATTGTATAAAACAATAAAAAAAACTTCATCAGCAACATTTTATATTGGCAAATTTCCAATGAAGTTATTTACATAAAGTTATTGGCAAATAAAAAGAGAAAACGACATCATAGTCATGTCTGGCAAATGTCCAACATACATTATCTAAAAACATTTTAGATAAGATAAGGAAATAAGATGTAAAAAAACTGCTTGTTATCACTGAATGGTAAAGATTATTTTAATTTATCAGTTGGTAGTAAAAAGTGAATATACATTGTATATTGTATATAACAAAGATTTAAGTTGATTCTGGACAAAGAAAGATAACTCCAATTAAAAAAAATTCTTGCTATTGCACAATATTTTGCAATTAGATATTTCTTGCTTACTATTCTGGACAAAGAAAGATAACTCTAATTAAAAAAAAATTTGCTATTTCACAATATTGTGCAATTAGATATTTCTTGCCATTGTGCAATACTGTGCAATTGAAAAGACTTGCTATTGCACAATACTTAATATAATAATTTTAGATCCTGATTTGGACCAACTTGAAAACTGGGCCCATAATAAAAAATCTAAGTACATTTTTGGATTCAGCATATCAAAGAACCCCAAGATTTCAATTTTTGTTAAAATCAGACTAAGTTTAATTTTGGACCCTTTGGACTTTAGTGTAGACCAATTTGAAAACAGGACCAAAAATGAAGAATCTACATACACAATTAGATTTGGTATATCAAAGAACCCCATTTATTCAATTTTTGATGAAATCAAACAAAGTTTACTTTTGGACCCGATTTGGACCAACTTGAAAACTGGGCCAATAATCAAGAATCAAAGTACATTTTTAGATTCAGCATATCAAAGAACCTAACTGATTCATTTTTTGTCAAAATCAAACTAAGTTTAATTTTGGACCCTTTGGACCTTAATGTAGACCAATTTGAAAACGGGACCAAAAGTTAAGAATCTACATACACAGTCATGACAGTTAGATTCGGCATATCAAAGAACCCCAATTATTCAATTTTGATGAAATCAAACAAAGTTTAATTTTGGACCCTTTGGGCCCCTTATTCTGTTGGGACCAAAACTCCCAAAATCAATACCAACCTTCCTTTTATGGTCATAAACCTTGTGTTTAAATTTCATAGATTTCTATTTACTTATACTAACATTATGGTGCGAAAACCAAGAAAAATGCTTATTTGGGTCCCTTTTTGGCCCCTAATTCCTAAACTGTTGGGACCTAAACTCCCAAAATCAATACCAACCTTCCTTTTGTAGTCATTAACATTGTGTTTAAATTTCATTGATTTCTATTTACTTAAACTAAAGTTATTGTGCGAAAACCAAGAATAATGCTTATTTGGGCCCTTTTTTGGCCCCTAATTCCTAAACTGTTGAAACCAAAACTCCCAAAATCAATCCCAACTGTTCTTTTGTGGTCATAAACTTTGTGTCAAAATTTCATAGATTTCTATTAACTTAAACTAAAGTTATAGTGCGAAAACCAAGAAAATGCTTATTTGGGCCCTTTTTGGCCCCTAATTCCTAAAATGTTGGGACCAAAACTCCCAAAATCAATACCAACCTTTCTTTTGTGGTCATAAACCTTGTGTTTAAATTTCATAGATTTCCATTCACTTTTACTAAAGTTAGAGTGCGAAAACTAAAAGTATTCGGACGACGACGACGACAACGCCGACGACGCCAACGTGATAGCAATATACGACGAAAATTTTTTCAAATTTTGCGGTCGTATAAAAAAACAATTAGGTCTGGTTTTATGTTGTGGTTCATAAAAAAAATCTTTCTTTTCAATGGCCAACAACAAACATTCATAAACTATTGACACAGAGTCATGTTTGCCTTTATATAATTATTTGATAGTTAATACATGTACAAATGTAGAAATTAAAATGGTAATACAATAACATAATTTAATTTTGGATGTCACGTGTCTTCTGAGTGGCAGACATCTTTTGTTATCAGGCCATAGACATAATTTAGTCATGTGACTGTGACGTCATCAACGTTTTTTCATGGTTTTCTACGGTTTAAAATGGAATTTAGAATTAAATTATAAGAAATGACTGTAATATTTTTTCTGTCTATTCGAAATAACATAAACTAGAGGCTCTAAAGAGCCTGTGTCGCTCACCTTGGTCTATGTGAATATTAAACAATGGACACAGATGGATTCATGACAAAATTGTGTTTTGGTGATGGTGATGTGTTTGTAGATCTTACTTTACTAAACATTCTTGCTGCTTACAATTATCTCTATCTATAACAGTACTTTCTGTGGAAAATGTTATTGAAAATCTTCAAATTTTAAGAAAATTGTTAAAAATTGACTATGAAGGGCAATAACTCCTTAGGGGGTCAATTGACTATTTTGGTCATAGTGACTTATTTTTAGTTCTTACTTTGCTGTACATTATTGCTGTTTACAGTTTATCTCTATCTATAATAATATTCAAGATAACAAAAAAACAGCAAAATTTCCTCAAAATTACCAATTCAGGGGCAGCAACCTAACAACCGATTAACAGATTCATCTGAAAATTCCAGGGTAGATAGATCGTGACCTGATCAACAATTTTACTTCCTGTCAGATTTGCTCTAAATGCTTTGGTTTTTGAGTTATAAGCCAAAAACTGCATTTTACCCCTATGTTCTATTTTTAGCCATGGCGGCCATCTTGGTTGGTTGGGCGGGGCACCAGACACATTTTTTAAACTAGATACCCCAATGATGATTATGGCCAAGTTTGGTTAAATTTGGCGCAGTAGTTTCAGAGGAGAAGATTTTTGTAAAAGATTACTAAGATTTACGAAAAATGGTTAAAAATTGACTATAAAGGGCAATAACTCCTAAAGTGGTCAACTGACCATTTTGGTCATGTTGACTTATTTAGATCTTACTTTGCTGAACATTATTGCTGTTTACAGTTTATCTCTATCTATAATAATATTCAAGATAATAACCAAAAACAGCAAAATTTCCTTAAAATTACCATTTCAGGGGCAGCAACCCAACAACGAAATGTCCGATTCATCTGAAAATTTCAGGGCAGATAGATCTTGACCTGATGAACAATATTACCCCTGTCAGATTTGCTCTAAATGCTTTGGTTTTTGAGTTATGAGCCAAAAACTGCATTTTACCCCTATGTTCTATTTTTAGCCATGGCGGCCATCTTGGTTGGTTGGCCGGGTCACCGGACACATTTTTAAACTAGATATCCCAATGATGATTGTGGCCAAGTTTGGTTAAATTTGGCCCAGTAGTTTCAGAGGAGAAGATTTTTGTAAAAGTTAACGCAGGACGACGACGACGGACGACGGACGCCAAGTGATGAGAAAAGCTCACTTGGCCTTTCGGCCAGGTGAGCTAAAAATGTGGTGCACACTGTTAAATAACCCGCTACGCACGTTATTCAGTGTGCATATATGTTATTTCTTCATAGACAGAAAAAATATTACAGTCATTCCTTAAATGTGAACTATATAAAACATTCAAAGTCAATGATCCATGACTTAAAACGAATAACTCATTAACACCCATGCATGTGTAGGGATATTGGCTTCATTATTTTGCCAACTTTTGACCTCCAAATGATCAAAAAAATTCCTTACAACCCAAAATGGTTCAATATAAAATCTGACATAATCATGACAATAAAGGAAAAATTATTGTAAAGGACTATTAACATAAGCATTTGGGAACAGGATTTGGATAAAAAAAATCATTATCATCATGTTCAGTATACATGAACCTCTCTGTCAGAGCAGGGGTATAATAATAAGAAATAAGTTTCATGTTTCCTGCAATACATGTACCTAATAATTCATCTGTTCTGACATCATACTCCTCAGCCATCTCACCACCATCAGAAAATGTAAAATGCACCTTTTTTCTTCCTGAAATAGTTATAAAAGTATGTATACATAAATATCATTATGCTGAAATTACATTTATATGATGATTATGTTATAAATTGTCATCCAATATTCTTTGTAGTGTAACTATATTTATATACCTTACTATAGATGACTGTACATGTCTTATACAATGTTAAAATTGAGAATGTAGAAATAAAATTGAAAGTCCTCTATTACTTGGAATGAGAAATCAAGTCACAGTGGAACACAACAGCCAAAACAAATTCACCTTCAGAGGCAAATAAAATATAAAATAAACCAATGTGTTCATATTCTTATCTATAGGTACTAATTGTCAAAAATCACGACAGCCTTTTCAGATATCATATGACATTCAACATGTCCGATAGAAACAAACTAATTTTTTTTTCACTTTCCTTCTGAATTCATTTTTTTTTGCGTCATAAAGCTTACAATCAACCATTTTAAAAATCAAAGCCCCTAAAAATAGTTCATTTTTTACAAAAATATGAGTGATAAAAGGAAAAGTTAAAAATCATACTCAAATCAGAGAAATATTTGTAGACTGTAAATGATAGGATAATGTAAAACAAAGAAAGATAACTCTAAATTTTCATGATATGTGTTCAAAATTAAGAGAAGAAAATCTTTTATAGGCAATTTCTGAGTAACATCAAGTCATAAAGATCGCATGATTATTCATTAGATAATATGCTCCTAAGTTGACCAGAAATGGTACATGTACACATTGCAGGAGAGTCAATTTGGATTGATATAACATGGTCCTGAAATATCATGCTCACATGATGGTTGATTCTAAATTTCAGAACGGCTTATAATGGAGTTCCTGAGAAAATGCTACATACATTTCATGTATGACCTTTATGTAAAAGAATAAGTTTTTAGTAAACAGGAAGAGGATGGGAAGGAATCTGAAAATGCATTCCACAGTATTACAACAGTGGTCAACTCTTTTACACTCAAATAAAATAATAATTGTGCTACAAAAATGTATTTTTAATTAATTAAAAATATGTAATTGGCAACTGGAGATAAAAGAAATAGAGCTTAATACAGTTCGAATTATTTCGGTTCTTTACATACAGCTAATGATACAACTTGTTAAGAATTTTATAACATAACAATGCATTTTGATTGGTTCCTTTATATACTTGTGATTTAAAGAATTTTAAGTTTTTTATTCTGCTGTCGATAGCCGAAAACTAATGCATACCAATTACTTATAACCAGTTTCAGAATAAACTGAGAGAATTACTTTGTAAAATTGGGTTAAATCCAAAATTATTTTCTTCACATAGTTTCCGAAGAGGTGGAGCAACGTTGGCATCGAAAGCAGGGGTTTCTCCTAGTTCTATCCAATTGATGGGTGATTGGAAAAGCAATTGCTACACTAAATATATATAGTCAGTTCTATGTCTGATAAAATCAATGTAGCGGAACAAATTAAAAACTGTTTTAAAATAAAATTTGCTCTTTATAGATTTTAGGTCTACTCTGGTGTGCAATTCCATAGCCAAGCATGTTAAAACTATTACAAGGTGTCACTTGCAAGCCTTTCCTGGAGCAAATATTTGGGACATGATCAATTTGCTTAATTGTGGAACAATTCAGGTAAATTATGATATAATTCTGATGCATGTAGGAACCAATAATGTTGGTACCTATTAGGTTGCTGATTTTGATATAGCCTATAATGTGCTTATCTCTACAATTGAGAAATTAGTTAAGCCACATACTGTAATAGTTATGTCAGCAATTATTCCACGTTTACTTGATTTTCAGAATACATGCTATTTTGCCACCACTATTAATTATAGATTAAGAAGTTTTTTAAACGTGGTGTCTAGTTTGTAGCTACTTTTAAACCTTTTTTGAAGTTTGGGATGCCAATTTGTGAACTTTATTCACCCATTTGTAAGTTACATTTCATGATTTGAATTATTTTGGTAATTTAAAGTTGACAAATCTTTTTGTTCAAGTATTGTCTATGATTGTTAAACAAGAGGACGTTAAGTCTCATCTTGTCACTGTAAAACAGAATGAGCAATCTTATTCTGTGCCTTTTTTGTCCAATTGTCTTACAGTAGTGGGTGATTGTATATATCCTTAAGGAAACATTTTGTTTTCTGGTCAATCTTGTCAGAAAGATCTGACCATTGGTATTGTTTGATATCTGACCATTCATGTCGGTATTATTATATTTTGTATTTGTTAGAAATATCTGACCAATCATGTCAGTGATATTTTTTGATTTCTGACCAATCATGTCAGTATTATTATTTTTGTTTTCATTCTTATTTTTGTATTTATGGTGAAACATGGCTTTAAATGAGCCCTGTAACTTAAATAGCTTTTAAATTTTGTTTAATATCAATCAATGTGCTTTGGTTACTGTTTGGCCGTTGGGGTTTTGGTGCTGAACATTTATTGTATTAACTTTAACGTCTATTATTGTTTTTTCATATGAAATTGTACTATTTTGCCAAAATTAAATGTTTAATTTTAATTCGTTTTAATTCATACTGAGCATTTATTTAGTGTTGCTTTGCATCCAGTCGTCTCATATGTTTTATATATCTGCGTCTTTTTACTTCGAAAGAGCAAATTTTATAATGGAGCATTCAATTCTTAAAAAACCCTAAACACCAAATTACTGAAAAATTACCAAAATAAGCATGACCCTATATTTTTATTGTTGCAAAAGATGGGGCTTACATTTGTACTTTCATGAATGATATATGAAATTAGGTAAAACAGGTATAAATTTAATTCAAGACATAGATCAGCATTAAAGTCAATGGGAGAATTTTTTTTACTGAATTTACACTGAGACTACTATAACTACTATAACTGTTATAGTAGTCTCAGATTTACATAGATATAGGAAGATGTGGTGTGTACATTTGCACACAACTGCAGGTAAACAAAAGCATTATCAAAGTGGGTCATTTCCTTATAGGAAAATAAAAATGTATGTCCGATGATATTCTTCCATGTTGCAAGTTTCCAAGCTTACCATCTTGTAGGAGACAAGTTTTTTGTGCACTTCGAAGTTTCTCGATCCATGTGTTCGCCATATTGTTTATAGTAACACGAAAGACTTATAAACAAGGGAAATAACCTATAATGATAAAATAAAAACACAAAAATATTTGACAAAGTATATATATATATATGGTCTTTGAACTATGCAATTCTTATTCTGCTCTAAAACTAATTGATAATTACGCATCTAACAGGTAACAGGTAACAGTTTGTTAGAGGTTTAAAACAACTAACATGATAGGTGTTTCACAAGGTTCTGTCCTTGGTCCTATACTTTTTAATATTTTCTTAAATGATCTTTTAATAATGAGACCCACCATTGGGGGGGGGGGGGGGGGAACCATGGTGTCAAAGTAATCACATCATCATGGATAAGTTTTTAATCAATATATTCAAGTAATCAGAAACAGACCAAGATGATTAAATAATCAAATAATCATGAAATATTTTGTCTGATAATCAAATACTAGTCAGTATCACTATAGAAACGGCAAAGTAATTACATAATCAAAAACCCTACAAGGAGGCTCTTAAATTCCGTTTAACTTTATCCAGTTCACTATACAATTATATAATGTTCTATAATGATAAAGATAACCTTGACGAATCTCAGTCTTATGGATATTAATCATAGTATTTCTAGATCTACACTTGAGATCATTTGGCTCTGATAGACTGATTTTCTTCTAACCGGGGACTATTATACTAATTGGACTGGAAACCGTTACACCAATCAGTGTATTAGTCCCAGTTCTAAACCATACTATGTTTGCACATTTCAGAAAAATAAGCTTTGGCAATTGGCCAAAAAAATAAATAACAATTGATAAAAATCTTACATCTGATAAGGCTGATAAAAGTTATCAAAGGTACCAGGATTATAATTTAGTACGCCAACAAACAAATTATCAAAACAAATGTGAAATGTGGTCAAATAGTTGAAAAGTAAAATAAGAAAAATACAAAACTCCGAGGAAAATTCAAAACGGAAAGTCCGTAAATCAAATGGCAAAATCAAAAGCTCAAACACATCAAACTGGCATATTCCTGACTGCGTACCGGCTTTTTCTTATGTAGGAAATGGAGGACTTAACCTCTCACTTGTATGACAGTCGAATTAAATTTCACAATGTTGACATCGATTTGTGAACAAAAAAAATAAACATAAAAGGTCAAAATGTCAAAAATAAGGGTACTTATGGTGTTATAATGATCATAATCAAATGTAATAAAGAAACACAAAAGGCATATATAGACAAAACACATTTATAGCAAAAACGAAAGACAAGAATACAAAAATTTACTATAGCACAATAACACAATCAATGACGGATGTATAAGTACAGAGCCCTGTCAAATGGATATTACCCAAAACAGACTAACCAGCGAAAGGAATGATTACTTTAATACCCATAAAGACAAATAAAAGAATATAATAATACGTTATTAAGATGATAAGACAACGTGGTAATACTTTTAAACCGTTGCCTCTTATCTTTTGTGGTAAATAATAACCTTCCATAATTTTACAAACTCTGCCGCCTCGATCTCTGTTACATTTTAACGTTTAGTATTTTGTATAGTTTGATTATGTCACCTCCGATCCTTTTATAATAAAGGAATGATAGATTAAATTTCTGTATTTTTTCTTCGAAGTGAAGTTATTTAATCTTGGTAGTTGTTTCGTTGCCCGTCAATGCACTTTCTCAATCATATGCATGTAAATATATTTTATTGTATATGGATGCCATACTGAGTTTGCAAACTCTACATGTGTTCTTAGAGTCAAGTGTCTTGTATAGTGGTGCATATATGTATCTGTATCAAAATAAATCTTACTTTCTCTTAAAGAGTTTGTGACCATTGCGTAAAAGATGTATTTGCTTAGTGTTCCTTGAAAGGTAGAAATGTCGAAGAAACATAAAATTATATTACGTGAGTGAAAATTTTAGAAACTATAAGTGGATTAAAATAGCAGATAATCATGTTGTGTTGCATGTTTGGTCTCTGATATCACTGCTGCATGGTGGACGCAGCGGGGGTCCACGAGCATATTACTTTTTCAGTTGTCAGTAGTTATCATTGGTATGGATACAATCTGTAAATTTTTCTGCTCTTAATTTTCGATTTATGTATAGCAATTACTAAAGAATGTTCTGCAGTAGGCAAGGATGGCTTTGCCAGACACAGACTGTCCGATTTTATGTATGTTGGCATTGGCTTTTGTTGTAGTTCAGTGTTTATGTTGTTCTGTTGTTGTTCTTATAGTGCATGTGTTTCTTTCGGTTTTACTGTTTGTTACCCGGGTTTGTTTTTACTTAATCGAATTAAGACTTTTGGACAGCGATATACTTCTGTTGCCTTTATAAACCGTTTATGGCACATTTTCTTAAGTTTTGACTTGTAATGCTCTCAAACTTCGATTAGACCTTTCAGCTATTTTTATTCGGAGCGTCACTGGTGATGTTTTATGTAGACAAAACGATCGTCTAGAGTAAAACAATTATAAGCCTGGTACTTTTGACGAAATTTTACAACCACTGGGTCGATATCACTAGGTTGGTGTCACAGGCACTCTTCTCAGAAAAAAAAAATTCTATATAAAGGTATATTGGGAAACAAATCTGAGACGAGTGCCTGTGGTTGGTGTACATTTTTCTTCATCCAGTAGTCAGCAATTGGTATTGACATTGATAACCACAGTTAGGGACGTTTTTTGTATGTTTTTAGTATTGTTTTGAAAAGTTTTGAAATCCTCCATACTAGACAATTTTTCGACCCACGGCTTGCTTTTGCCTTCATAACTTTATGCTATTCGAGTGGAACTGATGGGTCTTATGAAGACGACACGCGCTTCTAGCATAACAAATTGTAAGTCAAGTTTTCCAAAGGTGCAGTTAAATTCTTGTCTTATTGACGACAGGCCAACATCTCTTTGATGAATTTAGTTTTGTGTTCAGTGAAAAGACGTACTATAAAAAATCTTGAAAAATCTATTGAAGATGCGTCGAGAGATATTCCCATGTGAGTAAATAAAATTTGTCTCGAGAACAAAGCAGAACGCAGAAGAGCTCAAAAACTCGTTCAATGATATAAACGTTTCCCAACAAAGAAAGAAAAAAAATTGATTAATCTACGATGCAAGAGCGGTACAAACACGGTGTTTTAGTTTTAGATATACCTTCGGTTGGTTATTTTGAATGACCATTTTTTGTTGTTGTCTTTATAAATTGTAAAAGACATTAATAATTGACCTTCTATCATATATCATCATTAGATACTATACATTATATACGCAATCAAACGAATTATATAATTCAATGACTTTTTTCCTACCTATACATGACATGTACGAGAATCATGAGTCATTGGTGCAAACAATAAACTCATCATATACACCCTATTTATAATTTTGTACGCAAAATGCGTGGTTCGTCTTAAAAAAAAGTAAAATAACAAAAATACAGAACTCCGAGGAAAATTCGAAACGGCTATTCCGTCATCAAAGGGCTAAATCAAACACTCAAACACATCAAACGAATACTAAAATAAAAAATATCAACTGTCCTATTCCTGACATACATCTGGCGTTCAATATATTATTATAAGTATGGTTTATGTAATGAGTTTATTCCATATTGTGCCTTTTGTAAGTCCATGAGGGTCTGGATCGAGGGCCCTATATTCTACACTATAAGCCTTTATATGTAATGCACAATATTCTCTATTCTTTATATTTTTGCACCCAAAACAAATCATTTTCTATTCATTACTACTTTGTCTGTTTTCTCTATTTTTCCTCCTACAAAAGATACAACAATGATACCAGAATAAGTAAAGTTAAAAAGACCGTATACAGTACGAAGCTGGAGAACATCGAGAACCCAGTGTTCCGAAAGATATTGCCAAACTTTTTTCTGGGGAAGAACGTTCTAAGTAATTTTAAATAAGTTGTTTTATGTGTATTATTCTTCGTAGAAATAACGATAATGTAAACTTTTCATTATTGATTTATTTCAGTCACTGCAGCCAAACATTTCACTTAAAACAAAACGTCTAAATTAAGCTTTTCTTCATGTAAATTTTCATGACAAGGAAGTTAGCATTTTGGATTTGATTGGATATTAAACTGTATCACATGCAAGTTATTGATATACCAACATTTAAGTTTTTGTTAAAAGTGTAGGTATGACCTGACACAAACTTTACCTGTAATGTGATAACAGGTAACAACATTTGTACTTAGATTTAAATTAAACAAAACAGTCCAAGGTATATCGAAATGCTAGGATTTATACTTCCTTATACGAAAAGAATGTGGTTTTTACCCTTTAGTCAATGGTAAGAAATTTATCATTTATTTCGAAGATTTGAGAAGATTTGTTTAAAAGAAATAACTTTTACCATTTCCTTGTTGAACAAAGGTCACATATTTTCAGTCATTTCTTGTTTCTACAGTACCTAAACAAAACTATACCATACGATTTAGTAATGACTATAGGGACTTTAACAAAACAACTGTGATAACACAATGATCATACACTATAAATAGATTATAATTTTTATTTTCAATGATAATAGTAAATAATTTATTAATCTGTTTGAAATTGTATTTTTTGCTTATTTACAATATTTATGCTGGTTATTTCAACAAACAACTTCCTTATCAAGAATTAAATTTTATTTGTTCAACGTAGAAGTTGGATTCAGTCTCTCAAGTACTATTAAGATATAGTCATTAAGTATTGAAGTACTTATGCGCAATTAGTCATCTAGTTATATTTTTAGAACAGTAAAATTTGATGACCAAATGTAGGAGAGATTTACATGTACTTATTAAACAGAAGATGATTGTTGTTTACATGTTTATGTATTATTTGTGTGTATATACATATTTTGTAATTTTAATGTTCATATTTGGCAACCTTTTAAATATTGTATCGACATGATACGATATGAAAGAAGGAAGGATTATGAAAACTGATCTTTCGTCTGTTCTCACGTTTTTTTACATGTACATCCAAAAATATTTTATTCGGTCATTTACATGATTTGCTTATCCTTCTGATACACCTGAGATCATCCCCAGATTTTGATATGATTGGTTATAACCAATCTAAAGTTTCATTGGTAGTTTTTGTTGACTTATCAGTTTTTCTGCCAGTTTCATTGGTAGTTTTTGTTGACTTATCAGTTTTTCTGCCAGTTTCATTGGTAGTTTTTGTTGACTTATCAGTTTTCTGCCAGTTTCTCTTCAATTTTTGTATTCCTTAAGAAGCTCCTGTTTTGTTAACATTTTTTTTTAATCTTTTTTCTGTGATTTCATAGGATTGACGTCGCTCCTTCTGCAACTATCTGTGTAGTAGTTATGTTATCAGTTGTTTTCTTTTCTCTTAGACTTTTTCGTATTCCCACAGTGTTTCTGATTTTCTAGTTGTGGTTTTCGATAAGCCTTGTTAATTTCAATCTAAGCTAGATACATGTGTGCTTTTGAGATAAAACTAAGTTTCACTTAACTTGATTTTTACTTAAAAAAGGGACGAAAGATACCAAAGGGACAGTCAAACTCATAAATCGAAAATAAACTGATAACGCCATGGCTAAAAATGAAAAAGACAAACAGACAAACAATAGTACACATGACACAACATAGAAAACTTAAGCGTCACTCAACATTGCAAAATATTTGTTTACTAACACAAAGTGAGAAGTTACCATTCGGGCAAACAAAAACACAAAGTCGAATAACATTAGATATAGTTCAGGTTGAAGCTAATTATATAAAATTATAATGAGTTGTCGAAACGATTATTCTTTTTATGTTTATCAATATTTTAATAAAACTTCTACTAAAGGCATGATGTTAGTGTTCTTACAAACAAAATCGTAAAACAAAAAAAAACATTAGAACATTTTAACTAGATACGAAAAAAGTAAAATAACAAAAATAACGAATTTTAAAGGAAATTCAACACAACACGGAAAGTCCTTTAAGAAATGGCATATATTGATGTTCAAAATTAATAATTATTTTTTCAATATATGTATTTGCATTAAGATAAACAATACAACACTGAAAGGAAAAACAATAGTTCAAGAAGGTATAAGTTTTTCCCTTAAATTGGAGTATGTCATGTCATTTCTTAAAACAAGTATTCGCTCTAGTGTTATGCAGGTGTATTAGTCTGTACATAGTTCCTGCATATATTCGCACTTTTCATGTGTTTATACTTTTGAAAAACGTTGGTAGCACATTTTAACCAAGGATAAATCTATTGTAAAAGATGTATAATGGCGCGAAATACCTCCTTAAACATATTTAGAAAATGTCAGTTGAATTATTATGAAATTATTTTATAGAAGAACTTTTAAAAAACAGATATAAAACAGACACATATTGGCTGAAAAACAAACGGTGTTCTATAAAGCATATTCATCAATGGTCCAATAAAAAATGGTTAAACCCTATTTCATCAACAATTGACATTCACGCTCATTAATCAATTGTGTCTCCAAATTTGTACTTTGTAATGAACACTTTAACAGAATGAAACAAACTAATAATCTTAATATTTAAGATAAGAGTGAACATTTTATACCATACATTTTAATCTAAAAATAAATAATAAATTGAATAGAAAGCTTATCTTCATGTACATATAAAACTTAATGTAAAATAAGTCAATACAATGTCAACATTATGTTCAATTATTACATGTACTACAAAACTGAGATACAACTTTCTTATATTCTTCACTACAAAGGGTTCCACTGTACCATTCCGTCAAAACCTAAATTATTGTAGTATTTATTCAGTCCTAAAAACAAAAACGTTTTTACTGAATGCCTTTTTTTTTTTAGAAAATAAATCATTATATAATTCCTTTTTTTTTGTCTCTCTCTCTCTCTCTCTCTGTATATGCATGTATGTACATGAATTTGTATAAGGTGTATTTTTCTATCTTGAAGGCTTTTAGTTCTAGCACTGGATCGATACCTCTATCGTTACTTATACTAGTACTTGGTAACCAGTTTTTTAGCACTCTCGTTTGATATATAGAGATTAATACATGGCCTTTTCCATATCAGCCTGGGTATCATCCCGAGATCCCCATATCAGCCCGAGACGGTTTAGTACTTGCACCTGATATGGGTTATCAGCCCGGGTGGGAAGATATGGCTTGTGCACTTCAGCCCATTACACATGTGCAAAAGCTATCATATTAATGCTAAGTATATGATAAATGCTTATATTTGCACTGTCACTTGTTAACCAAATTTGATACTCGAACTTCTCTGCCTCGGGTATAGATTACATGAGCTGTATTTGGAAAAACTTTTCGGAATTTTGTGTCCTATGCTTTTCAACTTTGTACTTTATTTTGCCTTTGTAACATTTATCATTCGAGCGTCACTGGCAAGTCATTTGTCGACGACAAGCGCGTATGGCACGGATACAAAATATCAATTATGGTATCTGTGATGAGTTTATTATTTGTATATGTTGTGTACAAGTTATCATTTGGTACAAATCATAATTTGAACAAATAAATTGTACAAATTATAATTTGTATTTTGACTTTGTACAAATTATTATTTGTACAAAAAGTGCCTGTACAAATTACAATTTGTACAATATTTGACGAAAATTCACTTATAACTTGTACAACAATTTATAATATTGATTTTGGTGGGAAAAGCATTGATAAACACCACCATAGAACTGTTATTAAGTGACCATACTGTACATCTTATGTATATAGTTCTTTATCATTCATTTAAGCGGGTGAGTGAATGATAGCATCAGGAATTTCATCTTTTGACTTTCACATTTATCTCTTCTTCGACACTTTGCAATGACCAATTACTTTTGATCAATTGCTCTAATAAGTTTCCAAAGGTAAATATCCGAATTATTATTATTTACAGTTTTTCTAGTCATTTACTCAGTTGATGTAATTGTGTAAACATGCCGGCATTGTTGATCAGAGGATGAAATTTGAAACTAATATCTTACCAAGAAAACGATACAATAACTTATAATAAGAACTTGTTGTTTTGGGTTAATGTCATTATACATATTCCTCAGTATTATCGTGTCCAAACCAGTTCTCTAAATATCTAAGGCGTAATTGTTGAATCTTGAAATTTGTGTACCACATATACGAAAAGCTGTGTGAATTTTCAAAGGTTATTTATGTCTTATAGTTAATCTGAAGCTCTTAAAGGCGCATGTTAATTTACAGCATCGGTTCTTGTGCTTCAACTTTTGCTACGTAACAAAATTTAACAGCCTTAACACACAGGTTGTCCAGGGTTTCTTTCGTGTAAATGCATAGGCGGGAACAGCACTTCTGAATGTAAATGTGATTGTCAAATGATATTGTGCAATTCCCGATGCCATAATTAACTCACCTGCTCAAACGAAATCACAAAGAACTACTTAATATCATTTTATGACAATTCTGTTTTGTGTATCGAAGCTTTTTCCACCAAAATACATATAATTTATTGTACAAGCTACAAGTCAATTATCGTTAAATTTTGTGCAAATTGTAATTTGTACAGGCACTTTTTGTACAAATTACAATTTGTATAAATTCAAAATACAAATTATGATTAGTTCATTTTTTTTGTACAAATTATGATTTGTACAAAATAATAACTTGTTCACAACATATACAACACAACAAAAAAGTACTGAAACTGTAAACACAGCACGAAATATAAATATCACTTATGATATGCAATACAATGTGTGTTATTGCCATCACTTCCACTTCTACTTCTATCGCTGAATGACCATAGTCATGTTTAGGTGGAAACATGAATAATGTTATAAAAAGTAAACAATTAAGGTCCATTAGAGAAAATGACAAGGTCAGTTACTAGTATATGAAAATTTGTAATCTTTCAAATAAAGTGACGCGTTAGTTTACTGATATTCAAATCTCATAAATCTCACAAAAAGTTAACTAGCAGTGCAAGAATATGTATATTAACGATGTGATGATAAAAGTGATAAAATTATATGTTTTTTAGTGTGTGTACGGCAGTTTCGCCTAAGGGTAGCTACCACTGTTCCTTCTATCACAGGGTGAATACCTCTATGATTTCTGTATGAAGTATTTACTTCTATTGTTGCTGTCACGATGTAGATATCTCTATTTATATTATCACAGGGTGTATACATCTGTTGATACAGTCACTGGGTAGTTACCTCTATTGGTATTTCCACTGGAAAATACCACTATTGGTACTGTCAGAGGGTATGTAACGTGAGGGAATATCAATTACATATATTTTGACGTTTTTGCTTCACTTACGTTTATTTAAATAACAAACACAAGTTTTCATCCGATCTTTATTCTTTAGGTTTACACTATAGAATTCCATATATTTAATTTTGAAATCATACTTTATTATAAACCAATTGTGTTAAGCTGACAAACGTGCGACTCAAGTTTGTTCTGTAATGAGGATTACATGCTTCACTTTACATCTGTTCAATCTAAAAAGTGATGTTTTGTACTATTTCTCAACATTTTGAAGACAATTTGAGAATAGCCCCTGCATACTGTGCATTTTGTAAAAAAATGGAATTCTCTTAGGTTTAATCAAACAAAATTTCTTCATAAGAAAATGCCTGTACCAAATCACGAATATGACAGTTTTTATCCGTTAGTGTGATTTGTTTGAGCCTTTAATTTTGCCATTTGATTAAAGACTTTCAATTTTGAATTTTCCTCGGTGTTCATTTTTGGGGGGATTTTACTTTTTACATACATTAAAAATAAGTAGATTATTGTCAATAGGACAACTATTCATCAAAGTTCACACGAAGTTGATTTAAGCAACTATAGTCAATCGTGTAGCATTCCACAATGAGAAAAACACGTTATATAAGTACGGCTATAAAAGGCATGACATGACAAATATGAAACAATTAAGAAAACTAATTAATCACAAAACAGTTTTTGAAAAACAAATGTGACAGACATGAACCAATGACAACCACTGTACTACAGGCTCTAGGCTAAAGAGAGGCACATAAAGAATGTGGTAATGTTAAACACGTTTTTAGAGCTCAACAAATATTTGTTATAAATTGCTCAATAATATGTTTAAAGGTTATGTAACCAAAAACCGACATTAAAAAATGAGCAGCCCAATAAGGCGGCTACATTGCTGAAAATAAGCACTGCATACAGCTGAAAAAAGGACACATTGAAAATATATTTAAAATACATTAAATTTAATTCATACCATCATTTTCCTTGTATTTTTCATCCAAAAATTCAGCGAAAGAGTCCGTCATTTTATCATATTCATCTTGTGCTGATGCAGACAAACTGTAATTTACACCGTTGGTATGATTCTCGAACATTTTTAAAAATACAGGAACAAAATTCTGAAGTTTAGATTCTTGTAAAGTTTTGTAATGTTCCTTTACTATGGAGGTGGGGTAATATTTTGTGGACGTCGCACGAGACTTTTCCGTAGATTATACTTGATTAGCATTTTTGGTGTATATTAAGTTACATGTATTTTGAAAGACGTGCATAATGGCAAATTATAAAAATTATACAAGTTGTTTAATTTTTAAAAGAATCTGTCAGATTTATACTGAGTTTTGTTTCTCAAAATATGTACAAATTCGGTACTCTGTGCAATTTGGGTAGTGTGCTTATACATTTATTGGTTATATTATATGATAGAAATATTGAAATTATTCAATTATTATCTATTGACTTCTCAGTTTTCATTCAATATGTTTGATCTCAATATCCATGGGGTATGCTTCAGTGTTATTAAGGACGATAGAATGGATTTTGATCATAATTCATTAAAAAAGTAAACAATAAAAGCTGTCTGAATTCAGTTACATAATAATGAAAGAAAATTAACATGCTAAGTAAGTTCAAAGACTAATTTCAAGTATAGATGAATACAAATATACGTAAGGGGTATATATCAGTGACGGCACAAAACTGTATAACTGAATTGCACTAATGGTAAAAGATCAATAGCATAGGCATAGAAATTAAAGCAGACATCTAATTTGCACTTTTTAAGATGAAAATTTAATAAAAATGTACTTCTTCGGTAATTTTATGGTGACCTGTATTTCTTGGAGTCGATTTTTGTTGGTTAAGTCGCAAATTAAAAAGTACTACAATTTATAATTTGCATCTAAAGAAATAATAGGATAAAAAGATCAATATTACAACCAAGATTTAATGCAATACATTATTTTCAAACCTTATATATTGTTCCGTCTAATTTGAAAATAATATGATAAAACATTTCTTTAATGCCTGGAAAAAATTTAATTAAGCTCACTCGGTGATAATACTTATCCAGTATTTTTGTAAAAACAAAAACACTTTGTTATATGACATACTTACACCGGTTATGTTTGTAAGCTTAACGATAAAGTTACACTAAAAGCACAACGACTGTATACGTTTTTGCTGCCTAGAAACATTGTTATTGTGATTCGTTTTCATTCAATTTATTACTGCATGAATAGTTGCAGTGGCTTTCAATTGCTCGGATGTTGAGTCCGCAATGCTCTACAATTTCATTCTTTATTAAGCCTTGTTAACTTTTTTTTTTATTCGAGCGTCACTATTGATTCTTTTGTATACAAAATGCGCGTATGGTGTATACAATGTTTATCCTGGTATCTATAATAAGTTTCCTTACAGTAGACATCAAGTCTTTCTTTTATATTTATATATTTATGTTACATCATTCATACAAATGTATAAACATTGAACTGTAGTCGACAAATATTTTTTTTTATTATTGATTCAATCTTTAAAGCATTATTGATCACGACTAAGTTTGATTTTTTTGTAAATATTTTTGTTAGTCTTGAAAAAAAACCATATTTACTGCATAATTTCAATGTATAAAATTGTTTTTGAATAGTAAATTTTGAACTTTGAATGTTAAAACTTGAATGATCTTCCGGTTTTTAAGCGATTCAATGTTTTAAAGTTTGTAAATTTTAGCATCAGATAAGAAACACTATAACAACTGAGTAGTTGATAAAGTCATAGAAAGTTTAAATACTCAGTGTACGATCCTTTGAAATTGAACAAAGATGTGAATGTACCTTGAGGTAGAATGTTTAAGAATAGATGCATGCCAAAGTACGAGTATTGCTATAAAGATTGGAGGCAAATATCGAAAAGAAAGGAAGCAGTTTCAATTGATATTTAAAATAACCGTTTGTTTCAAAAACCTTTCATTATAATATTTTTAAAACGAAAAACCAAATCACGTGAAAGAAAGAAGTAAGCTATAAAAGGGACACTCAAACCAATAAATCGAAAACAAACCGACAAAGACATGGCAAAACAAACCAAAAGGAAAAATAAAATCACATAATACTGAACCCCGACAGTGGTATGATAATCGACTCATCAAATATTCCATGATTATAATTCAAAGATTATATCAAACTAAAAAGTTCGCCACTTTGAGAATACCAAAACCAAAAAAATATATGCGTTAAATGTCATGGAGGCAGCAACCTAACGACAAAAAAGGTCAAGAGTATGCTTGTGTATTCCAAATGCAAATAAACATGACTCCTACTGTTAATTATTTAATTATTTTTATTTGTGTTTTAGTTATAAATTCAAACGAGCATAAGTTATTTACACAAAAAAAACACCAACACCTCTGTATGAGATCATTCGCCTGAAAGTGTTAGAATGCTTTTAATACATTTCATGGATTCCCTTGATTGTTGCTGTAAATTACCGTGTACTGCACGCAATTCTGGTTAGCAATATAGGCTCCTTGGAGACTCTTGATATCATTACAGTCAATGAATTGTAATGTCATATATAGATATAGGAAGATGTGGTATAAGTGCCAATAAGACAACTCTCCATTCAAGTCACAATTTATAGACTGCTCATTGATAGCAGGATTAAAATGTTGTACGCCAGACGGGAGTTTTATTTGCATAATTGATTTTCTTATGTCGTAACTACAACCCCATTCCCTTTTAACGAATTTGACCTACCGAATTAGACTATTTACCAGGTTTGTAATAACATGAGCACCAAGACGGTTGGCACATGCGCAGGATCTGCTTACCCTTCCAGAGCACCTGAGATCACCCCCAGTTTTCTATGTGTGTCTTGTGTACTGTTGTTTGTCTATTTGTCTTTTTCTTTTTAAGCCATGTAGTTGTCAGTTTGTTTTCAATTTGTGAGTTTGACTGTCCCTCTGGTATCTTTTGCCCTTCTTTTATGTAATTTGCATGTATTTGTTAACCTGTGTTTTTACTTTTTTTTCGTCCCAAGTCTAGGTTAGACGCATATTTTCTTCAAACCTCAACTGCAGAAAAGATTATTGTATGTTTGTCTTTTTAAGTATTCCTTTTATTAAGTTACAATATAACAACATTTTTCACTCAAAGACATTTTGTTTCTTTTTTTTTCAGATAAAATAGTTATACACAACTACATTATGTAAATTCAGGCGACAGCAGTTTACTTAATTGAGCTGAGAATGAGTGATACTTACGCTAAAATCCCACAGCCATTTCAAAATATAGGTAATAAAAGTTTGTTTATATTTTAAAGTATAGGTAGTGGTAATAAAAATCAAATGTTTTTCCTAAAATGCCAAAAGATGATAAAGCGAAGAAAATATCTTTCAAATCAACTTTTAACATTCCAGGTTTCAGATTAATATCGTATATGAAAGTCAATTGATGAATTGATTTAAATAACGTTTTGTTCTGGAAAAAAAACTTTCATGAACATTTCACTTTTTGTTGGATTTAAATCAGGAAATATTGTGTATTTTGTCTTGTATTATAGGTTGTCAAGACTTGTTGAAGGAAGCCATTTCAAATTGCGGTTGGGTACGAAAACAACATTTTGCCAGTAAACTTAAATTATTCAGATGTAAGTCTACAAATCAGTTGACATATTGGTAGTCAGTTTTTTTAGATTAAAAATGAACGCAATTTGTGCATTTTTATTTGCAAACTTGACAGTTTGTATGAAATAAAGCCATGTGGTATGAATGCCAGTGATACAACTATTCGATATAGTCTAAATGATTGTTTGCCCTCAGTCAAGATAACATTTCAAATAAATAAAGAGTTAGTTTCATCTAAACAGTATCTGTTATAAGACATAAAAGAATACAATGTATTTCAAAATATATTCGAAAATGCAACAGATCATGCTAATCGTATTAAAAAATTATTGTATGATATTTCTTTTGGGTTCATCACATTCCCATATGTGTCTACAAATTGTCGTTCCTTTATGATTTCTTTATTTAGTTTCTATGACTATTCATCTAGTTTCTACGTGGTTTTCAACAACTGATTCCTTTACAGTTACATTTAGCTTTGATATGTTTTATAGGTACTTTCCATCTGGTTTCAGTTAGTGTGGATATGTTTTAATGCAGTATCTTTCTGGATTAATCTAGCTTTAAAATATTCTCGTGCAGTTCCTTTCTGGATTCATTCAGCTTTCAAATGTTTGTATGCTGTTCCTTTCTGGACTAATTTAGCTCTAAAATGTTTTTCCTGTAGTACTTTCTTTATAACTCTAGCGTTAGAATGTTTTGATGCCGTTCCTTTCTGGAACCTATTTATCTTTAAAATGGTTTCATGCATTTCTGTTGATTAGGTTTTTTTTTTATTCATTCTGCTTGGCTAATTTTGCAAGTATAACTAAATGTATATTTGTATCCACTCTAATGTGACATTCCTTCTGTTCTGTTCATTCCAGGGCCTAAAGTATACATGATCCTGAGCAGAGGGTGTATATATTACTTTCGAAATGAATACTGCAAAACTGCTTCAGGAAAGTTTTCCTTATTTGGATTCAATACGTAAGTACTGAGATATTTCTTAAAAGATTTGTAATGAAGCATATCAAACTGAAAGTCTGTATCACCGATATCGACAGAAATTTATGATTTAACTTACACAAATTTTATTATTATTAAATGGCATTCGAACAATAACGTAAAATTTATGGTAATACATATTTTCAAGAAATTATCAATTTATAATATTGTCTACTCGCCTTTGACTAACGACAGCACATTTATTCTTTGTAATAAAGAAAAGAAATAAATTGAATAATTGTGGGATCTCTGATGAATTTTTCAAATTACAATTCTGTACACGATGGTCTTGAAGTATAGATTCTGGGTACTGACATTGTTTATCATCTTAATAACGTGTTATAGTATTCTTTTATTTGTTTTTATGAATATTATTTTCACTCTTTAGTCTGTTTTTGATGATATCCATTTGACGTGGCTCTGTACTTATGGATCCCGTCATTGTTTTATTGTGCTATGGTAAATTTTTGTATTTCTTGTCTTTCATTTTTGATTATGTAATGTGTCTATATGCCTTTTGTGTTTCTTTGTTACGTGTTTGGTTTTTTTATAGTGATTAAGAGTATAACACAATGTTGACTGCTGTATTCCTTTTTTGGAATTTTTACCTATTATGTTGTTTGTTTTGTTCACACATCGTTGTCTATATATTGAATTTATGCGACTGTCATAAAAATGAAAGGTTTACCTAACCCATATCACCATATTCTACTTAAGAAAATGCCTGTACCAGGTCAGGAATATTACAGTTGTTATCCATTCGTTTGATGTGTTTGAGCTTTTGATTTTTGCCATTTCTCTACAGACTTTCCGTGTTGAATTTTCCATGGAGCTCGATATTTTTGTTATTTTACTCTTTACACACTATGAAATATAAATTAAAAAGGCATAACTCTAACAAAGAGAAATATTACTGTAAATGTATTGTTTGTTTGAAGTACAACAAATTGAGTTTTACCCTGGTCAAAGACGGTGACCATGATTTTTGTTTTTCGATGCTCAACTTCGTGATTGATTTTTTCCAACTGTTTTTGATTTGTATGTGATTAATGTGTCTGATGTAAATTAGTATTCCGCGACTTGCGAACTAAATTATAGGTCTTGTGTCTTTGTTTGGATTTTTAAAAAACAAATTAGTATATAATTTTTATTTTCCAAGTTTAACTAAATTGAGCTGCAAACAAATGATACTCTAAAATTCCTCTACCATTTCAAAACATCAGCAACAAAATTGTATATATTGACAAGTAATGGTAGTAGTTATAAAAATTGATATAGCTAATGGGAGGGTTGGACGCTTATTCATATGTTTAAAACAGTCAGATTATTAATGGGCGTGTTCTAAATCGTGAGCCTGTAGTGCATTGGTGATCGTAGGTTGCTGTTTGTCTTTAATACTTTTAGGCAATTGTTTTATTACTGATCAGGTCAACGATCGTTTTATTTATTTAGCATGTATTCATCACGTATAACTTCTTTCCTAATTATTGACAAAATTTGATTATTAATGACATGTTGGTGATTTCAGGGTTGCAAGAGCTACAGAAGTTAGTGATGGGGAGGCAATGTATGCTTTCAAAATAAACCACACCCACCCTGAAGAGTTTAAATCTTACTTATTTGCCTGCTCATCGGAAAAAGAGATGAAGGTAATTATCTTATGACTTATTACTATCAGCATGTTTTGAAGAGAATAAAACAAAGCAATCTGGTAATTTTGTTTAATTAATATACACTATAGCTAAGTTGCCTTTAATTGAAGTGCAATATCATTGACATGTGAATTCGAGTTTAACAAAATTCAAATTAATTTTATTTCCAGCAAAACTTTCAACTTTGCTAATATATTTGTACGTTAAAGTAAACAACACCACTAGGGTCATTGTGAGATGTCAAACTATGCATATTTTTTCATATGCTTTCGATGATCATTTTTTGACTTAATAGTTTTACACTTTTTAATGGTTTCAAACACTTCAAGTTCTACAAAAAGGAGTATATTCAATATATATTAATTTTCATCATGAAGTTCTGTCAAAAAAGAGGTGGAAGATACAATATGTATGATAAAAACTCATAAAAACTATTAATTCGGAAGACAATACCATAGTAAAAAAAAGAAGAAAAAAAACATGAAGAGACCAAACACAAAGGGACAAAAGTATACTAAAAAAAAATCAAAAAATACTCTAGACTGGCGAAAACCAACTAAAAACTTAAGGGAAACTCTGAGAGTGCACCTCGTGTGGCATCCCGTCGTGTTAGTCATGAACAGATCAGATTTGCTAACTCGTAATTTAAGTTGCTGTTTTTATGATTTGATTTACCTTCTCTCCTCAGCGAATATTTCAAAATACTACGTTGAAAGATTACCTTTATTATATTGATGTTAATTAATTTAGAAATATTTAACCTTTGATCCAAATTAATCCGGCAAGATTTATTTTCGATGGATATATATATATATAAATATATATTTTCTCATTTTCTAAAACAAAAAGCTCTTCAGATTTGAATTTTCTTGGAGTTCAGTATTTTTAGTTATTTTACTTTTTTTAAGAACTTATATATGCTTTGCTTTTGAATACAAAAATGAAAAAAAACACTTTGTATTGTAATGTTGTTCCCGAACTTTTTTTGAACCAACCTTCATCAGATTCAACACTTAACATTTGAAAGGCAATGATAAATCAGTGCAGAAACACATTAGATCTGTATTACAATAAGCATAAAGCATTAGAGATTTAGAAATGTTCAATAGGAAAATTATAACCAAAAACAGCAGTTCAGAGGAACCAGTTTGAAAGTTGGAAATGGTATCCTAAGTGTCTTAAAGCTATATATCTTTTTTATTCTTCAGGAATGGATGAAGTGTATCAAAGAAGAATTGAAAATAGCCAACGATTCAGGCAAAAGAGATGGAGATTATTATTATACGGACGGTTTTATGTAAGTTTTTTTTTTATTTACAACATGATGTATCAATGTTGTTAGATACCCTGCATTTCTCAATCATTGTCTTTAAAAAAAAGATCAGTCTGCTAAGGACGACCCTACAACAAATTATTGAAATTTTTCATATGGCATACTTATAAGATATCATGGTGAAATTACTAATGTTTCTGATACCGGTACTTGAGGTCGATTGTCCACGTGTCTTTTCACATCATGATTTTCCTGATAGCGAATTACTACTTACAAGGAAGATACATACGGACGCATTTATGATTTTGTCAGTCCATTGTGGCAAATTATGTTCACAGTGGAACACGGATATATTACACTTGTCGTAACCACTATTCCGTCCAGTTTTCCAAGATTGTGCCATTACCGAATGCTCCATATCATTATATGTTACTGCAATATCAACGTGAGGGGTGTCATATGTAAAGTAAGAACTGTAAAACCTTCCTGAGCGAAGATGTTTAGGGGTTCCTGTTCAGTCTTTGGTTTTATTTTTGTCTTTCCGTCATTTAATTTTTGATCTTGGTGTTTTCCGTCTTTGATAACCAGTCTTAGTATATTTTTTTCTGTTTTCATATTGTTTTCAACAGATGGGAAGCAAACAAAACTTAACAATTAGTATCGAATTACTAATCAAGCATCACAAAAGAATCTGACTCTTTCGGACTATCTGTTCTCGGTTGGAATTGCAACAATTAAATATCACCTTCACGTTCCTATCAACCCTGTGCTTTCATAGTATTTATATTGTAGGCATAAACAAACTCCGGAAACGCAAGGATCTTCTGCTGATAGTGGATTTGGTCCATCTGCTGATGGTGATACAACCAGTATCTCGTACAAAGATATAGAAGAAAGTATATACGATGATCCAACGTCTTTTCAACCGCCGTCAGACTATGGCTTATATGCTAAAAAGGCGGATGAAGGTAATCCTCATTCCGAACAGATTTGATAACAATACCACAATTTCACATATTTGTTTGATGATTTATAATGCAGAATTTTTTTATTTACACCACGATGTTCAGTATTTGTCGTTTGTTGATGTGTTTCATAAGTATTTCTTGTATCGAGGGACCATTGGTTTTCCCGTTTGATTGGTTTTACACTAGTTATGTTTTAGGCCCTTTCTAGCTTGCAGTTCGGTCTGAGCCAAGGCTCCTTGTTTTAGACCGTACTTTGACCTATTATGGTTTTTCTTTTTATCAATTGTGACTTAGGTGGAGAGTTTTCTCAATGGCACTCATAACACATCTTCGTATATCTATCTCCCAGAAGTTTGGCGTTAACAATCAAACATAAACTATATGTTAACGGTTTGAAGAAATTTGGTAAAATTCAGTTTTACTAAATATGTACTTAGATTTAAGCAAACAATAAAGAAATAACATTATTCAGAACATACCTTTTTTAATTGTCCAGTTTTAGATTAATACGATATCGAGTAAAGGTTTAAATTGATTTGGGCGAAGTTAAACTTTGATATATTTTTGTTATAATATTAGATCCTTTTGGTCAAAGAGTTCTTCAACTTGTTCTGTTTTTACACAACCTAGTCTTTCTAGAATTTCGGATTTGGGCGTTCTGTATGAAAGTAAATACAGGAAAAAGATTCGGGCGTATATAGTTTTTTAAAGGGTCTTTTTATTAATTTATCATTTTACAATCAAAAATGTTTTCATATTATACAACCTTCAAAGTCAATGTACTGGTTTTACAATCTTTACCTAACCTAAAGCACCTATATGGGATAATTCATATCTTTAATCATACTTCGATATTTATATGCTTCTTCCTCAATAAAAAAATATTTTTTGATAAATAAATATGTGTTCACCCACATGCCCTATACATCAGGTTATAAAAAATAAAATGTATTCTTAGTTTGACACATTAATAATATTGAAGCTTAATGCATAAATAAACAAAATTTCTAAGAGACAGACACAGTTTCGGGGAAAATTCCTGGTAAAGGACAGGGACATTTATATATGACAGGAATAAACTTCTATGTACCGGTCCACTTTATCTGTGAATGAAATAAAACGGCTCAAGTTAGCATACACAATATGTAAATAAAATGCAACTACGAAATGAACTTATTATGTCTATTTAAGCATCCGATGATGAAGATATACCTAATGAACCACCGCCTGTGCCACCAAGATTAGCGAATGCGGAACCAAACCCAAAGACTAAGAGAAAGAAGAAGAAAAAGAAGAAAAAAGAAAAGATGGATGAACTAGACCAATTACCAGGTATAGTAGCTTTTAACCTAACAAACAAAGATAAGTAAACTAAAAATAAAATATCGGGCTATCAGAACTTCAAATTAAAAAACATGTTGTTTGGTAAAAACATGGAAAAGGGAAATATTAGGGATGAACAACCATCTTTTATATTACTTAAAGTCATATGACACATCAAATTAAGAACAAAATTATGAATAGGTTTTTTATAACTATGTGGCTAGTTGTACATATACTTTTTTTCTAAAGAAAATTCTATAATTTGTCCAAATTTTAAAAAACTTTACTTTTTTTAATTGTTTGCTTCGCCGATATGTTTTTCGTATGCAGTGAACTCAATTTGACCTTTATCGTAAAATTCTGGTGATTACAATACGACAATTTATAAGCTGCCACATTTTCACATCATAACAGACCAAGAGAAGAATTATTACTATTATACGATATGGATGCGTAAAATTGATAAAATCGTGCACAGAAACTACGTTTGTGATATATACATGCATTTGTTAAGAATTGAATAAACATTATTTTCCACCAGTCACTCGTTTCATATGACTTTAAATATAAGGAAATACTATAGAAAGCCCACTTTTTGTCTAATCTCTAAAGCTATACGAATTCGTTGTTTTATCGTTAGATTAATACATTGATAAACCTTCAAGCAGGTTTTGCATTATTATGTTTCATTCTTATTTGAAACCTTCACTAAGCTGTTGGGTGCAATGTTCATGAGGAACACCTGATATATTCCATGGTTACTATGGGGCTCATGTTGTTTATCTTAGAATTGTGTAATATGATGTAGAATTGTGTTTATGTTTTCGTCGTTTGTCATAGTTTTTTCTGTCGGTTTTTCTTCAACATTTGAATTTAAATCGTTTATCTAGTTTCCTTTTGTTTTTAATATCACTCACCAAAACTGTGCTGAATAGTATTCAACTATTGAGATGTTTGAGAACCTTTTTATTGCATTAATTTTTACTGAAAATAACTGAAAGTAACAAAAAAAGTGAAAATCATGCGTTATAAATTTCAGTTGTTCGAAGCACTTTTCTCGATTTACCTCCCTCAGAAACGCTCAAAGTCGAACCTTAAAAAGGATTTATAAGATAAAAAAAAATGGAGAGCTTTACCAAAAAGGATTTTAAAAATAGCCAAATGCGTCTAAGGTCAACTTTGCCTGAGGAAGTTGAAACCTTAGTATCATATAATTTCAAACTTATCACTGTCGGATTTACATTTTTCTTCTTACTTGCAGATATATCAAAAGTTGCAGTTTCACGCACTGAGATGGCAGCAAAACTGCAGGCAGATGCCATCTCTGTGAGTATAATCATTATGCACGAAACGCGTTGACTGTCATCAGGTATTCTCGATAGACAGAGCTCGAGTTAGATGATGTCTAAATTTAAAAAAAAACATCATTATAAAGAAGGACATAAATAAGATAGCTATAAAGAAGAATAAAAAGATACAAAAGGGACCAAAAATAAGAAGAAGAAAACTGACGATATATGGTCTAAAAAGAAAAATGATGAAGAGAAAATAAATTGTTTAAACAACACTAAATAGACAAATAGCTGACTAAGCAACCATGACCCAAACCCGACACCATGATTGATATTTTGGGTTGAAAGTGAACCCTACTCCAACTCGCCTGAAATGCCTGAAATAATACTACTTTAGGACTTAGCAGCACAACTGCATAGTTTATTAACCAAAATGAAAGTGTATCAAATATATATTAGTGAAACAATGAATTTGGTGTAAAACATAACATCTTTTACGTATTCTTTGGGTATTCTGTTAACATCTAACCTCCTCACAATCCCCCTTAATGGTTACAATATTGACGGTATCAAGTTTAATGCACCAGAATCGTATTTCGACAACCAATGTATCTTCAGTGACTCTCGTGGCCAAAATATGTGAAAATCCATTGAATGGATGACACAAAAATGTAGATGCTTTGATGGGTAAGATATGAAGCTAGAAAACGCTGGTCAGTTTAAAGTGAAAAATACAAGTGATATTTGAGACTTAGTTACGTTGTATACCGATCGAAACTCTACTTTTACAAAACTTTGAAGGGACATAAGAAAGAGACATTCTTTAAATCACCTAATACAAAAACATCTTTAAGTGCAGTCAAGTCTGTCTCTAACTGTAAATGGTCAACTGTTTGGCTTTTAATCTATTTTTTTCTGAGCGTCATTGATGAGTTTAATATAGACGAAACGAGCGTCTGACGTATTAATATAGAATGAAATTCAAAACAGTGTAGCTGTGGCTATTGATTGACACATTAAAATCATCCATTGACTGGGACAATTTAGGTGAACGTTTGTATGTAACGACCAATGCTCACTATGTACTTTTTAAAGACACTTAAACTATGGGGTCACCAAAGGTTCTCAACACCTAAATAAAGTAATTCGAAAAATTAATCAGAAATAACACGATATTTTGATTTATATCAATTATATAAATCAAAACACAAAGGTTATTCCTGATTAATTTTTCGAATTATTTTAAAATTAAAGGCGTTAAGAAACCTTTGGTGACCCCACAGTTTAAATGTCTATCGTAGGTACGTCGTGAACAGTGGTCGTTACAGACAAACGTTTACGTAAATTGTCCCAGTCAATGGATGATTTTAATGTGTCAATCAATGGCCACAGCTACACTGTTTTGAATTTCATTCTATAAACCTGATACCTTTGATAACTAGTAAATATATTGAACTTGTCATTTGATTTTTTTTAAATTGCAGGCAGAAATGAAGAATATGTTCGGAAAGGAGTAAGTCATTATTATACCTATTCAATTAATCTCCTGTAGCATATTTGCATATTTTAACACCTTTTAGTTAAACATAAAATTTAGTCTGAATACTCAAAATAATGTTATCAGAATCATTTCAACAAATCTTTAAAGTGGGAAATTAAAATCAGACAATACAAGAGTATGGGTTATGTATATCTATTGTGTTTTTTATTTGTATTGTACTAAATTTAAGGGAAATTGTCAAAAATTGTCCAATTTTGAATAACATCAGCACGCACTTTCGAATAAAAAGAATCTAACAGAAAAACGTATAACTAGAATACCAAACTTAAATATAAATTCAAAAGGTGAAAGTCCACAAAAGCAGACAAAATCAAATGTTATTGAGCAACAGAAAAATAAACCGTCATAACACGTCTTGTTTGTTGCCAATAAACATACTTAAATGACCTATGATTTGCATTCCGGAATAAATAAAAAAAAACTTACAATATCTTAAATCTCAATCTTTTGTACTTTCTGTTGTAAAGTTGTTTCTGTTGCAGTCATTCTCCCTATACAATTACATTAGTTATAACTCATATTGAATATCTATTCTCCAATATGTGTGTTATCAAACAAAACCACGAGACTCGTCAATAAGTTTTGACAGTTGAAATGTCAAAAAGGTGTGATTAAGCCACTAATGTAGCATGATGTGCTTATCATTCCGGGAACCAGATATCATATCTTTTGGGTGAGCTTCGTGTTGCTTAGTCTTAAATTTGTTAGGTAGTTTGTGAACTTTTTCTTTTTTAACCGGATTTTTGTGACAAAAATGTCGGTTATTGAATTGGGGATGTACGGCGGGCGGGCGGGCGGGCGGCGGGCGGGTGGGTGGCTTCAATCAAATGTTGTCCGTGCATTAACTCATGAACCGTTCAACCAAAGCTTTTAAAATTTTAATATGTCGTTACTGACAACTAAATGAAGGTCAAGTTCAATAATGGCGATTTTGACTTTAACCGTTCAGGAGTTATGGTTCTTGAAAGATTGAAAAATTGAGTTTCCAGTCGTGTCCGTGCATTTACGCATGAACTGTTCTACCAAAGCTTCCCAAATTTTGATATGTTGTTACTGATGACAAAATGGGGGTTATTGAATTGGGGATGTACGGCGGGCGGGCGGGCGGGCGGTGGGTGGGCTTCAATCAAATGTTGTCCGTGCATTAACTCATGAACGTTCAACCAAAGCTTTTAAATTTTAATATGTCGTTACTGACAACTAAATGAAGGTCAAGTTCAATAATGGCGATTTTGACTTTAACCGTTCAGGAGTTATGGTTCTTGAAAGATTGAAAAATTGAGTTCCAGTCGTGTCCGTGCATTTACGCATGAACTGTTCTACCAAAGCTTCCCAAATTTTGATATGTTGTTACTGATGACAAAATGGGGTCAGGAGTTAATGGTTTTTGAAAGATTGAAAAATGGAGTTTCCAGTCGTGTCCGTGCATTTACACATGAACTGTTCTACCAAAGCTTCCCTAATTTTAATATGTTGTTACTGATGACAAAATAGAGGTCAAGTTCAATAATGACGATTTTGACTTTACCGTTCAGGAGTTATGGTTCATTGAAAGATTGAAAAATGGTGTTTCCAGTCGTGTCCGTGCATTTTCTCATGAACCATTCAACCAAAGCTTTTAAAATTTTTATATGTTGTTACTGATGACAAAATAGAGGTCAAGTTCAATAATGACGATTTTGACGTTTACCGTTCAGGAGTTATGGTTCTTGAAGGATTGTAAAATGGCGTTTCCATTCACGTTGTTGCATTTACTCATGAAACATTCAATCTAAGCTTTTCAAATTTTAATATGTTGATACTGATGACAAAATGGAGGTCAAATTTGATATTGACGATTTTCACTTTCACCATTCATCAGTAATGGTTCTTTTGATATTGCCAGGACACAAATAAATGTTAATAAATCCGGTTTGCTGTCGTTGTGACAGCCTCTTGTTCTGGGTTTGTGTTGCCATTTATTTCTCTTTGTTCGAGTTTGGGATGTTTCTTTGATATCTTGTGTCATTTTTAAAAAATAAATGTAGAGTTTATAATTGGTCTAATGACACAACTAATACACCTTATTTTCATTGTCGATAAATATAAGTTGTATTGTACTTTTTCGTAACTTTTTTCCTTTTCTCATTAATTTCTTAGTGTTGGTGCGAGTGAAATAGTAGAAGTGATTTTAGATAAATTTATGGATGTTTCATTTTTACTGTTAAGTTGCATGAAGGAGCGGTCAAGTGAGAAGCCAAAAATATTTTTTCGAAACACGCCTTGATTTGAACTAACGATAAGGAAGTGTACGGACTGGCAACATTTATAAACTGTAAAACATTTGTTTTTCTAAATAAAAGCAAGAGTAGTGTACTGATGTTCAAAATGTTAGTTAGATTTTGATTTTGTAAAAATAAAATGTGAAGAAAAGTTAAGTGAATTGTGGTTTATGACCAACTATATTTAAACAAAACAAATTGTATTTAAACAGAAAACAAAAAAGCACAGAATCTGAACCCTCCTCGACGACGAGTCGAAACAAGAAACAGCCGAGTGTAGAAACACAGGAAGTTGAGGATGTTGATGAGGTAATTTTATGTTGTTTATTTACGTGATTAACTTTGGCTACATGAGCTATTTATGCAATCAAATATTTTGACTGTCAATTTATGAACAATAAGTGTAAAAGCTTCGTTTGTAGCAATTGTAGGAGATATAAAGCAGATTAATTTTTCAGTTATTGAGTATTTAGTTATGTATTATACAAATTGTGCTCCAATATGATATTCTGCAATATTTCGGACCTAATTAAATGTTTGGCTTTGGTTGTTAACACTACAAGTTTTGTTGTTTCTAACTTGGGTTGTCTGTATTTAAAGGGCTCAGATAGGTTAATTTCCCACAGTATCATATGGACACATATTTTCGGTTACTTTTAATTTAGCATAACTTGATATCAACAGGTCAACTGATTGCAAATAAAACACACTTGTCCGTTATCAAGCAGTTTTATTTGTTGAAAAGATATATCGCAGCCGATGTCGGCTAGGTAGTTTTACTGCATATTGTAAACTCTTCTTAAATAAATTCTTGTTTAGAATCTCTAAGAAAATCGTTAGGTATTATCCAATGAAAATGAAAGAAGTGAGCAAAGCAGACCGATACTAAATGTGAAAAAATATGGAAGTGAAATAAAGGTTAGCTTTAACAAGGTCTACTTCAAATCTGGGTTTATTACTGAATATTGATACATGTCTCAGTTGATACGTAACGTTAGTGCAAGTTCAGATTATTCAACCTTTATTTACAAGAGGGTGTCTCTGACATAAAATGTGAACGACTGAATTCAACAATTAAGGAATGATTGTAATATGTTTTCTGTCTATGAAGAAATAGCATAAAAAATTTGGTGCACACTGAATAACGCCCGTAGCGGGTTATTTAACAGTGCGCACCACATTTTTTATGTTATTTCGAATAGAAAGAAAAAATATTACAGTCATTTCTTATAATTTAATTCTAAATTCCATTTTAAACCGTAAAAAACCATGAAAAACCGTTGATGATGACTAAATTATGTATATATGGGCTGATAACAAAATAACGTCAGCCAATCAGAAGACGTGTTACATCCAAAATAAAATTATTACATATTATTACGGTCACTATCAAGACCAATGCTACTACTGCTGGTGTTTAACACTAATAGTAGATATACTTGTTGAAAATATAAACATTGTCATATTAAAATATTATCTTTGATGATATCGTAAAGAATATTTTATTAACACAATTGTCTTCAAAATTACATTTTGTTTATTATTTTCAATAAGGAGGAAGAGGAAGAGGATGAAGGAGATAAGTATTGGCAATCAATTCATTTTGAAGGAGAAAAGGAGAAGGCTAGCGAGTAAGTGTTAACTCGCCTTGAAAAGTATATGACTAGAATGAATATATGTTTCAAATACATGCAGTCTGTCACTTGTATTGCAGGAACAGCGCAGATTCTTGTTTTGTATGAACAATGATAACACCTGTTTTATTGTTTGAATTAATTACTGTTGGTATCCAAACATTTATAGTACCTACCAATAATAATCTCAGATGATTACATTTCAATGCTTATTTAAACCTTTGCTGCTTATTTCAGTATGCCAAATAAGTACCTTGTACAGATTTTAGTAGGTTAGAGAACAATGTTTAGGAAATCTAACAATTTGTGGTTCATTTCATACGTTTTCTGCATAAATTTATGGCAAGACAACCTATTATCCAACGTTTAAATGTTCAGCTATACTATAGATAAGGCAACCAACGATTTAATCAAACATAAGGGGCTACCGATTACGTATGAATCTGATTTTCGTGCGGAAGTGCAAGAACAATGATTAAAGTTTTTTTCACTCAGTTGCCTACTTTATACACAAAATTTGCTTGAGGAGTCATACTACCAACGAGATGTTCTTTTTCACTCTACCACATAAATATTTGCACAGGTTATCTTGTATCGTCTATTTTTAGAATTATTCGAGATATTGGCGAAAATGGTGTTTTCTTAGTGCGAAATGGTGATGACGGCGGAAAGGTATTTTATCAGCATTATTTCTTTTTTTTGATAGGGGTGACAATCCATCTTCACGATTAAAAATTAAAAAGGGGGGGGGGAAAATTACAAAAAAATATTTACAATTAATGTATCTACAGTGATGATCAATCGAGGACAAAAAATTTGAAAATGAAATTCCCAAAATAAATTTTCTAAGATTATAAATCTAAGAAGGACCAGAATAATATCCAAATAAACCAAATCTAGATAGAATAGGAATAAGAGCTCTACGATGCGAAACGGTACTCAGGCAGGTTTAAGATTATTGTAATTTTCCAAGAACAAAAAAAACTTTTTTATCGACCGCATGTTTATAATTGGTTTTTGGTAAATTGACATTTCATTAGACAGTCGGTATTTCGTACGATTGATAAAATGAATCTGATAGCCGACATGTTCCAGTAATTAAATTGATATACAGTATAATATACAAGAAGAAAATTAATATCAAAATTAAACATTATCTGACAAAATCTATTACTTTTCCTAATTTTTTCATAGAATTTGTTCTTATTTGCAACTAAAAACCTATTTTCTATGTGACGTAGATTCTCTAGTCAAATTCCCAACAACTTTTTGTTTCTTTACTCTATTTTTATTTTTATCAAACAACATAAATATTACATTATATGTTAGTCCGTGGAGGTTCTCCACACTTAATATTTGTTTGACATTTTCAACACTTTGACACTTTCAGGTATTAGTAGTTTTTGCAGACAATATGCCAAAAAAGTATAAAGTTAATTGTAAGGTAAGTTTTAAAACATTGATATGTGCTAAGTTTTTGTTATTAGAAACAGTTGGTGCTGATTTTAGATTCCTGATTGCATAAAGTCTTCCGCCACAACTTTTACGATTTTCGGATCTACATATTCTTGTTATAAAATTTGATTTACCATAAACATCAGTACAAACATATCAAGCTCCAAGGCATATTCAATAAGGGGAAGTCAATAAAAACTGAGAAAAAAAAATAAAACGCTATGAATCAACAGATCAAATGAAAAAAATACCATATTCAGGACTCAATACAGTCATTTTTCCAATGCAATGGTGGAATAAGTAGATATAAGAAGATGTGGTATGAGTTCTAATGAGACAACTCTCCCTCTAATACACGGTGTTTAAAAGTAAACCATAAGTTTAAAGTATGGTCTTGTTCTATAGCTAGCTAAACTTCCCACTTGTATGACAGGTGTTTATAGTTTCATAATATTGACAAAATTGGTTGAGCAACCAATCAGACATACAATGTTTAGGTGAGCAACCCAATCAGACATACAATGTATTAGGTGAGCAACCCAATCAGACATACAATGTATTAGGTTAATGTGAAAATATTTGGGTTTAAGTCATATGTATCGCCATTTTTTTTTAAAACGGTTAATGCATTAGTAAATCAATCATTTAAACATAAATTTGCCTAAATCATTCATACAACAAAAATTTTGTCGTAACACTCATGTTACCGTAGATTTTTCAAAGGTCATACGGTGACATATACTTGCTTTCATTCGAATCATTTTACTCTTGTATATAGTTATTTTTATGGTGTCCCATATGTCTGATAACGTTTTAACACGTATATCTAACAAATTATATGCTTAATTTACAAAATAAATGGAACTGTTACAATACCAGATTTTTAGTAAATAAAAATTATGTATTTTCTTTTGAAGGATAATGAGTACTTCATTGCAACAGCAGGACCACATGCAGAAACTTTGGAAGAAATGTTATTTGAATATTTTACGACAGACTTGCCTAACACAACCGTAAAATTAACAACGCCTTTTCAACTACATCCTAGCCAGCAATGACACAGCTCAGTTTGTATGAGAAAATATACATAAACAATATGTTGTATGCAACAAAAAGTATATAACAAACAGTATTATGGGTAGATTGATAAATTGTGCTTTGCTTGACCTAAGTTCTGATAACAGTTATTCAGAAAGATTTTATTTCCTGTCATTTCCCGAGCTTTTTATAAGTTTCTTCACATTTTCTTAGATACGCTTATAACTTGAAAAAAATAAATGAGATATAATTGATATAGTAGATATACTATAAAGTACTCGATTTTTTAATATTTTGACCAACCTCAACGAGATTCTAAAATACTGAACTTAGAAAATATCTTTAAAATTTCGATGATATATTTAAAATTTGTTAATGAAATAATCCTCTTATTTCCATAGATGTCATGAACACTATTTTGTAACGTATGTTATTTTAAAATCAACTTTTATCATTTGAGAAAAATATAATTGTCAAAGAGATTTCAACTCAACTACGAAAGTAAACATTAAGATAATGGTGAGCATAGCCTTTACGTCCTATCCCTATAAGTTCTGTGAATTGATACTGCAATGAAACCCTTTTTTACAAACCATTATTATTGCTTGATTTAATTATGGCTTCCTTGTGTATAACGGTCTCCACATATACTTGTAACTAAGCTTGTCATTTTACAAATATCTGTGATCATCCTTTCCATATTTTATTGATATTTGTACAAGCCAGTACATGGATAAGGATTATATGAAACACTTATCTAGTATCATTTAAATTGCAAATTTTTACTTATTTTGTCAATCATTTTAGTGTGTAATACATTTATGCCTTTGTTTATCATGTTATTGTGTATTTTGTATGCCAAAGATATTCATGTTTGATAATTACTGCATTGTATATTTCATCTGTCATATGTTTGTCTTATTTATTTCGTTTTTTGTATAAGTGAAATTGATTATTTACGAGCAGTGAGCACAAGGTACCTGTTTTGTATTACAACATCTAGATTCCGATTAAGTAAAAAATATATTGTACTTTTGTATAGGAAATCTTCACTGATTTTTTCTATTTAGTTTGTAACTTCGAAACATCTACCTTATGTAAAATACTTCTAACCAGGAACGCGGAGGGATGTCAAAAGTACTGAAAACAGCAAAAAGTGATATTGATTTATAGCTTTTGTCTCATTGCTTTGTAATCTCCAGTGCCTGTTGCACTTGTTGTGGCGTAAAATCATTATTATAATTTTGTAAATACATATTATGTACCTAGACTTTGTTATGATTTTTTTTCTTTTGATTAAAGATCCGATGTGATGCTTCAATCACTGCTTAAGCTGTTGCGAAATATTTGATTCCTCATTTTAGATCAGATTGTATCTACTTGCAAACGTATTCGTACTTTTATACCGGTGATAAGGGGCTGTGAAGTGTTATATCTCACAAGTGCCTTCAATGTAGCAGAAATAGCTTACCCTTAGGAAATACCTAAATTAACAACATGGTTGCTCAATTTGTAGGTTTCTATGATATGTTTTTCTATGTTATTTTGTTGTTTCGTGTTGTGTCTTTCTATTTGGCCCTTGCGTTATCTGTTTTTATGCTCCTGTGGGTTTATTCTCATTCGTCAAACACGAATTCGAAACTCTAGGTGAAGTCGTCTTTTATTTTTTAAGGAACAAACTAATATTAGACGATGTAATCACTTAAAAATGTGTGTAACTAAGAATTGCAACATTTATAACAAATTGATCTGCAAGCCCTCGTACAACATCATCAAGAGATGAAAGTAATGCCATATCAGGCCATAGTATACTTATCACTGGTGGTATATTGGTACCATTTATAAAATTATATAAATCCTTATCTGATTCTGGAAAAATCATAGTTCATTATTGTCCTTCATGAAAGGGGGCGGTTTACGAGAACAGCCCTATATGAATATGTCGTTAGGGTGAATTTCTAGGAGATAAATGAAAAAGAAAAACATCAGTCTTATTAGACTTATACCGTTTTAATTTCGTTAACATTCACATGATAACACCAGTAGAGGTATTATCAATCAAATTCTTAACAAACACATATATTTAGTGTGTTAGAATAATTTAGATAACTGTCGGATTTACTCATCACACTACTTGATCCTAATCATGACTTAGTGTTGCTTTGGTTCGTTTTTTGTTGGTACACTAATTCTGAATACCAAAAGAAATCATCTTTCAATTAATCAAGATTTGACAACAACAAACATTCTCTTCTCACTTCTTTTCTTATGTTACCAGTGAGGACTTGATACCCGTATGTGTATAAAATGTATTGATTGTGATAATAACTACTACAACACATTTGGTGATTATACATATTGGAAATTTATGTTTTCATTTTTAGAAAATTTTATATAAATACATATTAACTTTGTAAATACATTATTATGTTTTTTATATATAAATATGTCAATAAAGTCTACAGATTATTTAATATGCCAAGATAATATTAGTATGTTGCTACTTTATATACTTGAAAAATCAGTTCTTTTCTTTCATAATTAATCTGATTGTTATGTTAAATATGGTAAATAAATACCAAATTTATAGAGACAATGAATACTAAACCGACACACTATAAAAACCCCAAGATCACTTCAAAATTGAGCCCAATAAAAATGATTTTTTTTAATATGAACTGAAGGAAATGAATATATTTAGACCCTGAACTTATAGGTTGCACTTTGTAAATACAGCTGTTTCTCAAAACACGCCTCTTTTGGGGAGTAATTGAATATTCATAGAAAATTGATTTTGTTTACATACTGGTTCCCAGTTATGCTGTCTGTGTTCCATATCGCAGAGACAGAACTTGGGAATGTTACCAGTAAATAAACACGTGCATATTGTTTACATTGAAATCTGTGGTAACCTTTCATTCGAGGTAGGGGTAGTTAAGAAAATTAGTGTAAGTTTAAACTCTGAGAAGTTCAGGGCATATAAACGTTGAAAATATGCCGCACAGCCCTATATTTTGACCTTTGAAAAAAAATGTGGTGCATATGAACTTTCAATTCTAGGATAAGATTTTTTTCAAAACTTCATAGTAAAAGTGGTACAGTTTTAGCCGTAAAAGGAGTTCCTATGGGAAATTGCATTGTCAATATTTACAGAAATGCAACCTATATAGGGTGAAAAAGGGGAACATTCAGAATTTAACCAAATTTGCTTTATTTCACAGATTTTAAAGAAATTAACTCAAATAAGAAGTTTTATAAATATCTAATGAAGATTGATAGAATCCTGGGCCTTAAATATGATGACTCAGCATAAATTCACAGTTTACAGTATGCAAAGTTTACTCAAAGTCCTGAATACAAAATTAAATCATAATATTTGCATATTTGTAAGTTAAATTGTTAAGAAGTGCTTATATTTACTCTTCGCAGTCATTGAAACTCATAGATCCTTCCTGAATATTATTTATGGGGTATTTGTGTCCTTTCGATAACCCAAAAGTAAGCCGCAACACCTAAATCTGCTTTTTTGTCACCACGGCATAATAAATACAAGCTAGAAAAACAAAAATATCTCAAGAAAACTTACAATAGTGTGTTCTTTCCTGAATTTGTACTAAATATTCCAAATTGCTAGAAACAGCAGAATGATTTAGGAAATTTGAGGCCCCAGGGGCAAAAAACATAGAAAATTGCCTACCCCCTGTGTCATAAAACAAATAATTTAACTTGTAAATGCTATGATTTTATGATTTTAAAGTTCTTGATATAGAAAACAATAACTATGCTTGGAAGTTATGCAAAAATCAGATGTTAGCAGTCATCTCTACAACATTTTGAGTGAATTTATATCTCAGACTGGTATCTGCATACATACAACTATTGCAAATATGGCTTTGTTTGAACACTTCTAGTATATATAGTAGCTAAATTGTGTCATATATATGGTTACAGATGATACTGTTGTGACAAGAATTCTAAATTGACCATTTGAGGCAGAAAATGTGTCCTTCAATTGACAAATAGGCATACAGTAAGATGTGGACTGGAGATAGAGGCTGGATTGGATACTTTATATAATCTTGAATGTTGTAATGATTGACTGCTAAACATTACATTTATGATATTCTGATATGCTTTCAATATGTTATCAAAACAGTTTTTAACAGGTTCTAGGCATTTTTTATCAGAAAATATGCAAATAGGGTAAGCTGGCAATAATTAAAGTTTTGATTTCAAATTCTTTAAAAAATTGAAACATGGGAGGGGGTATAAAATGTATAGTAAAGAAAAATTTAGAGTATACACAGTGATTTCTTTAAGACTTTAATTCTGATAAATAAGTATTAATGTGAGAAAAACTGATTTTAGAGAGTTTTCTATTTGAATAAATGTCTGTATAGGTTGCACTTTGTAAATACAGCTGTTTCTCAAAACACGCCTCTTTTGGGGAGTAATTGAATATTCATAGAAAATTGATTTTGTTTACATACTGGTTCCCAGTTATGCTGTCTGTGTTCCATATCGCAGAGACAGAACTTGGGAATGTTACCAGTAAATAAACACGTGCATATTGTTTACATTGAAATCTGTGGTAACCTTTCATTCGAGGTAGGGGTAGTTAAGAAAATTAGTGTAAGTTTAAACTCTGAGAAGTTCAGGGCATATAAACGTTGAAAATATGCCGCACAGCCCTATATTTTGACCTTTGAAAAAAAATGTGGTGCATATGAACTTTCAATTCTAGGATAAGATTTTTTTCAAAACTTCATAGTAAAAGTGGTACAGTTTTAGCCGTAAAAGGAGTTCCTATGGGAAATTGCATTGTCAATATTTACAGAAATGCAACCTAAAGGAGATTTAGTACGTAAATTATGAACCTTACCGGGTATCTTTGATGAATTTTTACAATCACTGTTGAATTCCATTTCTTTTGGAAGTTACGATCTCAATGATGGCGTTTACATATCACTTGATCAGTTAAATCGTGAATGTTAACACTATTCGGACTTCATTAACAGCAGTGAGCACCTTAGATAGGAAAACAAGTTAGAAGTTTCGCATTTTACGCTATGGTGAATTTTTCAAATATGAATGTGTTTGTACTGTAACAATGAAATCGATTTTTAGATAGCTTACGAACAATATAGCATTCTTAGTGGGTTTGAATGAACATTAAGTTAGTTTTTGCATTTTTATAGGCCATCTTTCTGTTTGACAGTCAGTATTTTCTTTTCGTACCGCCCATTGATCTTGAAATTATTGTGTTTCACTTGATATGAACTTAAACAATTTATGTGATTGTGCAATGATGTTTTTACCTCTTAATAATAATTCTATGCTTTCAGAAAAGTATCACTCTTATTGATTAACTTCTCCTTTGGACAAATTTGGACCTTTTTAATGTTTCATCTTCCCTTTTGAAATATTTCGTATCAAATAAATGCAGATTGTTGTCCATGTTTCCACACAAAAAAGAAAAAATTTCAATATAGTGTATTGAAATCAAATATAACCTTATTGTTAGAAACCAAGGAAGGATGGTGGTTCAAAATCATGAGTATCATTTTAAGTTTTATTCCTAGCTGTGTATACTACCTGACACATAAAACTGCTCCAACAGAGTTATAAAGAAAACAACTGAATTCGACACTACAAAATTTCACGGTCATCATCACATATTAGTTGACTGATACGATTTGTTGGTGTCTTATCTAACTAGCGACATGTGTCTGCAGTCTTAACCAGATGCTCCGCAGGGCGCAGCTTTATTCAACCACAGAGTTCGAACCCTGAACATTGGGGCAAGTATGATACAACATTCAAGCATTGATACAGCTCTGAATTTGGATTGTGATTAAATAGTTGACACAACATAGGTTTCTGACACAGATAAATGTTGGTCTAAGAACTTAAACTTAAAAACTTAAAATTTTAAATTGGACATTTACCTATTATGGTCCAATATCCAAAAATGTAATTACATGTGATTAGAATCTTCAGCATATCCCAATGAAACCCCAAATAAATCAATTTTTTGTTGAAATATCAAAACAAAATTTAATTTTGGACCCGATTTGGACCAATTTGAAAACTGGGCCTATAATCAAAAATCTAAATACATGTTTAGATTCAACATATCAAAGAACCCCAAGAATTCAATTTTTGTTAAAATCAAACTAAGTTTAATTTTGGACCCTTTGGACCTAATGTAACCATTTGAAAACGGGACCAAAATTAAGAATCTACATACACAGTTAGAATCGGCATATCAAAGAACCCCAATTATTCAATTTTTGATGAAATCAAGCAAAGTTTAATTTTGGACCCTTTGGGCCCCTAATTCCTAAACTGTTGGGACTAAATTCCCAAAAATCAATCCCAATCTTCCTTTGTGTTCATAAACCTTGTGTTAAAATTTCATAGATTTTATTTACTTATACTAAATTATAGTGCGAAAACCAAGAAAAATGCTTATTTGGGCCCTTTTTTGGCCCCTAATTCCTAAACTTTTTGATCAAAACTGCCAAAATCAATCCCGACCTTCCTTTTGTGTCATAACCTTGTAGTTTAAATTTCATAGATTTCTATTTACTTAAACTAAAGTTATAGTGCGAAAACCAATGTGTCTTCGGACGACGACGACGACGAGGACGCCAACGTCATACCAATATACGACCGCAAAATTTTTGCGTGTATAAGAAATCACAAAAATACTGAACTCCGAGGAAAATTCAAAACGGAAAGTCCTTAATTAAATGACAAAAAAAACACATCAAACGAATGACAACTGTCATATTCCTGACTTGGTACAGACATTTTCAAATGAAGAAATGGTTGATTAAACCTGGTTTTAAAGCGCTTATATATATTACTTGTATGACTTAAAATACCGGTCAGTGTCTGATCTGTAATTTGACCGATTGTGTCCAATGATTGTGACATTTTGACTGAATACCTTATCGGTGGTGTATGCATAGAAAGAGACGCTTACACGTACCGTTGACGCAAACAGCCTCGTTCCTTTCGGAGTTTTTTGTATTGGTTATCTTGATGTGTCTCTTCTACTCCATTTACGCGATTTGAACATGTAAACTTCTGTGTTTTTGTGTTCGTTTTTTTTTCTGTGTTCTGTTATTTCGTTGTTTTCTTCTTACAGTTGATGTGTTTCCTCGGTTTTAGTTTGTAACCAAGATTTGTTTTCTCTCAATCGATTTATGACCTTTGAACAGCGGTATACTACTGTTGCCTTTATATGTCACCAGCTCATTACTCAGCACTCTTATGTCGCTATGAGAACATTGATAAACGTAATTTTTCGAATCATTCACTTGTCATGTAAATGTAAATATTATTCGAAACACGAAGTTGTTCTACTGCCATCTATTTTTAATTCAATTTAATAATTATTTCTAACAGAACAATGCTATGAACAATAACAGGTTTACAAGTTTGTACACTAGACGCACATCTTGTCCTTAAAAGACTCTTCATAATTAAGGGTAAAGAAAACAATTAAAATAAACATTATGACATGATGATCAAGATGCAGATATTTCACAAAAATGTAGAAAAAATGTTAAGTAAACATCGATCAAACAAAATATTTTAGTTTTTTTGATGTCATCGTAAACTTTACATTTCAATTTTCTAATAGCATTTGTTTTTATACTTTATAAACACCAGGTTTCTATTTGTGTACCGCATTTATTCTACATAACACTCATTAGATTGTCGAAAAAAAAAAGTTGGAAGGGAAACGTTTCGAACATTTGTGCCAAATACCGCTTTTTCCATATGTGCCTGGCGGTAGAAAAACCTTCAGTGCTTCGAGTAATTATTATTTTTATAAACAGAAAATTTACAGAAAATGAAAATCTTAAAAATAGTTCATGCCAACACAAATAGGCTGGTGATATGCATTGGGACGAAACGTGAACTTTCAGTTATATAGCTCCATCTGTTGTTAATACTCAACAAAGATTCCATGATTGCAATTTGTCAAGCCAGACGCACTGTTCGTCTACTTGTCACTCATCAGTGGAGCTTGATTAAAAGAGTTGAAAGACCAACTAGGCACGAAGTTGAAGAGTATGTCAATCAAAAATTAAAGTCGTTCCAACAACCGTTAAAGCATATGTCGGAGTGTAATAACCTTAATGTTTGGAGTAATCCAATAAAATATACAGAGATCATTCTGATAATGATATTTCGTATCTACTCGACAAGTGATTCCAACTCGTACGAAGGTCCTCAAGCAGTGGCATCGTGTTAACCTTTTCAAGGATATCGGCTTAAATATGATTTACAGCAGACAATTGTACCTTGTCAATATATTGGAGTTCTATGCGACTGTCATACAGGTGAGATATATCTATCTATATAACCAGGTTTTATATATCATTTTCTACATAAGGAAATGCCTGTACCAAGTCAGGAATATGACAGTTGTTATCCATTCGTTTGATGTGTTTGAGCTTTTGATTTTGTCATTTTATAAAGGACTTCCGTTTTGAATTTCCTTTGGAGTTCGGTATTTTTGTTATTTATTTTTTCCATCTTCATAATACTAATTAATGGCATTCTAATCAAACAGTAGACAAGGTCATAAAAACATGAACTCGAAAGAAAAATGTATTCAATGAATCACACCTGCTGGTCATAAAACATAATAAAAGTACGCCGGTGTCTAAATAGCTCACCTTGTAAGAAAAAAAATCGCCAGTTTGCTTATGAATTACACACATAGTAGCTCTTTGTGTGGCTGATCCTTTTGTTATCTAAATGTGTGACCTAGGTCTTATATGTTTTTAATTAAACAGACAAAACAACAAAAACAGTTAAAATTACAATTTAAGGGGCAAAAACTCCAAACGACTTGTCAAAATTAGCGAATATAGATTTTGTCATGCTTATCATTTCTGCAGAGGATACTTTAAACCTTGCTCCTGTAACTTTCAAAAAACTGAAATCCAATGTGATAGATTGAAAAACTGTATATTTCAAGAACAATAACTAAGAAATAAGTCTTTTTTTCTGAATTTTTAGGGATGATAGATCTTGTACTGGTGCAACAACTCTTAAACAGGTCACAGATTCTACCTTTCCTTACTCTATGCAATCAGCTGTAATGAAATAATTTTCCTGGCAAATAAACACCAACTAATAAGTTTAAAACAATGTAAAACATCCACTCACTGAATCATGCTTACACTTGTAGAATAAGTCCAGAGGATCCCGTTAGGTCAAGGTCACCACCATGCTGAAGGACCTGATAGGAATTTTATCTCCTGACTGTAAGTTCTACCTGATGCGTTTTACCCAACGTTTGTGGCTTTATATCTGAAAACCTTTGCACATTGACCTAAAAATCAGCTTCAAAAAAGATTTTCCTGTTAAACCTAGCCCAACTATCTGATCATTTCCCAATATTATCATGATTATATTTAAAATAATTAGGCCTTGTATGTCGATAGTGATAGAGATGCATAATTGGCTTTAAAGTTTTCTTGTTGACAATTTCACCTAAGCCTTTTAATGAAGATTGTGTGTAAATGTTAACAAACAATAACAGTCATCAAACAATTACAACAGCGCACAGTGACTCTTAAAAAAAAAAGACCAAAAGTTCTTAATTTCTGTGTCATTTGGTCTCTGGTGAAGAGTTGTCTCATTGGCGATTGTACCACATCTTGGGCTATAATGAAAAGAGACTAGAAAACTTTTGCTATATTATATAACAATCTTTACTAATATCAACAACTGGATGGATATACGTCAACTATATCATCATGCTAAAAGATGTAAATAAATCATTACATGTATAAACACTCACAATAACAATTCTGTTTAAATTAAGCTAGTTAATCATTCTAAAATATGAAATTGAAATTAAACAAATAAATTTTATGAATGACAGATGTAGTTTCTGAGGGAATGGAAAGTGTTAATTTTCAGGTTTTTACTTTATTACAACATGTATACATTTAAGAAATTAAAGATAAACAGACTTAGCACAGATTTTTGAGTCAGCAATTCGGATTCACCTGAATTTCCTACTGTTTTAATGGAACTCTTATTGTTAGTCTTAAGATTTTCAAGCAGGAAATATTAAGTCATCTTTTCTATTCACATAAGGGATTCAAAAGTACAAAGTAAGGTATGATGTATCCCTTATTTAATTAGCAATATGTGATGCACAAAAGTTACCAATCAAATCATTTCAGATGTTTGAAAAATATATTTAACTGGTTTTTTTTCCATAAAAATAAGCCATTTATAATGAATGAATGATGTAAGATAAGTCATCAAACAAACAAATCTTTTACCATTAAAAAAAAACTTAAAAACACTTAAAGACTTTAAAAAATAAAAATAAATGTTAATGAAAAATTTGAACATAATTAAAAATAAAATTATCATTCCAAAAAAAAAGTATATATGTCTGTTTTGCAAATGTTAATCAAAACTCACATGGGATAGCTAACTCAAAAGACCCTTGAAGTCAAACTTGTAGGAAAATATGTAATAGATACAAAAACATTAAAAACTTACACAAGTTTGTAATTTAAACAAAATACATATTTGGCAGATCTTTAGTGTAGTATAAAGTTCACATTCAAAACAAATATATCAATTTATAAAGGTTCCCTTGATGTGATTTTTACAATGTAACCTTCATGAATTTAGAACCCAAATTATAATTATAAGGTAATCAATCCATATCATCTTTTTGAAAAATATTGTTACAAACAGCATTCTTCAAAGAAATATGAGACCAAAACAAAAGTTAGATCTCTCTGCAGTATAAACACTAACACATCAACAGATACTTCATATTTTTTCTGCATTTTTCAGCTGGAAAACTGTTCACCTTCATTGGAGACAGATAACTATAGGATGTAAATAATTTGAAAAGAGATGAGAGAGACAAGTGCAAACTCAATCATAAAACCAAAGAATGACAAAATCAGAAGATTTTTGCACAATTCATAAATAATTTTTTTGTGCAAAATTTAAACCATAAAAGGAATTTTAAATATCATGAATATTCATCTAAATTTGTGTTTGAAAGATGGCATAAATTAACTTTTTTCACACAAAAAAAACACATAAAAAGGTTTCTGTCATGATGTCACAAAAATATATATTATTACAAAAAAGGATCATAAGCTACCTGTTTTTGTTTTTTGGCTTTGCATTGCCTAATCTTTAAAACTGACATACATGACATAAATGAATCAAAAATGGATATTTTAGTTAAAAGTTACTCAGACAGATCCTGTTCTTTTTAAAATTTTTTTTATAAAAAATGCAAAACAATTGTTTTTCACTTGAAATCATAAAAAGATTTAACAGCACTAAAGATTAAGACTGAGTAAAAGTTTTGACAAAGATTGTGTGGTCGAAATATCAAATTATAATAAAAATTATATACATCAATAAATCTTACAACAAAAATAAATGTTTGTACATGCTGCCTTCACAAGTTACCATAACAATATATACATAGCATAAGAAATATCTGTACACTGTACATAACAAAATATGCAGACAAAAATATCTTTGTAAACTACACATAACAAAATAAATATAGGAGAAAATCTCTACACATAACAATCTACAGGGAAAATTCCTCAAAATATTAATTCAGATCTTTTATTAGAAATATAATCTCACAGGACGGACCATTTTTAGCACTTTATTTCAGACATTTATGACATATATTATTTGATGATATGATAATGTATTTTTATCTCAATAATTTTTAGATAGCAAACAACTCCATTATTTAGATTTTTTATCAAATCAAAGTTTTTTTTCACAACGAAGCGCATAAAAAAATAACTTAAATACTACTCCTGTTAAAAATAACACTTAACATATTGGTTTAATAACTATTAAACTAAATTAAAGAATACCTTTTAGCTAAAACATTGTCATGCTTGATGACCAAATGTTTAATCCACCGTCCGATTTCTTAATTAAGAAAATGCCTGCACCAAGCTTAATTAAGTCAGGAAAATAACAGTTGTCTTCAATTTGTTTGATGTGTTTGTGCTTTTAAATTTGGCATTGTTAAGGAATTTTTGTTTTGATTTTTTATTGGAGTTCCATACTTTTGTTATTTACTTTTTTCATATATATTAATTGGTTAACTTCATAATGAACATGTGTACAAAGTTCATAGTTGATGTGCCCATTAAACTTCCCATTACCAAAATTTTAACAAACCTAAAATCAAATCTTAAACTTCATACTGAACTTTCAGACAAATGGATTAATTAACGGACAGACTAACGGACAAATGGACACATAGACTGGAAAACAGAATTTCCTTCTACTATAGTTGATAGGGCATATAAATGCTATCCACAATATAGATGATTGATATCAATTCAAATCTAAACCAGTTGCCATAACCAAATGAGTTCAGTAATCAAAATATCATCATATAACAAAATCTGTCAATCAGAATAATGTTATTGTACAATGCCTTTAGCTGCAAGTTCTTCTCTAACTCTGTTCATATAAGTAGAATCTGGATAGCCAAATCTATAAAAAAAAATAAAAAAACATAAATAACAAGATGTCACATGTTAAAGTTTGGTGCCATATATTGATAATATTTTGATATGATTTATTGTTAATGTAGATTATATCGAGATTGGTTGATCAACTGTTACTAGCTTATGTCCAGTGGAACTGTACATGTGTATATTAAGAAGCTCGGACTTGCATGACTTGTAGTTATTTGAAAAATACTTCATCATTGTGTTAATGAGAGACATATAGAAGGACAGAAAGAGGTAAAACATCCTATCCATTGTAAAAGATATACAATAAAACTATGTAAATACTTAGGATGGCATTTTTTGTGGAATAGGGTACTCAGTTGCAATAATAGTAAGTACTTGAATACTCAGATAAAGCTACAGGAAACATCTGCTATAGGTGTAAAAAAAAATTGAATTGTGTTTTTTTTTTTTATTTATTTATTTTCCATCACATTACTTTTACATACTTGGTCCTGAATTTTATGAATGCTATCATTTTTATATTTTGTCAGTCCCTTATCTACAAATAACACTAGTTTTATTGTGGATAAAACTTTATACTTGGTTTGTCCCCAATCCATATTGTTTTACAGTGGATATAACTAACTTGGTTGGCCCCCCTTCAACATTGGTTTTGTGGTGGTATAACTTACTTGGTTTGTCCCCTATCTACATTGGTTTTATTGTGGATAAAACTTACTTGGTTTGTCCCTGTCCACATTGGTTTTATTGTGGATAAAACTTACTTGGTTTGTCCCTGTCCACATTGGTTTTTTGGTGGATATAACTTACTTGGTTGGTCTCCCTTCCACATTGGTTTTATTGTGGATAAAACTTACTTGGTTTGTCCCTGTCCACATTGGTTTTTTGGTGGATATAACTTACTTGGTTGGTCCCACATCCACATTGGTTTTTGTGATGGATATAGCTTACTTAGTTGGTCCCCCATCCACATTGGTTTTGTGGTGGATATAACTTACTTGGTTGGTCCCCCATCCACATTGGTTTTGTGGTGGATATAACTTACTTGGTTGGTCCCCCATCCACATTGGTTTTGTGGTGGATATAACTTACTTGGTTTGTCCCCCATCTACATTGGTTTTGTAGTGGATATAACTTACTTGGTTGGTCCCCCATCCACATTGGTTTTGTGGTGGATATTACTTACTTGGTTGGTCCACCCTCCACACTGGTTTTGTGGTGGATATAACTTACTTGGTTGGTCTCCCATCCACATTGGTTTTGTGGTGGATATTACTTACTTGGTTGGTCCACCCTCCACACTGGTTTTGTGGTGGATATAACTTACTTGGTTGGTCCCCATCCTCATTGGTTTTGTGGTGGATATTACTTACTTGGTTGGTCCCCCTCCACACTGGTTTTGTTGTGGATAAAACTTACTTGGTTTGTCCCTGTCCACATTGGATTTATGGTGGATATAACTTACTTGGTTGGTCTCCCATCCACATTGGTTTTGTGGTGGATATAGCTTACTTAGTTGGTCCCCCATCCACATTGGTTTTGTGGTGGATATAACTTACTTGGTTGGTCCCCCATCCACATTGGTTTTGTGGTGGATATAACTTACTTGGTTGGTCTCCCATCCACATTTGTTTTGTGGTGGATATTACTTACTTGGTTGGTCTCCCATCCACATTGGTTTTGTGGTGGATAAAGCTTACTTAGTTGGTCCCCCATCCACATTGGTTTTGTGGTGGATATAACTCACTTGGTTTATCCCCCATCTACATTGGTTTTGTAGTGGATATAACTTACTTGGTTGGTCTCCCATCCACATTTGTTTTGTGGTGGATATTACTTACTTGGTTGGTCCGCCGTCCACACTGGTTTTGTGGAGGATATAACTTACTTGGTTGGTCTCCCATTCACATTGGTTTTGTGGTGGATATAACTTACTTGGTTGGTCCGCCGTCCACACTGGTTTTGTGGTGGATATCATTCCAGGTTAGGACATCTTCCTTCCCTGTTGTCCGTGATGCTCCGATGGTGAAGATCAATTTGTTATCAAAAGCTCTCTTTAGAAGTTTGTAGACCTGCTTTCCCTCACTGTTATTTGGTAAATAAGCCGTCCTCTTTAAGGCTTTGTATCTTCTCCCTGGAGTTGGATGATTTCTCTAGAAAAAAGAAAAGAAAATTTGATGTGCTGAGAAGTTAAATTAATGACAACAAATTTATAAAACATTGACAAATTGATATACATTGATCTATTTTCCTTGCAGTAGAATTGTTCACTGTAAGTAAGTTTATAGACTGGGGGTTGAGTCATTATCATGTTCTCCTGATTTCATTCTAATAACAAAATATATAGTATAACCTTTTCAAGTATGGCAGGGGTTAAAAAATCCACTAGCCCGACGTCCGGGACTACAGCATTTAGGCCTCGGGCAACCAAAACTTGTAACCCAATATGCCCGACGGACTAGTAACAAAAAATTCTTGACGTTTCCAAAATAGAAAGTGGAAAATCCCCTCATCACTATTCTATCTTAGCCAATCAGATTTGACTACGTCATACGGGATTCCCAGAATTTGAACTGATTTTGTAAAAGTTTTAAAATAGAACAAATAACTCGGGGTGGATCCCGTACTTTCAATATCGATTTGTCAGTACAGGGGGTATTGTACATTGCTTATGCAACCAGAGAAATATAATGTAACCTGATTGTACCAGTAACCTCCTTCTGAATAATGTATTGCAATATAAATGTGAATCCCTTTTGGCAGCAGAAACCTGACTTTTGTCAGATATAAATGTGTAACATGTGCACATGTTATGGATGCTATTTTGTTTTTGTTTACATACTGTGAAGCCTCCAGAACCAAGACCTAAACATTAACAGTCTTCAGAAAACTTAAACTTGATGCAATAATATTTCATGAATCATGTTTATCTTCATTTATATTCAAATTAATTTGATTTTTGAAGAAGTAAAATTTATAACAAATACAATTTCAGTTTAGAGACTGTGCTCAGTTTGTTATCTATTTATAGCCCACAATTAGCTTAGCTAATACATAAATGTAAATATGGATATTACTGCACTTCATTTATAAAACAATTATTAAAGTCACAAACTCTGGAAGGTGATATTTATTCATATAAATATTTGAGGTCATTTGATTTATTTTAATATAGAACTTTAAAACTGAAAACAAATATGAGCATTACATGTAACATGTATAACCAGCTGATAATTCGTTTACACAAACGTGATGATGTATCTCAAAAATCACTCCAATCCTCTTTTATATAACCATGTATAGCAATGGCCAAGACTTGTGCCATCTCGGGATTTGGTCAACTCATTATTACATAGTATTGAATTATCGATTAATTGAATATATCTGCTAATGGGATATTTTTTTGCTGACATAAGTTTTGGGTATCCAATTTGCTAAAATCTACTATACAACGGATAAAAATTGTTAAGTTTATAGAATTCATTGTATATTGCAGCAAACTCTGAATTTGTAAGGCAAACTCGGGCTAGCAGGTCAATTTTGTTGGGCTAGTTCTTCCAACAGGGCTAGTAAAATCCTGCTACCAGTTAGCCCTGGACTAGTGAGCTATAACAAAATTTCTTAACCCCTGTATGGTTCAATGTCCTAAATAATGATGTTACATATGTTAGGGTTTTTTTTTGTTACATAGGAAAAAGTTGTGTAGAGCTTTAAGTTTTGGTGGCTTCATACCATAAAATGTTGATGGTAGTGACTAGTGTCATACTTTGAATAAACATCTGGGAGACACTTATACCTCACATGAACACTAACTGTGACTAACAAAGAGAGCTTTAAAAACAGATTAATTGAATTGTTGCTAAATCTTTTCAATTTCATAGTTTTAAACAAATGATGGAAATTCATTTTTCATACTGATGAAAACTTCTGCTGCAACCTTTTTACTTCCTTAAGAATTCAAATTAAGACTATTTCTAACATAGCTTTTGTATATTAACCAAGCAATTTGATTTCTTTATCATTTGACTTGTGTCTTGAAATAACTGTTAAAAAGGTGACCAAAGTGATTCAATTATAAACCTTACCATTTGTACCCCTGCTGGAACATCATACTGGATAACAATAGCTCCATCACAATCCTCATAACCTGGTATCTTCAACAATCTGTCTATCTTATATGTCATTGAGGCTAATGGTTGATCTCCTCTGACAATTCCATACAGAGTTCCACAGGTCGGACAAACAGGTTTACCACTAGCAAAATGTCTGTCGACACACTTCTGACAGAATGAATGGCCACACTTGTCCAGAGTTTTTGGATTTTTCATTCTCTCATAACAGATAGGGCATTCCTCAATATGATTTTGATAAACTAAATGTGCTGGGAGACTAGCTGTTCCATCAAAATCTCCATTCATTCTTAAATCACTTGTTAACTTGTAATCACTGTTCTGTCCATTCTCATCAGCCCTTGACCTTGAGGATTTAATTTTACTTGGTGCTGTCTTTGGTCTCAGTGACGAGGGGTTGGTCAGAGTTTGTTTAAAAACTGGAGACTTCCCTGGGGATTTAGAACCAATACCAGATGTCTTACTATTGGTCATTCTTGGGGAAGAAAACTTTGGCACTGCAGAAGAATTAACATTACTGGGATTATAAACTGTTGTTTTCAACTCATGTCTGTCTGATTTAGATCTTGGAGTCCGATCCAGTGATGAACTTCGTCGTAAACTCTTTCCCTGGACAGGTAGGGTCTGAGGGCCCCAATCGTCTGTATGAGAATAGTACCTTGGAGTACTTATATCCACCTTCTCCTTCAGTTCTAGGCACTTGACCTTTGCTGTCTGGACGGCCTTTGGTACTCCTCCTTCCAGAAGAGAATGTATGATAACTATTGTTGTAACCACAGCATCTTCATCGTTGTTTACCATGTGAATTTCTCTCAAGTTTTGCCTCAGATTTGACTTGCTCTTGTCATAATATAACAAAACTGCATCTAAAAAGCACTGAACTGAGGTATCCAAAGGGGCACCAAATATACCTGAAAATATATACTAAATATCTAGTATTTATAAAGGTATAAAATGTACCTTAATACAATATTAAACAACATGCCATATTTTAAAACACTAAAAGAACTAAGAAAATAAATAAACAGTATCCAAAGAGGCAGAAAAAACATGTTGTTTGGCTATTGCTGTTGTCGGGTAGCTGTCTCATCCATATATAACCTGTTTCTCCTTTAATAACACTAAACTAGAGGCTCTAAAGAGCCTGTGTCGCTCACCTTGGTCTATGTGAATATTCAACAAAGGACACAGATGGATTCATGACAAAATTGTGTTTTGGTGATGGCGATGTGTTTGTAGATCTTACTTTACTGAACATTCTTGCTGCTGACAATTATCTCTATCTATAATGATTGGCCCAGTAGTTTCAGTGGAAAATGTTAGTAAAATTTACAAAGTTTATGAAAATTGTTAAAAATTTACTATAAAGGACAATAACTCCTTAGGGGGTCAATTGACCATTTCAATCATGTTGACTTATTTGTAAATCTTACTTTTCTGAACATTATTGCTGTTTACAGTTTATCTCTATCTATAATAATATTCAAGATAATAACCAAAAACAGCAAAATTTCCTTAAAATTACCAATTCAGGAGCAGCAACCCAACAATGGGTTGTCCAACTCATCTGAAAATTTCAGGGCAGATAGATCTTGACCTAATTAACAATTTTACACCCAGTCAGATTTGCTCTAAATGCTTTGGTTTTTGAGTTATAAGCCAAAAACCACATTTTACCCCTATGTTCTATTTTTAGCCATGGCGGCCATCTTGGTTGGTTGACCGGGTCACCGGACACATTTTTTAAACTAGATACCCCATAGATGATTGTGGCCAAGTTTGGTTTAATTTGGCCCAGTAGTTTCAGAGGAGAAGATTTTTGTAAAAGTTAACGCCGGACGACGGACGCCGGACGCCAAGTGATGGGAAAAGCTCACTTGGCCCTTCGGGCCAGGTGAGCTAAAAATCATATAAAAATAATAACATCTACAGAAACTAAAAGAAATTGTATTGGTCACCTCTCTTGTGTGGTAAGTTTTTTTCTGATCCCAATTGTTAACCTTCTATACATGTTTTGAATGCATTATGAATAATGCACTTTTTCCAGTGCACACTTTTACAACAGCTAACAATACTATTGATATTATACTTTTGTGTTTGTACGTACTTACCTGAGCTTATACAAGGGACGCTGACAGATGATATCTTCAATTTTGAATCAGCATACTCAAAACAATTCATATAAGTCTGTATCAATTCATAAGTACATCTCTCTTGCCTTTGTTCCAGCCAGATTGGGCCAACAGCATGTAGAATATGACGGACCTTCAATCGACCTCCAGCACTTGTGTGCATCACCTGTGACGTACCCATATTCCCATGATTTCTAATGAACTCTTCACACTCTGTTTCCAAGCGATAACCAGCAGCTTTAGAGATGGCCCCTGCAACACCAGCACCATTAAACAAACTTCCATTCGCTGCATTCACTAAGCCATCTGTTTCAACTGCAGTTATGTTTTGGAGAGTCACAACAACTTTAAGATTTCCTACAGTAAATTCTTGGTAAGATGATAGGGAAAAATCAGTAGAAAACATGGACTGGTTCCCTGGTGGTTTCTCCTCAGGAAAAGTTCTCTGTGGACTGGTAGCAGAGAATTCTCTGAATGTGTCATTGGCCTGTCGAGACCTTTCGCTATCAGATGACCCTTTTGAACTTTTAAATATTCTCTGAACTTCATCTTCATCAGTGTCATCAGATAAGTCACCGATGTTGGTTATATGAATTTTTGGCTCAGTAACTTGATATGTCTCACTACCAAGTAAAGTTATTGAATCAGAGGGATGCACATTCCTATAGTCAGGATTTGAGCTCAATGACTTCTTTTGTTGTGATTGGGTTCTATCGCTCTTTTTCAATGTACCAGATAAATCAGGTTCCAACTCGTCAAAACAGGAAAATTTTGGAATTGTACTATCATTATCTGTATGGTTTGGCTGAGTAATGGTGCCAGTCTTTGGTCGTACCTGAGGATCTGTATGACTAGAGTCATAATGTGATGATAAATAATTTGGCACATTGTCAACTTCCTTTAAGACTGATTCCTTCTTGTGGGAAGATGTTGGTCTCCTGTTGGCAGATTCTTCTACAAATCTAGCTGTAGATCTTTTCTGATAACCATGAGATGTATAAGGGTCAGAATCAAGGTCAGCAAAAGGAATCTCTTGTGATACATTTCTTGCCGTTTTCCCAGGTGTCCGTTCTCTAAACTTGTGAGACAGAGAATCATGACTTACATTAAAACTAGACTCTCTAGCATCGTTATCTTCATCTGTCCTCAATTTTGACCTTTCTCTGTCTCCATCCTTAGATTCTTGCCTTTGGTAAATTTTAGAATGGATTTTACGTTGTGCTTTGAGAGAATGATTAATAGCATTCCATGCCAGTTCAATCTGAAAAATGTTTCCAATCAACACTAAACAATGATCTTCAGGATTTTCTTCCAATTGTACTTCGATGACATATTCTAAACGATCTTTGATTCTATTGGATACTGCTACTAAAGATGATATTTCTGGATTGAGTTTGGCTGATATTTCAGAGAATATCTGCAAAATTATATTAAATGTCTTTATTCTACCTTGCTAATTCCATAACATAACTTAAGTAATGAACAAGGTTGACAACTGACAATGAGAATGACCTATGTCATTTACCTGTGACGTATGTTGAAGACGTGTCTAAAAACATGTCAATTTTACTCTGTAGTAGACTATATTGCCAGAATTAAGAAAATTACTACATCCACTTATTTTAATGTTTAAATGTTTTTACTTTTTCACCCTTGATTTTAGCATATGATCCATGTATAAAACAATGTGACTTTTGAATAGAGATCAGCATATAAAGTGATGTTTTAAGGGTTTTGTGTCATACATCGATCCCTTTATTTAATTAACATACTGCGGGTTCATTATTATTCATTTAATACCAATTTTCTTGGACTTAATGGGTTAAGGTGAACCACCAAAATTAAATGTTCAAAGAAAAACAATTTTGTATAAAATTGTATGCAGACCTCGTACCACAAAATTAAAAATCCACTAAAATGTAAGAATTCTTTAAACCATGAAAATTGATACCCTCGAAAAATAAATGAATCCACGGTATAAAGTATTTACCATTTGTTCTGTTCTGACAACATGTACATCATGTCCATCAATGTTGTGATCTCTGGATAGAAGTAAGTCAACAACTGAATTATAAACAGATACACGTGTAGATTGACAAAAGTAAGTAAACTGATATTACATTCATATACATATACATGTAGTCTTAACTTGCATCATATACATTTACATATTCTAAAGTGGAATTATATACATTTGTTTTGTACTTAGTATGCTAAACTGGCAAAACATACATTGTATATGTATTTTTGTTAACTGGCATAATGTCCATGTATTTTTGTTAACTGGCATAATGTCCATGTATTTTTGTTAACTGGCATAATGTCCATGTATTTTTGTTAACTGGCATAATGTCCATGTTTTTTTGTTAACTGGCATAATGTCCATGTATTTTTGTTAACTGGCATAATGTCCATGTATTTTTGTTAACTGGCATAATGTCCATGTTTTTTTGTTAACTGGCATAATGTCCATGTTTTTTGTTAACTGGCATAATGTCCATGTATTTTTGTTAACTGGCATAATGTCCATGTTTTTTTTGTTAACTGGCAGTCTGGCATAGCATACATAGTCATGTATTTTTCTTAAAACTGGCATAACATACATGTTTATTTTTCAGACACAGTGAGAAATAAATAGAACATTGCAATTATAAATCCCTTTTATTTGTTTGTTTTTTTTAAATTGTATTTTAATTTCTTCCTTTTTAAGAGATTTGTAGTAACAGACCTTTTTATTATCATGATTATGATAATATATAAAATCAGGTAAAAACAAATTACCTTCTTGATTTCGAAAAAATATGACTGCATCATTGTTGAGTAAAGGGAAGTAAATCTTTTCTATTTTTCCACCAGAATGTTTAGAATTGCTAAAGTATATCTTTAGGTCTTCAACATCTAGGTCACGAGAAATCTGTGAAACTCTTACTCCTGCCATAGCACATTACTTATCATAGCATGCTAAAGCTGAAAAAAATCAAGGCATAGTATTATACAAGGCTGTTTTTAACTGTTAGACTTTTCCTCAGTATTGAGGCAAGACAGTTTAGCAAGATTTAATAAAGATTTTGTTTTTCAGTTTGAGATGGGCATGTGCAGTTCAGTGTAGTCCAGAGTTTTAATTTGAGTTATATATGATTCAGTATAAACCTTTTCTGTGTTGTAGTCAAGATAAGAAAAACAATGCAAGTTTTCTTGTTTTTCTAATATAGAGCCAATGATAGCTGTCTTTCGATGGTCATGCAGAGCCAATGATAGCTGTCTTTCGATGGTCATGAAATCATTATTAATAACTTTTTATATAAATACATCAATTTTGACTCACCAAATAATTGGAGATAAATATTTTAGGAATAAACATTATAATACATTATAAGTAAGTCATCAGAATTCCTAAACATTGCAAATTTGATATTGATATTTGTAATATTATAACTAAATCCTTAGATTAGGTGGTTTACTTTTACTTTCAATATTTTATTGTTTTTAATATTTCCATTAACATGATCAGATGATTAACATGATCAGATGATTAACATGATCAGATGATTAACATGATTAAAGCATGTTATGTTATAAAATTATTTTTTTAGGTAAATATCAAATAGAAACTGGCAGACATAAACGATTTATCAATGTATGTGGTAAATATGAAATGTTACCTCGACATGAGAGGATATGATTGTATATTGTAATTCAAATTCTATTGAAAATAAAATGCACTTTCTTCTGGAATGCCCTCTTTACAATAACCTCAGAAAAGATATGACTGATTAAATAAAAAAAATACCCGAGTTTAGTTAATTTAATCAGAAATGATCTATATACATGGATCATGAGTTATCAGGGTTGGCAAAAGCCCGGGTTTTATGAGTATTGCCCCGCCCAGGCTTTACCGGGTAATACTGGGCAATAGTCATGATAGTGGGTAATATGAAATACTGGCTTGAATTTTGAAGAGGATTCAGTCATGTCAGTGATTAAACACAAATGCAATACATTTAAGATATTTATAAACACATTTTGATTTATAAATAAGTTTCATACTTGTTTAAGAGACTTATAATACAAGTGTATATATTTGAGAATGTATTATTCTAGCAACTCAAAGACAAGAAGACACTTTAGACAAATATAAATAGCAAAAAGCCTTTCTCAATAATTATCCTAAGAACAAACAACTTCGTGTAAAAAAAAATCCTTTTAAATGATATCTATGTACATCAGTAACTAGTAAGTAATTATTCAGATTAGAACACAGATCTGTTTATATAACAATCATAATAAACTTTCTATAAGTGTTAATGACATGACCCTGTAGGGTGTTTATTTATTTTAGCATTATGATTGTATTTCTATTTTAATTTACCACACTGCAATATAATGTATTATTTTTGTAAAGTTTGAATTAATAAACAATGCTGGGAAATTAATAAGGTATCCTTAAATGTGCAAATCTTGTATTCTGTCTACATAGAATTAGAGGAGAAGAGAATGAAATTGAATTTTTAATCTTCTAGTATGACTTTCAATGGTTATCTGTATAAAATGTATATATTTAGCTACAACACTAAAAAACTACCACAAGTCTTTACTCTTTTGTGTTAAAATAAGCTTAAAAAAAGTATATTGCCCAGTATTGCCCAGTTCAGTATTACCCATTTCAGGGAGTATTGCCCAGTATTACCCATTTCAGGGAGTATTGCCCAGCCCTGGGTTTTCCCGGGCGGGTAAAACTTTGCCAACCCTGTGAGTAATGAAAATAGCAATTTTTAATCTATTTTATGTGAATACCTTGATAAAGGCCTGCAACTTAGAACATCAGAAAATTAGTTAAATACTCTAATAGATACCAAAATTATCTCCCCTTGACCACTGATCTTTTCCTCATCATGCTCATGCATTTGAACTATTATTTTATGTTTCTTTAATCACTCTGTAATGTTTATGTCATGTTGTTATTAATGTTATGCTCTTAATGGGACCTTTGATTTAGAAAAATAAAATATTGTATTGTATTAATTGTATTGTATCCAGCTGAGTTCCATATTTTAAAGAGGAAAAAAATGAAGTTTGCTGGTTATTGAATTAAAACTCATAATCCTCATCAAGTGTATATAAAATACATAATATAGGAATATGTTGTTTAATTATAATGAGTGCCAACTGAACTACTATGTTATAGTAGTCTTGGGTGCCAATGAGACTAAGTCCTATAATGTAGGACTTCGGACAATGTTGGAGTTTGATATCATTTACATTCAACTTTTTTTATTGGATCTTTTTTTTTACTATCATCGTTCAATCCCAAACGATGATAGTAAAAAAATATATCTCATAAAATATGTTGAATGTAAATCATATCAAACTCTGAAGTCATACATGTATATAGACTACAAATGAGACAAGCTCAGACAACTCTTAGATATATTTTTACAAGGTATTGACAATACCACCCATAGACAGTATGGACAAGACAACACATCTTATGGACGTCTTAAAGGCATCAGAGTTTGAATGCATTATTGTTTTGAATAAAAGACCCCTAGCTGTAACACTTTCATCATGTTCATGTTTAGTCCAAATAATTATGACGTCTTGAAAGGCTATTATAATTTTTTTCTTTGACGCATAGCCTTTCAAGACGTCATAATTATTTGGACTAGTTCATGTTTTGTTATCCATATTATCTTCAGCATTTGTTCATCTATTCATTAAATAGTGTAAATAATGATGTTGATGTTGATCTTGTCCGTAGTGTTGTCAAAGTTTTAACTTTTAATTGCAAAAATGTCTTAACATGTGGACCATTTTTTGATGAGGCTATGAAACATTTTGATGTATGTATGATACAAGAACACTGGCTGTTTAACTGTCAGATTAACCTTTTGAATGAACTTAATGAAAATTTAATTGGTATAGGAAAATCTGTGGATGATAAAGACCCACTTCCACCGACACATATGCCAAGAGGGTATGGAGGTGTTGCAATTTTATGGCGGAAAGAAATAAACCATCTCATTACACCTATACATATTGGAAATGAAAGAATACAATGTGTTGAATTAAAGGGAATTTCCCAACTGTTATTGCTTGTCTCAATTTATATACAACAACAACAACAACAACAATACTTTATTTTAAGAGGGTTACACAGTTAGCTATATAACTAATCTTCCCTGAGGCCCTCGTAATGAAAAATCAAACAAAACACAAACATATACTAGTACATTGCATACATACATTAGCATAAAAAGTCAAGTGTGATAATAATGTTCAATACAACTTGATAAAATGTGATGAAAAAATAAACATGATGACATGATCAGTTTTTTATATTATTTATACAGCTAGGTTGATTTCAATAAATGATCTGTTATTTTGTATTTGAAAGAATTAATATTTGTAATATTTCTTAACGGTATTGGCAAATTATTCCACAAGAATGGTCCAGAATACATAAAAGATTTTTTGAATAATTCTGTTTTTGGTTTAGGGAGTATGAGGTTTCCTTGAACAGCATTTCTCAAGGGGTACGGATTTCTGTCTGAAACATAATGAAACTTGTTAGTAAGATATGATGGGGCATCATTATTAATACACTTAAATGTCATCACTGATATACCATGTAAAAGCTCAGCTAATAGCATATCAGAACTTAAAGAATGTATAGATATCCTGTATGAAATATTACAATCATTTAAAGACACTCATACAGTAATCATTGGAGGTGACTACAACGAAAATTTGCTTGCAAATTCGAATAATGCAAGAAATAAATATATTTTCGATTTTATGAATGAATGTAATTTAAAGACCAAAGACGTAGGAAAAACTTTTATACATAGTAGTGGCAAAGACAGTACAGCCATTGATTACATCGTGTATCCAGAGGTATTTGATGAAAGTATTCTACACATGAGAAGACTAGAAATTACCAGTAACATCTCTGATCACTATCCTGTGGGAGCAAATATGAAATTTTACTTTTCTATGAAAAATACAGAAAATATTTCTTTAAACAATAAGCATGCTAGTCAAAAGGTGAACTGGAGCAAAATTGATAAGGACCAGTATAAACAAGCCATATCTGATCGAATAACTGACTACAACATTCAAACTGACAATACTGAGCAGATAGATGATGCAGTTTTGAAACTTACCACTGCAGTAATTGATGCATTAGCAGCTGTTGCTCCTCCTCAGAAAGTAAAAAAACATAAACCTAAATTAAAATTAATGACTCATGATATTTATAAAGCAATTAAGGCTAAGAAATCCGCCTACTGTGAATGGAATATCAAAGGAAGACCGCAAGACCCAACCAATCCTTTACTTCTTCACAAAAAAATTACTACTTATGAACTAAGAAAGATATGCAGAGCCGAAAATGCAAAATTAAGAATAAATGATAGACAGAAACTTACTGAGGCAAGAACTATGGATAGCAAACTGTATTATCAGCTTATAAGAAAGCAAAGAGGAAAGTTAAACAGATTTATAGATGAGCTACAAGTAGGCAATAACTGTTTTAAAGGGGACGAAAACATCTTGGAAGGTTGGAAGTTACATTTTGCCAATCTAGCCAAACAATCAGAACCCACCAATTTTGATCAGGAATATTTTAGCTTAATTGACTCTGAATATTCCCAAATTATTGAGATATGCCAAGAAGTTTATGACCATGAAGTTGTCTCAACTGAAGAATTTGAAAAAGCAATAAAAAAATTAAATAGAAATAAATCAGCAGATATTTTTGGAATTACAACTGAATGTTTAATATATGGAGGGGAAAAATTAGAATACATGCTCCTTAATATCATAAATGCATCTTTCAAACACTGTTATATAACAAACTCTTTGAAGACTGGTACTCTGTCACCAATATTTAAAAATAAAGGTGATATTGTGAATTCAAAAAATTACAGAGGAATTACTATTACACCAACTATTTCAAAACTGGTAGAAACCATCACTAAACTTAGAATTAATCCAGATATCATCTTTAATCAAAATCCTATGCAACGAGGCTTTACAGAAAATACTGCTCCTTTGATAGCATCCCTCATTATGGAAGAATATAAAAGAGAAAACAAAGATCTAAAAAAGCCTACACTATTTGGAATGCTAGATGCAAAATCAGCCTTTGATGTGGTTCGACACACAAACTTAATAAGAAAATTATACCATATGGGAATTTCAGAACAATGCATACTATTAATTGACAATCTCTATAAGGAAGCCACAACAAAAATAAAATGGAAAGGACAAATTTCTGGAGCATTTGATATTGAGCAAGGTGTGAGACAAGGTGGTACTCTCAGTGCCGATTTGTACAAGGTCTATGTCAACCAACTCTTGGATAACTTAAATGAGTCAAATATTGGCGGGAAAATAGGACAGATTAGCTGCTGTGCCCCCACCTGTGCAGACGATATTGCTCTATTAGGAAACAACCCTCTTGATCTACAAATCTTGATCAACATAGCTTTCGACTACAGCCAACGTGAAGGTTACCTACTACAGCCAGAAAAAAGTGTTGTACTACCAGTAATTACAAGTAAGAAAGTTTCATATGAGGATGAAAAATGGTTTATGAAGGACAAACTTATGCCTGTAGTCAATAAAACAGCTCACATTGGGATTCAAAGAGACAGTAGAGATACAACTGCAAGTACCATCGAAGAGAACCTGAAAAAAGCCAGAAGGACACTATACAGCCTAATGCATCAAGGACTGCATGGAGAAAATGGACTGGATCCTATTACCTCTGTTAGCCTTCTACAAACCTTCGTCTTTCCAGTAATGTTTTATGGTTTAGAAGTGTTGTTACCTAATGGCAAAAATTTGGACTCAATAACAAAGCAATACAAGAAAATTATAAAACAAATTCTGTCACTACCAGTAAATGTTGCAGATCCAGCAATATATATAATTTCTGGCCTACTCCCGGCAGAGGCAATAATACACAAAAAAGCATTAATCCTATTTGGAAGCATTTGCAGAGCAGACTGTAATGCAACTGAATGGAAAATTGCAGAAAGACAACTTGGTTTAAAAACATTTAAAAGTAACAGCTGGTTTATTGTTCTTAAAACAATATTTTTAAAATATGGAATTCAAGACCCTTATACATCTTTATTTGACCAAACTATAACTAAATTAAAATGGAAACACATGATTAACCAAAAAGTCAACACTTACTGGACTGAACGAATACAACAAGACTCTTTAATGTTCAGCTCTCTACAATACCTTGGTGGAATGTATCGCATAGGAAAATGTCATCCAACCGCATCTACTTGCTCTGCAAATATTCGAGATATATCAAGAATCCCAATCCGTTTAAAGATCCTAACTGGTAGCTATATACTGCAAACAAAAAGAGCTGTATTCAACATCACTAATCCTGATCCGACCTGCATGTTATGTGGAAAAAGTGATGAAACACTGAGTCATTTTCTTCTTGTGTGTACTGAGTTGGAAAATATACGAATGACACTAATTCGTGAAATTATTGAAGTGTGTAGTGTGCTTTTTGCAAAATACAAGCTCAATATTAAATTTGATCTGCTTACAATTCTCATCAACCCATATTATTATTGTGGAGAACAATGGAATTCTAGGAATCTTATATCAGACATTGATCAATTGCTGGAACCTCTCTGTAGATGCTTATGCTACAAGCTTCATGCTAAAAGATATCAACTTTTAGACATTCAAACTAAACCTAGAACTGTTAGAAAGCTTGCAAAGTAGAATGTTCGCATCTTGGTACTGCCCACAATCCCATTTTTTTTTTATACTTTTAGATCTTAAAATATACCTACTAATTTCATATTTTCTAGCCCTGCTTAAAGTTAAAGTGTAAATAATTATATCCTTCTAAAGAGACATTAATCTTAAGTTAGTGGATACAGTGTGTTGTAATTATATCCTACTAAAGAGACATTAATCTAGTGGATACAGTGTGTTGTATATATTTTTTTTTTTTTTTTTTTTTTTTTTTTTTCTTTTATTGGTGGAGGACTTTAGAACAGATATATATTATTTAATTTTTTTTTATATAAATTAGATATCCGTGTATATATATTCTTGGTGGAGGATAACCATATTATTACTCCAAATAAGTGGAGGTGTGCCTTTATTGGCAGAAGTTAGACAGATACAGAATACAGAATTGACATAATTTGTATTGTGAAAAACAATTTAACCTCACAAAGTTATATTTAATTATGTACTTGATAAATTTTAAAGTTGCTATACCATTTCAATTTGTACTGTTGATATATTATAAACCTGTTTTCACATTGTGATTAATTTTAAAGAATTTCTGTGGTTTGCATAGTTTCAGTTTCTATACTAAAGTGATACTTTAAGTTCACTCAAAAACATGGACGATTATTTTTCTATTTTGGCTACCACTTATATGTCTAACAATTTCCAATAATAAAATTTAAATGCTCTATCTTATAGACTTTATTGTCGACAGCAGACAATAAACTTAATTGTCCATTGTATTAAAATTTGAAAATGAACACCTTACTACAGACAAAAAAATAGAAATCCCATCATGCACCATTTAAAATGTCAACATAAAGAAGTTTCATTTGCATTGTCTTTAAAAATCAATGATATTAATTAATTTCATTCACGTATATTAGTACAGATATTTTGCTTAGCAGGTAAAGGACCCCCCTCTTTATGTTTACCGCAAGTGTTTACAATTTAAAGGTCAAATTAACGCAAAAAAAGTGTAATACTGCAGAGCACCTGGCAGCGACATGGTTATCGGAGTATCTCTATAAAAAACGAGTCCATTATGTATCAAACTTTTAGGGAAAGTCAAGGATGCAATCAAAGAGTGTCCGTGACCAACATACATGTACACTTGCTTTTGTCATGGGCTGCAAAACATCGCGTCAAAACCTCAGCTGGCATCTTGATTTTTTTTGTACCTACAAATTATGTACGACTACAGGCCTAGGCTACATGAAGGTTTACATTATTTTTGTAAAAAATGATGATACACACTTCACCTTCTTTAATATTTAAATGTACAACTTCTCGATTCCAAAGATCCCAAGACCTGCACCCTGATCTAGTCCAAATTACAAATGAATTATGTCGTCTTGGAAGGCTATTTTAAATTTTTGATTTGACGCCTTCCTGCAACGTCATAAAGCTGAAGCCACCATTTTCGGTCGAACGTTGAGAGCATATTTTGATCTCAATTTTGAGACCCAATTAACACTTTCTCTACCGGATTGAACTGGATTGAGCATCTCTATGACATTATCAAAATTGCACGCGACCGTCACCCGCCCGAATTGATTTCAATAAAAGTGCATGTTTTTTGCTGTCATTTTGGACATTTCATAAACTGACTTGTTGATGCTTTTCCTGGAGCTGTCATGCAATTATTGATTAAACATCGATAAGGCCACGGTTTTTTAATTTGTTGGTTTACGGATTTTCTCCATGAAAAAGTCGGGTCGGTCGGTCGGGAAAAAAATAAAAAAAATATCTTTCAAGACAGAAAACTGATATGCAAAATAAATATATATTTCACCTTTCTATAATAATATGTTTGTTATCCTATTTTGTCATCATTTCTTAAATTTTAGTTTAATGAAATATTATTGCTCAGTTGTAATAAAAATTGCATGACATTGCCTAATAATTTCCCGTAAAAAAGGGGGTGCACGGACAAAGACGTAATTAAATTTCATAAAGGAAGACAAATTCACATAGCTTTTAATCAATTCCAGAAAACTTGGTGAATAATGATCTTCAAGAACGAAAACTGATAAAGAAATAAATGTAAAAGCGTGGTTAGAAAATAATTTTCAACACACGTGTCAAAAACGTAATAGACTCGTCCACTGGAAAAAATGAGAATATCGGGTTAATCTGTTGTCACGCATTCCCGTTTTTATCCAAATGGACGAAATTTTTTTATTATCTATGAAACAAGAAAATTTTAAATGATCTGTTAATATTCATTACTTTAACTTGATGTCCTGAACTTCCACCTGTCCACATTTGGACAAGTCTATTTCTATGAGAAGATGCATCTTACGGACTGTTGACAAATAAGAGAAACGTACTTATTGTGTAATTGGTTTTAAACACGGGTTTCGTTCCACAAAAATATTTGACCAAACGACATGTCAAGGTCATTAATAATTGATTTATCTATTTTTAGAAACGTAAACTGGAAGTTTCATTTTTTCACAACAGAAAGTGTTATCAATTCTGTTAGTGATTAATGCATTTCATTTTATAAAAAAAGGATAATTTATTTATTTTTCAGGGATAATGCATTTGTTAGGGTCGGCGGGAATGAAAAAGCATGAAAAGTCAATTTTATTTTTATTCTGGAAATCGGCAAAATCAGTTCGGCGGATCCGTAAACCAACAAATTAAAAAATCCTGGCCTAAGTGAATAATATATGAATTGTTCTGTCATATTTTTTCCGTAAATACGTGTAAAATAAATATTTAATTTGAGTAAAGCTATGGAAAAATTAAGTCCATTCGTCAAAAACGGAAATTATTAGAGGAGAAGTCTCTTTGAAAAGAATCATATTCGCGTATTTTGCGCTAAAATACCTTCATCAAACAAATCGGCGACAACTCATTTTAATTATTAAAACAGTTGTGTAAAGGAAAGTGTATGCCGTATGGTCAACGTCTCATGATGATCATAATATTTTGTCAGTGTCCAACATTCATCTGCAGCCATTGTTGACCTTGACTCGATTTGGAATCGGCTACCCCCAGTTATTTATATAATTAGGTCTCGTTTCTAAACACAAGAATATCAGTAGCGTAGAAGCAGGTTTTTTTAATATTTCAGCATCAAAATCATCTCATTTTTTTAGGAGGGAATTACAGAGAAACGGTCCCTTGTCAGTCTTGATTACATGTATCTCGAAGTCAGAGTAAAAAATCTTTACTTAAACTTTCTTATCATTGGAATTTTGATGATTTATTTATAGTTGCATATATGTTTTACACCAGATACTTAAATATTTTCTGAACTTTCTAAAACATTTGGAATTGAAATTTCATAAGGCCTAAAAAAAAAAAGATATGTGTTTCCGGTAACATCATTTTGAAAAATAGGGTCGGTAGGTCGGAATTCTTTTTTTTTTTTTTTTTTTTTTTTTTTTGACATCGTAAATGAAATCCGGAAAATTATCATGGTTTTTCCAAGTCCGGATCCGTAATTAGTTTCAAAAACCTGAAGTGTGCCATTTGCAATGTTTTTGAAGCACCTGCTGTGCAAATTTCTTGAATTTTAACCTATGTGGAATACCTTTTGACATTAATAAAATGTTTTACTGGCTTTCTATGCAAGTAGAAGCAAGAGAGAAAAAATATTATGTCATCTATCAGAAGCCTGTGTCAAAAACAGGGTCGGTTGATACAATTTTTTTTTTTTTTTTTGAAGATCCAATAAAAAACTTAGGATCGGGGCTAAAAAACAGGGTCGGTCGGGTTACCGGAAACATCGATCTTTTTTTTCTCGGCCTAAACAACACCCAGGTTTTTCAAATTATTTTTTTTTTAAATAAAATTTGGAATTGAACTCTTATCAAGTTAAAAGGAATATCAATTTTGTCAGAGTACATTATGTCTCTGATTTTGTTACCCCCTTAAAAATCATTAAAATTAAAACACACACACACCTGACAAGAGACGGTGAGATACAAAAATGTACAATATAGAATCTAATATTCCCCTTATTCATTATGCCAAACTGATGATTTCTTATAAAACATTAAAGCTATATCTGACACCAGTGAGCTAATACATGTATATATATACTAGAGCCTAAATGACAGAGTTTGGAATATTTTTTCTAATAATTTCTGCTTTTATGTCAGATACTAACATCCTGGGATCTGCTCAAAATTACCACTAATGTTAGACTAATGAGATTAAAGTAATTTATAAAAGACAGCCAATTTTTAAGTACCAATATTTTTTCCTTCTTTGTATTTGGGACAGGGCAACCAAACAAAATATTTTGTGTTGAATTACACCCAGTAAACATCAATGTAATACATTTATGTACATATGAGTTGCAATGCATGTCTTAAACCTCTCTCTAGGTGACATCTGAATATCTTATTTTTTCCCAACATTTACCCTGGTGTATACAGTACGCCCAAGGAGTTTGTAATCCCAAACTCCATACTCCGATATTTTTCCTGGTGTAACACCAGGAAACTCCGACATCCCTCCCAAAATTCTCGGAGAAATTTGGGAGTATTCCCTCCGACTTCCGCGTAAATCCGCTACCTTTTGTTTATTGTATTAGCGACATCTCTCCCAGTCTGGTGTGACGCGGTGTGACACCAGGTAATTAATTGCCCTAATCCGTCTGATCTATGCCGGCACGCATCAGTCAAGGTATGTGAGATTTCTAATGTAATTAAACAATTGTATTTCCTGTCTATTGATTATCAGGTTATATCTGATTGCTTGAAACAAATGAAAGATTAAAATAAAAAGTAAAACGTTGTTGTTAATTCTTTCAATTACTCTGTACATTTTAATCAAGTTTTTAAACAACTATATTTGATTTTGACTTCCGTTTTTTTATCAGTAAATAAATATTTAATTTACTGAAAGAGATATAATTGTGCAACAATAAACGGAGACTAACGCTGAATAAATGAGGGCAGTTTAAAGAAAAATTACACGTCTCAAAGTTTTTTATACTACAAGTAAAAAAGAAAATATTATTCCTTATCTGTTATGCTAATAATTCTATGCCATTTCCATTTTACGATTACAAAATAAAAGTTTTAAAATCCAAAACGTTGTTGTTAATGCTTTCAATTGCGTTAAAGTTTTATAAAAAAAAATCTATACTTGATTATGACCTCGTATTTTATTTATCGGTAATTGATATAACTTACGAAAAGAGACATACTTGCGTGAAAATAAACGGAAACTAACGCTGAAGGTATAAAATGTGAGCAGTGAGTTTAAAGAAAATTACGTGTCTTAAAACTTGTATATGCAAGTAAAAAAAGAAAATACTATTCACCATTCGTTATGCTTAATAAGTCTACGGCATTTTCTCTTCACGATTAGCATTACTTTAGGATATAATACATTTCGGCTACAACAGGAATACTTCTATAGCTGCATCAACTCGTCGTTGCATAATATTCATTTACGCACAATGAATGTAAACCTTTGTGTTAAATTTAGAACAGTTATCTTTAAATATTTTTAAAACAATTAATTGCCGTGGGAAGCCGACACGCATCTCAGTGATCAACAGTGCGTGGTTGAACTTGAACTTGACTTCGCTCACAATATTGAATGCTAAAAATAGTGACATCAATTTTGTCCACGAGATTTTTATTTGGCGGGAAATAGTATCATGTAACAGTAAACTCAGGTGACCTTTCTGGATAACCGTGGGAAAATTCATGTAATGATTGACATTTGTGTGCGTTAAGATTGAGGCTCTAGAAGGTCCTTTTACAATTGATTAACCGGATTCTAAATTTTATTCCTTTTCTGAATAAACGAACATCAGCCTTTTATTTATACGTTTCTCAGTCAACAGAGGACATAAACCTGGACGTTATTTATACTTCCATAGTCAACACTATACATTAATGGTAGATGAAAACAGGATGCATGTCGTTCAGTTCCTGATGGGCGTTGGTAGAGATCCTCTGTGAAAATGTGTCGATCGTAAAAATCCGATCCACATTTTTTTTTTACATATTTCTTTCTTGTACGATATAATTTCATTTTAATATTCTATAGTATAAATTGTTGAAATACTTCTTTTTATATTTCGCCGAGGACTTTTAACAGCAGTAAAATACGGATTGCGCCAATCCAATTTTATTTTAAATAATAAAAGATCAATAACAGATCATAACAGATAAAAAACACATGATTTTATTTCTTCATATAATTAAATAAGGTTGTGATTATTGTGTTGTGTCTGGGCGGGGAATTATCTCAGTATTTATGAATATAGGGCTGCCACATTGCATACAAAACTATTTGTCACTTTACAGTTTCTTTTTTAAATTCAAATATTTCAAGTCGGTAATCTACCGAGGTAGTGAAACATAATATTTTACATTTCAAAATAAATTGAAAGTAACAGAGTTCACTTGTTGGTCCGATAAATTAACTCTAGGGTTTGATTTAGATTGGACAAATTACCGTAAAAACAACATTTTGTTTTAAGCCAGTTGATATTAATTATATAATATTGAACTATTAATGAACCGGATATTCACTGAGTAGGTCATAAAAGGTTCTAATTGTGGTAAAATCATCTTTGTTGAAACTTTGTTGAAAAAACAAAAATTATGACCTGATCGGACTATAATGAAAATACTAAATAAGTGTTTTATTCGTATTTTTATACGTTTTTACGTTTTATTTAATATGACAATGACATGGGCATATACATACAAGAATAATTATCTTATTTTAAATAAAAATGTCACACTTTTATCTGACAATGAATGGACATTTAAATAACGTATTTTAAAGCACACAGGTGCAATCAAGATCGATTAAATGTACAAAGGTAATAAATCTGGCTAATCCGATTATGTTGTCACGCGTCATTAATTTTCAGTTCATCCGATGGGCAATAAACCAATTAACAGCCACGCGGTGTTGGGAGAGAATCTTTGGAGGAATTTGGGAGTAGAATCCGTGATTCGCGGTGTCACACCGCTACACTCGGATATCGGTGATAAAAGTTCGCGATTACAAACTCTCTGGGCGTACTGTATTTTCACAAGATATTATTTACATAGTAATATGTATGACTGGCATTTCACATACCTTTCAGCTGGTTTACATGTATATCTCATATGAAAACAGTTAATTTGTTTTCCAATTATTAGAAATATAAGAATTTTGTATTATCTGTGGTGTCTCAAATTTGAATTGAGTCTTCCTTTATACATTTTATTTGCTTAATTTGTTTCATTATGAAACATCATAAAATATGTCACTTGAAGTATTATTTTCTATGGTTTGAAAATGAAATTAGAAAAGACTTAATATTTCAGAAGTGCAGTCTCTCATATCACTCCTTTCCTGTAGTTAGTACCTAGGGTATATTAGGTTGGTGTTAAAGTCAATAAATTTAAAAAAAAAAAACAATGTTTTGCTTTCCCCCAAAGCCGCCTCCAAAAATAAGACATTAATAAGATAGTTCCCTTTAAATTCTGAGGTATAAATTAAAAAATATATATATGTGTCATAAATCTGGAGCTGGAGGTAAACATGTTCTTTTCCATTCACATTAAAGATCATTAAATTATTGTTCTTCTCTATAGCTACATGTCAACATGTACTTTGCAATACCAGCTAACTACAATCTTTATAATTAATTTAATCTGTTAAAATATCAACTCTTTTTCCATTTTATTCTAATATGTATCAAAGCATACAAGTGTATTATTAGCTTGTGTATTTTATAATTTATTTTTATCCATCCTGCTGTGAGTGTGACTGCATGGACTTTTAAAAATTGTGGTCTGCAAACTTGGGAGTGTAAGTTCAAAGACTTGCACATTCTTAAATGTCTGAAGAGATACAATTAGAAAGATTCAATACCTTGTTTAATTCACAAAAAAATGTTCAGTCTGGTGTATATTTTGTGTTCATAACTTCAAAAAATGCACATTATTTTTACTGCAACCACATGACATCTCACATGACATTACGACGTAAGAACGTAATCCCCGTTTTAATTGGTCAACTAAAATTTGACAGACCTGAGTTTCCTTAACTTTTATATTATCCGGAAATTTAGGTCCGTCATATTTTACTGAGTTTGGTTCTAAAATATATTTTATACTCCTAAAATGAAGTTTCTTGAAGAGAAAACAGCTAAATGTTTTAAGAAAGCAGTCCAACTGCAAATATGAGTAATGCGCTATGACGTTATAGCCTTTCAAGACATCATAATTATTTGGACTAACCTTGATCATGCAGTATCAAGGTCTTTTCTAGTTTCCAAACAATAACTTGAGTTTAAATGTATGGATCTCTCTGAAATTGTACTACAAGGTTCCATACTACAAAGGAAAGGATAGGATTGAGTTTAAGGGTAATTGCTTCAAGGGGGGTTTCAATAAGTTTGGGGGGGGGGATTTTTGTTTACAACTTTTTTAAGGGATTCTTTTTTTTCAAACATTTTCAAATTTTTCAAATTTCGAATTTTGAAATGTTTCAAGAAGAAATCTTCAATTGACCACATTTATTTTGTGACAAAAACCTTTACGGTATGTCAAAAATTCGATCACAATCCAAATTCAGACAGTATCAAGCTTGAATATTGTGACCAAATTTGCCCCAACTGTTCAGGATTCGACCACTGCGGTAGCATAAAGCTGCGCCCTGCGGAGCACCTGGTTATTTACATGATTTAGGAAAATATAATTTATTTGGTGTGTACATGTACATATAAAAAAAATGTAGTTCAACCGGAATTTGAATAAAAATGGGATACAAAAAAAGTTGCCATGAAATTGCCTAAAAAGCAGTGCTTAAAAGTGGCCTTAAAACACCAAAATTCAAATGAAAATCAAATCACTTGTTAACAAAATCAGGTCGGTAGATCTGTACACTACATTTGTAACATGACTAACTTATAAAAAATAAAAGGCCTAAAAAAATATGTTAACTTACAAATACCAAAATTTAATGTAAACTTACATGATTTAGAAAACATTTGATAGTTAACAAATTTCTTTGTTTAAATTTCTTTAACAAATTTAATGAACAAACGTTACAAAGTGGCTGGGTCTTCAGAATACAATCTACATTAAAATGGCAAGGCACCATATTTTCCTATCAAATACCGCAATACAACTAAAAATGCCAAATCATCCTGTAGGAAATTCTACATGTGTCTAATTAGAAGCACTGGCGGATCTAGAAATTTTCATAAGTGGGGGCCCACTGACTGCATAAGGGGGCCCCACTCCAGTCACCCTTCAGTGATTCCCATATAAGCAACCAAATGTTTATCCAAAAAGGCCCCCCCCCCCCCTAAATCTGCCTCTGAGAAGGAAATATTCAGGAAAGAATTTACTAAACAAAATAAAATGAATGAACATCTTTAACTACATTGTAGCCAGGTACATTGTACAAGTATCATAAGTAGATCTAAGTCTAAAAAAATTGTGAATGAAAATGAATTTTAAAACAGGTGAAATAAACTAAATGCTTAATTGTTTATATTTTTTTGCAGGACATCTACAATTTAGCCATACTGGACAGAGGTCAATTTATCAATCCCAGGATGCCTTCAGGGCAGCCTATGCAGCACCCTATGGACCGGCCAGATCATGGAATGGCGTAAGTTTCAAAAATTTTGAGATTTGAAACTATTATTTGAATTTGGCAGATCTTTTTTATTCATGGCAGTTGTTAATTATTTATATATTATGATATTGCACGTGTTACAACAAATAATTTAAACATTCAGAATAGACATAACGTCCAAATGATAAATAGATATACATGCATAAAATTTTTTATGATCAAGATCTTAGATGAACATAAAGGATTAGGGACGTCTCTTCCACATGTTCCAGTAAAGGAAGTTTCAAATCTTGAATTGATGCATGGCAGTACCAATATGCATAAAACCATTTAAAAAGGCCAACATTAAAAATATCTTTGTTTCCCCTCCCCGACTGAGGTTATCAGGGTATGGGTAGGTAGGTAGGTAGGAAGGTAGGCAAATTATTTTATTTTATTTCTTGATATAATTTTTTCTATATTGAATTTTTACAAAATTCAACAGGTAAGATAAGTCAAGAAAGGGGGGTATTCCCTGATTTCAGTGTACATCCCAGTTTTCTGGTGTTACAAACTGTATACAGGGACCTCCTTTTTTATTCCTAAAAGATATCACCAAAAACCAACATAGCAAAAAAAAATTTTGGACAAGAATGGCCAATAAAATTTTCGAGTCGCGGCGATTTTACAGGGTCGGTTGGGGGAGGGGAAACAAACAATATTTTATTTTTGGCCAAACATTATCAAATTTTGCTAAAAAAATCTCTTTATGCCCCCGCTGTAGCAGAGGAGCATTAAGTTTTACCCTTGTCTGTCTGTACATACGTCCCAAATTTGGTTTCCCTTCTCTAACTAGTGTTTGCCTCAAATGTTTCGGAACTTATATTACACAATCCTTATTACCACAAAACACAGATCAAGTTTGAATTTAAGTGGCAACACAATAACCTATCTAGAGCTTATAATGCCCCTTTATAAATGGAAAAACTTACATACATACTAATTACCACAATATACAGATCAATTTTTTGAATTTTGGTTGGGTCACTTTAACCATTCTCCAGTTATGCCCTTTATAAACAGAATAAAAATGCAAAATATTTAGTTTCTGTTCCCTCACTAAAAATTGCCTCAACCAAATGTTATGAATCTTAAAGACAATGCTTACTGCCACATAACACAGATCAAGTTAAATTTTGGTGACGTAAATTGAACCATTATCAAGTTATGCCCCTTTATAAATCGAAATTGCAAAATTTTTAGTTTTCGTTCTGTAACTTCAATTTGCCCCCCTACCAAACATTATGAAACCTATACACTATACTTATTACCACAGAACTCAGATCAAGTACAAATTTGGGTAGCATCACTTTTATCTTTCTTGAGTGACATCCCTTTATAATGTTGTATGCAACTGTGTCCATGGGGACACATTCTCCATTTATTTAAGATATTGTTTGTGTTTGTGAACAAGTTAAAATGAGATTTATTTTAGAAATAATCCTCGGAAGCCACAGATTGTTAGAAATTAAACATGGCCTTGATAATGGAATTTTATCCTGAACATTTGTGAAGTATAAAATTAACAAATATCACAGCTCAGGCCATGTGTAAATTTACAACAAATCTATGGCTTCCATGGATTATTTCAATTATGGTTATTAAAATCTGAAGTGAGGTTGGATATGCTGTGTTTGTGATTGTTCTATTTTACTCCCTGTTAAAAATATATATAAAGCTAGTAAAATACGATAAATCTTATTATCTATAGATTGCACATATTATTTCTTGAATAACCGCCAGAAAAAAATGTGTTTTAAATCTTTTGATTCTCAACTCCATCATTTGGAATTTTGGATTAACATTTTATTCTTGTAAGCTACAACATGTACAATGTACTGCTAAATCCACTGACTGTTGACATTTCATAACTAAGTAAGGAACTGCCATGTTGACTTGCTGAAATAAGTAAATGTGCAAATAATGGAATATAGACAATGAAACAACACCTTCATTTTTTGTACCTCAATACTCTATTTTAATGCAATACATGTATCTGAATTTGGTGGGTTAGCGCATCAGAAAAACCTTCAGTTTTTGGTGTTTCATTGGTATGATGGGACATTATCAAGTTTTAAAATAACTTTCATGCACCAAAAGCATTGTTGGAATATTAATTTTGAAGAAATTTTATTTTAATTTTGTACATTTTTCTCCACTCTAATGCATTATTTTTTTTGCTATGCATCAGAAATGAATAAAAATAATGTTGTTTTCAAAGCGAAAGAGGCACTACATATATGTCAGAGATTATACTTATACATAAGGATAAAACTAGAACTAATTAAAAGTCATAAAAACATTGACTTGTCTGAAATTGTCTTCACAGCACTCCCAAGCTTTAATTGATTTTACATAATTCCGAACTGCATATATGTATCACATTCCATTGTATATCAGAGCCCAAATTCTTCACCAATATGTGTACAACATGAAACTCTTGTGAACCCTCATAATGTTTAGGTTGTTAAAAGTATCAAATATAAGAATTACATTGTATGTTTGATTTTGCTATTAATTTTGTTGACATTAAACTTGTAATTGTTGTATCAAAGTGTAGATACAAATGTAGGAGAATTTTGAGTTATCTCCCATTGTATACTTTTTACATCAATAAAAAATTTTAGTATCATTATCTCAGAGCTAAATGTAATGTTTGTATTAATGGGGATAAAAAAAAACTATACAAAGACTCACATATTTTAAAACTGACTTTTTATACCCCCGCTTTAAAAAAGGGGGGGTATACTGTTTTACCTCTGTCTGTCAGTCCGTCCGTCCGTCAGTCAGTCCGTCAGTCAGTCCGTCCCATGAAACTTTCGTCACATTTTTCTCAGGAACTACACATCCACCCTTTCTGTAATTTGGTATCAACATTTATATATGTCAGCCACACCGTGTGATGCGTTTTCAGATTCATCACTTGACAACTTCCTGTTTACCGAACACTTGTCTGATTTTACACATGATAGCCAAGTTGAAAATTTTCGTCACATTTTTCTCAGGAACTACAATACAAGGATTTCTGAAATTTGGTTTCAGGATTTATATAAGTCAGCTATACCGTGTGATGCGTTTTCAGATTCATCACTCGACAACTTCCTGTTTACCGAACACTTGTATGATTTTACACATGATAGCCAAGTTGAAAATTTTCGTCACATTTTTCTCAGGAACTACAATACAAGGATTTCTGAAATTTGGTTTCAGGATTTATATAAGTCAGCTATACCGTGTGATGCGTTTTCAGATTCATCACTCGACTACTTCCTGTTTACCGAACACTTGTATGATTCTACACATGATAACCAAGTTAAAAATTTTCGTCACATTTTTCTCAGGAACTACAATACAAGGATTTCTGAAATTTGGTTTCAGGATTTTTATAAGTCAGCTATACCGTGTGATGCGTTTTCAGATTCATCACTCGACAACTTCCTGTTTACCGAACACTTGCATATTTTTACACTATTAATATTATCCACTTGCGGCGGGGGTATCATCAGTGAGCAGTAGCTCGCAGTTTCACTTGTTTTATGAAAATTATTCATATTCCAAACTATATAACTAAAAGATAAACTTCTGGATTGCTACATCATCATCATACCAATAGCTTTGTATTTCAGTCAACTTCTGATGAATTGCAATAAATAATTTCATATCAATCTCTTTGTATTTCCACCCAATTGTTCTACAAAAGTTCCTAAACTTGATACCAGGGTATTTTACCAATCTTTATTTTGTTACTGCAGAACTTATAATTAATGGTAATGAAATATTCAAGTTAGCAAAAATCAAGGGAGTTCTAATCTGATATACATGTAGGATGGTTGTACGACATAAACCATCCATATATCATATAGGGACTTACTCACTGTGTTTCCTTCATATTATTGAATAGTTTAATTAGTGACCTTCTCTTATAAATAACCTTTATTGTAGACCCTGCATCTTAGAAATGCTGTCTGTCAGATCTTGTTTGTGCTCTCACGTGTACAGTTCTTGACAATTTTTTAGGAAACGCTCCTATAAGCAATGTCTATGACAAATTTGTAAATCAGTGACGGATAAAAAAAAATCAAAAGAGTCATACACCTTTGGATATTTTAATTATATTGGAAATTGCAATATATTTGCTCTCAAGCCTTTATTTCTTTTTATTATTTACAGACATTATAGCCTGTAATTCAGTGGTTGTCGTTTGTTTATGTGTTACATACATGTAGTTGTTTTTAGTTCATTTTTTAATATAAATAAGGCCGTTAGTTTTCTCTTTTTTGCCTTTTTTAGCTGACTTTGTGGTATGGGCTTTGCTCATTGTTGAAGGTCGTACGGTGACCTATAGTTGTTAATTTCTGTGTCATTTGGTCTCTTTTGGACAGTTGTCTCATTGGCAATCATACCACATCTTTTTTATTTTATATATATATACACTCGTCAACTCTAAAACTTTTGTATATGCAGAGGTTCAGTATTCTATTAAGTGTTATTTCTGTGACTGCTAGCAGAATTCTTTGTTTAAGATAAAGATGTGCTGCCATAAGTAAAGTGACCTAAAGCTATCAGAAAAAACTGAAGTCTATGTCTTATATTGAGTCAAGGCCAGTTTAGGATTTAATAGGAATGCATGCATGAAGGCCGTATATTGACCTATATTCGTTTACTTTTATAAATTGTTATTTGGATTGAGAGTTGACTCATTGGCACTCACACCACATCTTTCTATATCTATGCCTGTCCCAAATCATGAACCTATATAGCCATTGTTAGTATTGTGTGTTTTGTAATTTTGGTTCATTCTTATGTTTTGGTGTTTAGTTTGGTGTCCATTTTGTTGAACTATTATAAATCATTGTTTTTGTGCTCGCTGAACACCACTCATGTGTGAAGGATTTTAAAGCTGCATTGCTGAAGACCCATTGCCATTGGTGGCCTTGAGCTGTTTTCTGCTTTCTGGTCAGGTTGTTGTCTCTTTGACACATTCCCTGTTTCCTTTTTCTATTTTCATAACTATACCCCGCTTTGAATTATACCCCCGCTTTGAAAAAGGGGGGGTATACTGTTTTACCTCTGTCTGTCAGTCCGTCCGTCCGTCAGTCAGTCCGTCAGTCAGTCCGTCAGTCAGTCCGTCCCATGAAACTTTCGTCACATTTTTCTCAGGAACTACACATCCACCCTTTCTGTAATTTGGTATCAACATTTATATATGTCAGCCACACCGTGTGATGCGTTTTCAGATTCATCACTTGACAACTTCCTGTTTACCGAACACTTGTCTGATTTTACACATGATAGCCAAGTTGAAAATTTTCGTCACATTTTTCTCAGGAACTACAATACAAGGATTTCTGAAATTTGGTTTCAGGATTTATATAAGTCAGCTATACCGTGTGATGCGTTTTCAGATTCATCACTCGACAACTTCCTGTTTACCGAACACTTGTATGATTTTACACATGATAGCCAAGTTGAAAATTTTCGTCACATTTTTCTCAGGAACTACAATACAAGGATTTCTGAAATTTGGTTTCAGGATTTATATAAGTCAGCTATACCGTGTGATGCGTTTTCAGATTCATCACTCGACTACTTCCTGTTTACCGAACACTTGTATGATTCTACACATGATAACCAAGTTAAAAATTTTCGTCACATTTTTCTCAGGAACTACAATACAAGGATTTCTGAAATTTGGTTTCAGGATTTTTATAAGTCAGCTATACCGTGTGATGCGTTTTCAGATTCATCACTCGACAACTTCCTGTTTACCGAACACTTGCATATTTTTACACTATTAATATTATCCACTTGCGGCGGGGGTATCATCAGTGAGCAGTAGCTCGCAGTTTCACTTGTTGTACATCATTTCCTCTGGATAACTCTCCATTAATGAAGATTAAAGTTGTGAGGAGGGATTCTCTATGGAGGAGGGTGAGGGAATAGCCTTAAAAAGAATACTGGGTGGTGACATACACCTTCTATGCCCATACCTGAATTTATTGTTATTATATTGCCATAATTATATATTTATACAAAATATTTGAAAGACAAATATGTACAAATGTTATAATAGTAATAAGTTGTGGTCCTATATTTTAACACGGTCAAGAATATTACCTCCTATATAATAACCAAATAACCTTTAGAAGTACAAATGTACTTACCATTTACCTCATTGTACAATTTTAGTGTGTTTAAAATGTGGCAAAAATTAAAACATCATATATCAAAATTTTACTGGGATCCGTTAACTAGCCTGATTTCTTAGTTAGCCCTACTCATCTTGTACATCTCCTTGTCTTATGAATTTTATTTTGGTTTGTCATTGAACATTCCATTATAAGTATTTAGGTGTGTCAGTAAGAGAAAAAAAATCCAACTTAACTTCTAGTATTTAAATGTTTCCTATCATTTCCATGTACATTTTTCACAGTTTTTATAAGTTTTTCCAGTGATTGTTGTTTATTTTAATTTTTATAGAATTTTACCACATTTTGCAAAATCTTTTCCACAGAGGCAGATTTTGAGGAACAGGGGATCCCCTCCCCTTTTACTGGAAAAAAATATGGTTAAATATATAGGGAATCATTGAAGCATGACCACAGAACGCCCCCTCTCAGACAGTCAGTGGTCCCCCACTTATGAAAATTTAGGATACGCCACTTGCACTGTTCCATATTTTAACATTTCTTGTTTCATGTATTTCTATTTGCACAAAATATTATTTTCAATGACCATGTCTATGTATGTGTCCTGAATAGAAGAACCTCATGTAGAGCTTCTTTCAATGATATTGTGAACACCTGATTAGAGTACTTTTATTTTCAAATAGAAAACTGTCTGTAAATTAACCATGACTTACATCAAGGGGACTAAATGTTGGAATACAGTTTTTATAGAATGAACATGTGGCCTTTTGTATTGTACCATTGAAGAATATACAAGCTGGAAATAAAGCTTTATAAAAATTCCTGTAAATTTGTCAGAATATATATATATATTTATAAAAGAATTTAAAGGTCATGTTGTTTTCAGGGCCATTACTCAGATAAAGACTTAATTTTGTCAGATATCAATTCATTATTCAAGGCCCCTTTCACTGAACGTCAGCCATAAATTTGTAAAACCTATATTAATTTCAATTAAATTGTTCACAAGTGTCATTCATTACTCAAAGTATAACCACTTTTCCCCCTCTTTTTACCTGAAACTCAGAACCCCCCCCCCCTTTTCTGGTCCATAATTTAGTCTAGCAATCACAGGAATCCCTTTTATACAAAAAACAGGAAGTTGTACCCAACATGATCACTATACAGGAATTTGGGTTTTAAAAAAAATATAATCTTTTGTATTGTATTATCATAATGTCTTAGTTACCTTATGTTTTTACCATAAAATCAGCTTAATTTATTTCTACAAGAATGATCTTAAAAAATCCCGAATTATAAACACAAGTGTTAATTTGTAGCATTATTTAATTAACTGTTAAAATTACCAAAAAAAAGTTCATGTATACATCATGTACATGATAAAAAACAGGGAAAATCATTCTAAAATTACCCATATTAAGATTATTTATCAAATGATAACAAACTATACTACTGTACCCATGTTGTACCTCTGAGGAAATGTAAGATGATTTAGGTCCTGAGCTAGATAAAGTAGGACAATTTCCTATGGACACCCCCTAACAACACTTATTGTTTTATAGTGGGGCACCTGGTGTCCTGATTAAATTATACTACACACATGTGAGAGGAAGATACTACAGATAATTGATATTTACGTGGGAAAGTGGGGTTTTTGACGATGTACATACAATGAATTGTTTAAACTATGATCCTTTCTATTTGTCACCATTTTCTATGTTATATAGGAGACATACTCCGTACATGGGACAGCCAGACTATAGGATTCATGAGCTGAATAAAAGACTACAACAACGAAGTGAGGTAAGATGGATTTATTTCTAGTAACTTGATCCCTTAAGCTTTCAGTAAAAAATTAAGGGGAAAGGTCTCATATAGAGATCCTTTGTTTGAATTGCTTGATATAAAGTGATTATGATTTTCTTCAATGCAAACCAAATGTGGGATTCTGGTTTTTTTTTTTAGACATTGGCAATTTGCATTGCAATAATGATTGCATTGGTCTGCCACTCTTCCCGTGCTTTCTGTGAAGATATGATTTAAGCGTTTCATGTATATATGATGAACCCAATTTTGTGTTTGTTGAATAATAAAAATTCTCTAAGGAAACATTTTATAGAAACTTTTATTGAGACCCAGCAGATGCCTGCAATATTATTTACTGAGAACTTTCAGTTACGCATGATAATATTGATAATAATTATATTTTTTTTCTAGAAAATTAAGAATTGTGAGCTAAGTAGTCCATTTAACTTATCAGGCTAGGTGAACTAATTATACACCAAGGATGATCAATTTTAAAATGGACTATTTACTGCCAGAAAAGGTCATGTTTGTTATAATTGACTATTTACTGCAGTTTATTATAAGGTCCTATCAAATGTGTAGATATTTTACTGTAAATAACATCTTGTCAAGTGCTGTAGCTGATATTTTTACTAGTAAATAAAGGCAATAGTAGTATACTGCTGTTCAAAAGTTATAAATCGATTCAGAGTAAAATAAATCTGGGGTACAAACTAAAATCGGTGGAAACACATCTACACGTACAGTAAGAGGAAAACAAAGGAAAAATAGAAACCTGAAATGCTTCAAAAACAAAGGCCAACATACATATAGAACATACATATAAACATATAGAAAGGAGGTTTTTAATAATCAAGTACACCAATGTCAACTGCTGTAGTGTCTCTAGTAGACTTTTTACTGACAAACGAGGACCTGTTATTTATATAAAGGACTATTTACTGCTAACGAGGTCTTGTTAGTTTAAATGGACTTATAATTACAAAATGAGATGCTGATAATTATAGTTAGATTGAGATTGGGGAATGTGTCAAAGAGACAACAAACCGACCATAGAGCAGACAACAGCCGAAGGCCACCAATGGATCTTCAATGCAGAGAGAAATCCCCGCACTAGTTTATAGAGTGGATTTTTTTGCTCGGAGATAAGGTCCTGTTAGTTGTTGTGAACTACTTACTATATGGTTCCAGGACTTGATATCAGTCATTAAGGACTATTGATAGCTTTGAAGGGACTATTTCTTGTTTTGCTTTCTGTTTTTTTGACTAAATGTAATACAATGTAATAGGAATTTGATTTTGATAAAAGATTATGAAATATCATTTGTTTTGATAAGCCTTTTTTCAAAATTTTAAATATAGTATTTGCATTCAATGTTCAACAAGCTATACATAAGTGTATTGTGTATTTGCGTTTAGTGAATGAACTTAACATATATTTTTAAATAAAATAAAGTTATGTGAAGTATGATGAAAGGTTACCAGATAACAACAGGAAACCAGACCATGTTTCCTGTTATGTTACATTATAATTATTACCTTCTCTGCTTGTTTCAACACTCTTTATGATTTATTATGACAAGCAACAAAAATTTGTCATCGTTTTTAATTGGCTTTTAAATTTATGTGCTTAAATGCTTTTAAACAATTTTCTTTTTTAAGGTAAATTGATAACTAATTTGTGAAACTAGTTAGTTAGGGTGTCGTTACTAAGACAGTTTAACAATGCTTATATGTTGTTTTTTTCATAGCAATTATTCTTAGAACTAGATTTGGCTAATAAAGTTTGTTTTTGAGCCTGTTTTTTTAATGCCCCATTTATGGGCATTATGTTTTCTGGTCTGTGTGTCCGTTAGTCCGTTCGTCCGTCTGTCCCGCTTCTTTTTTTAGTTTTTAGAAGTTGAAGTCCAATCACATGTTCCCTATGATATGATCTTTCTAATTTTAATGCCAAATTAGAGATTTTTCCCCATTTTTACAGGGGTTTCATTATCTTTCATGTTGACTGGTACTTTCCACGTTTCTAGGTGGTACTTTTCAATTTATTCTATGAATATCTTATATAAGAATTTCTACATTTAGGCGGTACTTGTCAATAGCATAGGAGGGTAAAAGTACCGGGTACCGCCTCCTAATGAATGGCCTGTTTTTACGGTCCACTGAACATAGAAAATGATGGTGCAGTTGTTTCTTCAGAAAGCTATGTTTCACAGCTGTTATAAATGTTATTTCTATGAATGAAATAGTTTCACTGAAAATCAACAACATTTGGGTTATCTTGCCTTCCATTTCATGCTTAATTAAGTGACTGAAATTTTTACCTGTTTCATTTATTTATTTCAAAAAGATGATATTTTAAACCATGCAAGAGTGAGTCAGTAATATTAAACACCTCACCTTGCCTAAATTAATGCATAATTTAAATTAAACCAGACTGGACATAAAAAAAGAATTAATGAAGGATCTTTAGGATTTTTTTCAGAAAAAAAAACATAATTCTGGCTTTATGCAATTGATTTCTGATTTGAGTAAAAGGAATTGTGTATACTTTAAAGAGATAGATATATCATATAAAATAATTACCAAAACATTTCAAAGACAAGTGTCCATATACCAAATGCTATGCTCTAAACTGACTCAAAACAGATCCACAAGAAAAAATTCTTGAATAAAAAAAGTTACAGATCTAGACATCTTAATAATTTGGTTTCACTTTAAAGAATATGTCTTTGCCAAAGAAAATAAATTTTGAATTTGCTTGCAATGCACATGAAACATATTTCAATAGTTATCAGGGATTTTCCTGCCTTTTTCAAATGGAGACAATTGTGCAAAAGAAAATGATATGTCAGTAATAACTTCCATCAGGTATAATCATGCTTTGAGAGCATACAAATCAGAATGACCTAAACAGAACAGCCAAACATATCTACTGCTAATATTGCCCAAGGTAGTTACATATTTCATTCAATGGGAATTATGACTAAAATGTATCATTTTAATCATACTAGAACATTTAATGCAAAAGCACCTGTAGACTATCAGCTGGTAAATGGTACCCTTGAAGACTTAAAAGTCCAACAGTAAGGGTTCTGATAAGGTGGTTATAAGGATAGTTCAGGTTTTCTTTGAACATATATATAAATATCCTGCCTTAAATGAGATAGATTAAAGATGAGTTTGTAGTGTTTTAAAAGTTAGTGTTGAGCATTAACTTATTTCCCCCATTATATAATCGATATAGTGATAACTGTTTGAAATAAGGGTTGATGGGAAGTGTGGAGATGCTGTCTCATTGACTTATTCCTCACATCTCACTTTATTTCATAAATTTATTGATCTAGAGATTTAATTGTCTGAGTTTGGCCTCTATGGTAGCTGCCTCATTTACATACATACTTTTTTATTCATATCTGAGGTATGTTTTACAGGATGTAAATCCAAATCTCCTTTCAAGATAATCTCTGGTAACTTTGAGGCTTAGTAATACAGTATTATGTAATACACCTGAGCATCTACAATTTTTTTACTTACTATGGGGATATTATATACATATATATTCACTATCTATATAACAACAAAGAAGTTGTTTTGTTTTAAGGTGTTGTGTACAATTAATTATATAAGACAAGATGCTGAAGGAAATACATTAAATTTGATCAAGGTAACTTGATACCATATACAGTGTATTATTTACTGAGGCTCTGTAGGGGCACTCTACAAATTGAGACCAAAGTTTACACTATACAACTTGAGATTATAAAAAAATGCTAATTTAGAGAATCCTAGGTTTTCTTCAAATTTATAAAATGTCATACATTAGAAAAATTCATAATCTGCAGGATGGTAGATTTTATTTGACATTCTTTCTTTCTGTTTATGGACATGTCTTCCAATTATTACCCTGCAACTTCAAATTCTCATAATTTACTGCTAAAGTATTTGAAAGGATGTTTACTGTTTTGCCTAAATTATGCAGCATTTTGATTGATTAGAATTTGCTGCCTTTATAAGTAACTTTAAGTTTCAAAGATAAATTTGACTAAAATACAGTTAGAACTACTAAATGCTAATTGAATTTGTAACTAGTTATTTCCTGTTAACTTATATATTTCCTACACATCAGATATAAAACAAAACTTGACCCAGTTGTTTGTCATTAAGCTTACTTTATATGTGTCTATCCTATTGTTATGCATATCATACCATATTAACAACACCCTTCTATTTCTGACCCATGTATCAAGTGCTAAAAAGAAAGAAAATTTATAAATAGAAACAACCTTAATGTGTTCTGAGATTGTGTTATTTACAAAATTATTTTTCATTAATTTGTTCACAGACTTGATTCTGCGTTTGGACCATTGTGGACTGGGGACATCAATTATGTGACACATTTCCTGTAAAATTATGATGTTTATTTTTTTGGCCTAAAGTGATTTTATTATGTTGAAAAGGTCTGATGTACATGTATTAATGGATTTCAATGCCTTTTCATTTAAATTTCTATTTCAATCCTGTAGCAGCTGTTAAATTATTTTTCGCATTAAACATGTACTAAAAACTAGCAGCCTAAGTAATGGACAAAAAAAAATAACAAATTAAGTAACACAGCAACAAACAACAATTACTGAATTACAGGCTCCTGACTTGGGACAGGCACATACATACAGAATGTGGCAGGGTTTAACATGTTTATCGGATCCCAACCCTCCCTAACCTGGGACAGTTGTGTAACAGTACAACATAAGAACTAAACTTAAAAATCAGTTGAAAAAGGCTCAACTCATCAGATGGATACATATTTAAATAGAAAGACAAAATAACACAGAGTGTTGTGGCTGGGTACTTGTACATTCCAACAACATAAAGACACAGATGTTTATGGTGATGAACTTATTTATTTTTACTGGTAATGTGATTGTCATGATGGCATCTAGTGAATGTGTTGTTGGCCACCATGTTTAATGACATGCCACTGCATGGTCTGATAAGTTCTGACTGTATATTCCTTATTTTTCAGGAAAGTGATATCTTATGGTGGGAATCGTTTGCCACAGAGTTCTTTGAAGATGACGCCAGTATGACTTTGTCATTTTATTTAGAAGATGGACCTAAACGTTACAGTTAGTATTTTCTCTCTTTGGGTTGTAAAAATATGTTTCTCTAATTCTTCCTCAATTTATCCCTTTCTGCACCCATTGTATAAAAAAAAAAAATCAAGTTGAGTTCGTTTGATCTCAGTACTTCATTGGTTAAAATCCGATTATGACGTCGAATTTTCTTCTGAATTTCCTATTGTGATGGCATGAAAAAAGGCGACCATGCCTGATGACGTCACATAGAAAGAACACATCTTTTTGCAGATTATTCGAAAAGAAGGAATAAGATTGCCTGCTTAATGTTAGAAAATCATTAGAGAATCAGATTCCACCACCACATCTCGTGTAATACGATATTTATCCACTCTCGACAGTTAAATTTTAAATATTTAAAACGCTCGGGCAAGCCTCGTGTTTAAAATTTGAAAATTTAACTGTCTCGAGTGGATAAATATTGTATTACACTCAATGCAGTGGTAAAATCTATATATATTTATAAAATAAAATTATATACATGTATATGTTAAAATAGGGGGTCGACCAAGAATTCAAGGTTCACTGAATATGGAAATAGGACAGTTCTTGCAGGAATGGTGTTCAGCTGTATAAGTGTAATATATAATGTATAAGTATACGTATACACAATGAATTTTCTGAACTTAATACAGATTTAAGTCTTTGGTAATATCAGTAATTCTGATGAACATTATATCTGATCAGCCTCAGTTTTTGTCTGATTATTTGTTTGGCTAGACAAAGGTGTTGCTTTTATGGCGGAGACCACAGTAATTGTTGAGTTTTCTGTTTAAGTCAATTGGATAGGATAAACTTGTGAAAGGTCAATGATATTTCCTTGAAAGTTGCATTACTATCAGTACTTTTTAGATTGATGACTATTTGGAGGTTCTGCTCTGGTCACTGTTTAATGACTTTCAATTTTAAATGTTAGGTTTTCTGCTTATTATAAGTTAATGAAAAACTCTGTCTCTAACTTGTTCAGCAAGTGTACTGTACCTTATGTATAAATAACTGGAGCATACCTCATAGAAAAACTTTATTATCTGGATATAAAAAAAAGATGTGGTTTGATTGCCAATGAGAAAAAATCTCTACAAGAGACCAAAATGACATAGAAATTAACAACTATAAGTCACCATACAGCTTTCAACAATGAGCAAAGCCCATGCACATAGTCGGCTATTAAAGGCCCAGAATTGACAATGTAAAACAATGGAGTCAGTTTAACAACAAAAAAGTTACAATCAAGATTTATAGCTGAGTCATGAACAATTCAGTATACTCACGATCAGTCAAAGAAGAAAATATTTTTGTGTAATTGACTCCTGGTACAATGTATATCTAGATTATATTTGAATAAAGCTATGTATTATAATTGTGATATTTCTATTACAGCGATTGGAAGAACACTGATACCTCGGTATTTCAGAAGTATATTTGAGGGAGGAGTTACAGATCTCTACTACATATTGAAGCATACTAAAGAATCATTTCATAATACATCAATCACCTTAGACTGTGACCATGCTACTATGGTAACACATCATGGCAAACCAATGTTTACTAAGGTAAGTGACCTTCACAGGTCAAAGCCATTGTCGCTTATAAAACATCCATTACCCTCTAGTGTGGTCATCATACACAAAATTAAACATAACAAATAAGCTTTAAATGAATATTTATTTAGTTCTTCATCATACAAACATTCTTATAAAATTATAAGAAAACATATATGTCAGCAGTCCAGCAGTCTTTTCTGCTGAGAATACTCTCCCTTATGTTACGTCAACCGTTTTATTCTAAACATCAAGGAACATCTCAGATTCTTGAGGTTGTCTTGCTATAAATGGTATAAAAAACTAAAGGATTTAATAGAAACAACTGTCCTATAATGTTCTTCTCATAATCTTCATGTTTCGATATTTCCCTTGACATATATGCGTGTTTTTAACAACACGGAAAATCAGAATTAAGCAGTATTTATATTAAGTGTTTTTATAAATTTAGAAACACGCCAGAGGGAATTCCCCAGTTTTGATAACATGCGAGAGTTCTCTGAATTCCGATCGATAAATCTATTTCTGTCATATAAGAACTGAAGTGGAGTTTTCATATATGTCACCATTGTGAAACTGATATTTGATATTGTACTTCCATAAAGAAATGGAGGTCGTTTAATTAACATTTAATATACGTCCTTGCTACAAATCACAGGTCTAGGGTTTGTTTAGGTAATTATGTGCATGCGTATAGTTTTCTTGACTTGCAGGGGTATCAGATTGAATGGTTGCTCTGGATTCCCCATTCCATTGATTAATTTGAAACTCACGAGATCCTTTCTATGCCTGTCTGCTATTGAGGGTTATTGTTGTTGTAAATTTTAAATCATATGCATCATTTTAATTAAAATAAATGTAGTCCACAACGTAAAGGTGTAACTAGAACACCCTTCAGCCAAAATGGAGTCTTCCACATTATCGCTTCGAATTGTCTCCCTTCCGTAAGTAATTTCGTTAAATGATGATACGTCGAGAAAAATTAACTTGTTCTGTCGATAGAAGTCATATTAGATTAAAACCGTTCGCAATTTAAACAGAGGAATGTGTACGGAAAGGAGTCATGCCCACTGACCAAAAGGAAATTAAATATTTAAAGAGTTAGGAATGGGGTTCCACCTAGAATTCACGTAGGAAAATAGGTGATAAGGTACGAATTGAAATACCTTCTCTCACTCTCAGTGACTGCTGTGGAAAGTGGACTTGGAATTGATAGTACAAAAATAAAACACAATAAGTACATTGTTCATATACTTGTATTCCGGATTGGCCTTTTTTTAAAGTTGAATAACTATTTAGATTACGTAAATTACATTTTACAAGTATTTTACAGGTGCAGTTGAATTTTTTTTTTAAATAATACGAATACATGTATTAATGAAAACAATGGCAATCGTATCCCTCAGAGCAATCTGCTCTTTGATTTATCAAAGGATGATTTTAATTGATAAACAAATATGGCCCCTGTTGCTCAACCAAAAGAGTAAAACAGAGAAAATCTACACAAGTAAAAATTATTTCCAGGTCAAACATCCAAATGCAAGCTATCTAAGGCCACGGTTTTTTAATTTGATGGTTTACGGATTTTCCCCATGAAAAAGTCGGGTCGGTCGGTCGGGAAAAAAAAAAGAAAAAAAATCATCTTTGAAGACAGAAAAATATGCAAAATCAATATATATTTCACCTTTCTAACAATATGTTTGTTATGCTATTTTATCATCATTTCTTAAATTTTAGTTCGATGAAATATTATTGCTCAAATGTTATAAACATCGCATGACATTGTCTAATAAATTACAGTAAAAAAAGGGGGGTGCACGGACAAAGACAAAATTAAATCGTCATATCAGAAACAAGAAAAAAAAATTCGCGTAGCTCTTTATCAATTCCAGAAAACTTGGTGAATAATGATCTTCAAGCACGAAAACTGATAAAGAAAAAAATGTAAAAACGTCGTACGAAAATAAGTTTCAACACACGTGTTAAAAACCTAATAGACTCGTCCACTGGAAAACGATATTATCGGGTTAATCTGTTGTCTCGCATTCCCGTTTTTTATCCAAATGGACGATAATTTTTTTATTATCTATGAAACAAGAAAATTCCAAATGATTTGTTAATATTCAGTACTTCAACTTGATGCCTTTACCCTGTCCACATTTGGACAAGTCTATTTCTATGAGATGATGATCTTACAGACTGATGACAAATAAGGGAAACGAACTTATTGTGTAATTGGTTTTAAAAACAAGTTTCGTTCCCCAATATTATTTGCGCAAACGACATTTCAAGGTCAGTTATAATTGATTTGTCTATTTTTAGAAACGTAAACTGGAAGTTTTATTTTTTCACAACAGAAAGTGTTATCAATTTTGTTAGTGATTAATGCATTTCATTTCATAAAAAAAAATTATTTAATTATTTTTCAGGGATAATGCATTTGTTAGGGTCGGCGGGAATAAAAAAGCATGAAAAGTCAATTTTATTTTTATTCTGGAAATCGGAAAAATCGGGTCGGCGGATCCGTAAACCAACAAATTAAAAAATCCTGGCCTAAAAAAAATTAAAATAAATCAGACAATATGAGAAAATTCCATGCTAGGGATACATGCTATTTTGAGTCTATAGTTTAGGATATTTAGATACATGACACATTTACTAGGATGTTGATATATATAGTTTATGTTTTGTAGGTTGTAACAGAAGGCAGATTGATATTAGAATTTACATTTGACGATTTGATGAGAATTAGATCATGGCATTTTCAAGTTCGCCAACACAGAGAGCTTATCCCACGGAGTGTTATAGCAATGCAGGTAATTAAAGCACATTCTATCTAGTGTCATAACAATGTACTTAATAAGAACTAAACATCAAGATCTCATCCAAAGTAATGCCATGGCAATGTTTTTATAGAATATATTTCAAATGTCAGCAGTATAGGTAAATAGAGCTACCCAGCATAGTGTCATAACTATGTAGGTGTTTACAACTAAATAAAAAGAGCTACTCCCTCATTAGTGCTGATAATTTAAGCTCCTCCCTCATTAATGCTGATAATTAAAGCTCCTCCCTCATTAATGCTGATAATCAAAGCTCTTCCCTCATTAATGCTGATAATCAAAGCTCCTCCCTCATTAGTGCTGATAATTAAAGCTCCTCCCTCATTAATGCTGATAATTAAAGCTCCTCCCTCATTAATGCTGATAATTAAAGCTCCTCCCTCATTAATGCTGACAATTAAAGCTCCTCCCTCATTAGTGCTGATAATTAAAGCTCCTCCCTCATTAATGCTGATAATTAAAGCTCCTCCCTCATTAATGCTGATAATTAAAGCTCCTCCCTCATTAGTGCTGATAATTAAAGCTCCTCCCTCATTAATGCTGATAATTAAAGCTCCTCCCACAAATGTGTGACACTAATATCCATGTTGGTGTGAGAATTCTTTTTATGACCCTGATCTTGTCAGACCCAAATTGAACATGATACCCACCCATTAAAAAAAATTATAATTAATTAATAAGACACACAAAGCAATATGATAATGTGAATCTTTTAATGTTATTTTTTTTCCCAGGATCCTTCAATGGTTGAACAGTTATCAAAAAATATAACAAGACAGGGACTAACTAACTACACGCTCAACTTCTTACGGGTAAGTTACAATATTGTTAAAATTTCAAATTTCTTTATATGAAGTAGATGAATTTGTCTCAATCAGATTATCAACTTTATATCACACTTTTGAAAACACAAACATAAATTTCCAATGCCGCAAAGCAACAGTGATTTGTATCACATCAATAGGTCAAAGGTTGCTAAATCTTGGGGTCAATTGACAGAGAATCCAAACTGAAAATTATATTGTCAAATAGATAACTACTCTACAGCTTATTTACGCGATGATTGTATTCCACTTTTGTCTGTTCAGAGTTGTCTAGGAAGTTTCTTTTATTTTACATGCTTAATGAATATCTTCCTACACAGCTATTTCTCATTTGTATTTTCATGAGCAAAATCATGTCTTGTTATTTATTTTGATAATGGCAGTCATCAAACCAAATTGGAAGACAAGAGATTATGAATGGTATCATAATGGATCAAAAGGGTTTACATATCATTTGTGTATGCCAAAGTTGAAGGAAAATAATAGATTACCTGTTTTCTGAAACATTTATTTTGAAGATTTTTCAGTGGTTAGGTCTGCTTTAATATTAACATTTTTTTATTATCATGAGTTTCTTGGGGTTTTTCAATGAAATAGCATTTTAAAAAGATGCTCTCAAATCCCCACTTTTCTTTCATAATTTCATTACATATATCTTCAACTGCATTGCTGAAAAATCTATTTTAATTCTCATGAAACCTTATGTTTTGACAGTGAAAATATCTCTTTACATGACAAATGGAAAAAAATTAAAAGAGCTCAGTTTGTAATGAAATCTTTAAAAAAAAAACACATAGAGAAATATTTTTTTTTTTACTTTATATAACTCCTTGATTTAAGTGAATATATTTCAAAATATATCAACAATTATTGAACTTTCCTTATTTTGAAACTCATCAGCAAACTTCATATTTCAGCTTTGTGTGATCTTGGAACCAATGCAGGAGTTAATGTCTAGACATAAAGCATACGGGTTAAATCCAAGGGATTGTCTCAAAACAACATTGTTCCAAAAATGGCAGAGAATGGTAGCTCCTCCTGGCAAAGGCAAGCAAGGTGAGTACTTGATTAATTACTATATGTTTAATTATAGAATACTGTATAATTAATGTTACAACCATATGCTTATGCTTAATGTTAGAATAATATATGCCTAAGTCTTGTTTAAATGATACTGATATTGTTGGGAGCATCTACAAAAACATTTCAAAACAAGAATGTGTCCTCAGTACACGAATGCCCCACTCGCACTATCATTTTCCATGTTCAGTGGACCGTGAAATTGGGGTAAAAACTCTAATTTGGCATTAAAATTAGAAAGATCATATCATAGGGGACATGTGTACTAAGTTTGAAGTCGATTGGACTTAAACTTCACCAAAAACTACCTTGACCAAAAACTTTAACCTGAAGCGGGACAGACGGACGGACGAACGAACGGACAGACGGACGGACGGACGCACAGACCAGAAAACATAATGCCCCTCTACTATCGTAGGTGGGGCATAATTATCAAAATTTCAAGGTGTTTACAGTAAAACCTGTATTTAAAGGTCATCCTTGAGACCAAAAAAAATGACCGTATTGGAGATGTGACCTTTTTGAAAATGAAGGTTTGCCATGTTGATAAGTGGTATCAGACCTTTATAGAAGATATAACTAAATATTAAAAAAAAACAATTTTCCTACACATTCCCACTAAAGTTAATAATTTTTAACCTTCACGTAGGATTTCTGAAAAGAGATATAGAGCTTTCTCATTGTAAAATTCTACATATATGTATAATGTATATGTGCTTTGCTGAGTTCTAGTCTTTTTGCTTCTGGCAAGATTTTTTTTAAAGAACAAGAAAAATAAAACCTGTTGTATTGTTCTGTTGTTAAAGCTGGAATGTTTGCTGATTTTACAGAACCAACGAGACAACCAGGTAAAAGGCGGAAAAGGAAATCTTCAACAGGAAATGCTGCTGGAAATCTGAATAGTGGCGGAGGTCCAACAAAGAAACGATCCCCTGGACCTCAAGGCATTGGGAGCTCTGTCCCTGGGGTAAGTTTAATAAGTAGAGTTATATGTCGTAATCTCCTGGAGTTAAACATATTACAAGCCTTTTCTTTGGGAAAGTTCATCAGCTATGGTAGAGGACTGGCAGTACAACAGCAAAAATCTCCTTGACTTCTAGGCAGATGGACCGCTTTGAGATAGTTCAATAAACAGTGATGAATTTCCTGATTCAATCCTTTCATTAAGCCACTTAAAATCTTAAGCAATGGATGTTTACACAATTGACAATATACTGAACCATTACATATTTTTCTGGAGTTTTCAATAATGTTCTGTCATAAACTAAGCAATAACTGAAAATTGAAATGGGGATTATGTCAAAGAGACAAGAACCCATTAAAAGAGCATAAAACAGCTCAAGGCTGATATAATGTATTAAAATTAAAATGATAATTTTTATTTAGCAAAAAACCTGTCCCTTGCATGAATAAGAACATCACAAAAAGTTTAGAATTTACAGTGAGTTATTTCTTTCCGGTGAATGCATACTACATAAGAATAACAAATGATTCTCTTCCTCTTCTTCATTTTGTTATTGAACATTTGATACAAATATTGTTATGAATATTAAAATTTGACCAGATGTTTACACTTTTACATTATCTTTTGATTAACAGGATGTAATGGTTGTTGGAGAACCTACTTTGATGGGAGGGGAGTTTGGTGATGAAGATGAAAGGTTAATTACACGATTGGAAAATTCACAGTTTGAAACCAACAATCCAGAAGAAGATAGCAAAGACTTTCAGAATTCACCTTCTGTAGCTCATAGTCCCTGGGGTCAGGACAAGAAAACCCCCACAGGCAGCAGCACCCCAGGGGCTAGTATTCCTCCCCCTGTCACGAGTCAACCAGAAGAAGGAAAAATCGAGTAAATTTAAATTATAAAGAAGAAGGATCATATTCAAATTTGATTATTATATTTTAAAAAAGGCTTTTTATAGACTAAAATTTGCAGGAACAAATATAAATCACTTTTATTATAATTATTATATTTAGGAAAAAAATCTGTTTATGAGATAAAATTTGTAGGAACGAATATGAATTGAAGAGTTTCTTTTGATAATAGAAAATTAAGATTTTTTTATATTTGAATACTGACCAACAGGGTATTTTGTAGACTTGAATTATTTATAGCTTTTGTAAAATAATAAATTGCATGGAATAAAGAAAGATTTGATGATCAAAACATTAGGATTTTTGCTATTATTATTAAGAAGTTATTATTTTTAAAAAGTTATAAATGATCTTTCTTTCATGAAAGTTTTTTGGCTGTATATAAATATACTTTTTTTGTATCAAACAAGTCAGTAGTGACATACATGTATATGTAGATTTTCTAAAGGAACAACAGCAAAATGTTCAAATTAACGACAAGATTTTCACATATTTGTAGATAATATCATAGATTACAGTGTAAAATTATAATAGAGTTTGATGTCTCCTCTAAATATTTTATTATGTTATTGTTCTCCAACTGTTTTTGCTCAACAGTTAAATCTTTGAGAAGAATACATTTCAAATCTTTGTTGAAATATTATATACATCAGTTACCCTAGTAGAATCAATCAGTCTGATTGTATGGATTTGAATAGAATTCCAGACCTCAGGCATTTTAATTACTACATCTAGCTTTTTGACTATCCTGTTTGTTCCTAGGACTAGTTTTGTACAGAAATTATTATTAGTGAAACCTTGTAACTCAGTTTGAATTTTGTAAATGATTGTTGAAATGAAGAGTTAAAATGTTTGTTAAATACATCTACTTAACTGTAAAACAAGTTTTTAGTGATTGAATTGTGGATTTTATTGATGATAAAAAGCAGGTTGTGCAATGGGGGATAACTCTAGATATTTTGATTAAGCAAGTTATCATTATAAACACATAATTTATCCCCACTTATTTTTTTTTCACATATAAAACACGGAATTTATCAGTTATTGTACATTTGTCATGGCTAAAATGAGACTGATTAAACTGAATCATACTTAGTTCTCATACTAAATCAAGATAAAAAAAAAAATGTTATTTGAAGTTTTCATTATTTCTGCATTTTGACATTGACATCCTCTAAAATCTTCATCTTGATAGAATATGAAGTTAACTTTATTTGAGTGGTGAAATGTTGTACAAATTTGACAAAATGTTTATATTTTGAGTATTATGAGATGGTACTTAGGTTGTATGTCTTACATTGGTTATCAATTTAGTTTGGAAGTACAGGTTCTGGGTGTGGATTCAAGCTTCTTTTTTTTCATCCTTTTTTTTCCTTTTTTCCTTGATTTTTTTGTATTAAAAAAAATAAGACAAACCCAAAGAGGAAGTGACACTACTAGAGCCACCTTTATATCCAAAGAGGAAGTGCCACTACTAGAGCCACCTTTATATCCAAAGAGGAAGTGCCACTACTAGAGCCACCTTTATATCCCACTGATTTGAATGTATATGTTTCAGTTATTGTCTATATTAGACATATTCATGGTGAAAAAAGGATTTGTTTATCTATTCATGTCCAGCAATATTGTATATTGAAATGTCTTAACCATATCAGATTTTGTTGGAAATTCTTTTGCTGACAGCTAACTATTATATAAAATATTCCTCTCCTGTCTGTACCTCAGATATAACATTGGTTGTATACCCACCTTTACTGTGAATTCTTTGTTTTTTAAGAACTTTGGGGTTTTCACCATTAGTAAGATTTGTATACAGTGAACTGGATCCATCATGCTAATTTTTTAGTTGCATTTAAAACTTGAGTTTATAAATAAAGTGACTTTTCTCCTGTATTTTTGTATATGATGTCATTTAGATTGCAAAAGAAAGCTATGAAGAATATATAACAAGTACCAGTAATAATAATAAAAAACAGGTTTCTCTTTTGACAATTCTTATTCTTAAACAATCATATGAAATACTGAAGTAAAATGTTGGACCATTTTGCCCAGATCTGATCTATGTATAAAGTCGTATCAACATTCTATATAAAGATCTGAATCAATCATTTATTTAATGTGTATTTTATATTGTAATCATTATTGTGTAGAGGTAGTCGGTCATATTCTGTTTTGTAATCATAAAAGTTTAGTATTGTCAACAAAATTTGAAATGTCATTTTTTGAAGAAAATAAATGTCATTTTTATGAACAAAACATTCTGTGTCTTTAAGCTATTTACTCTGCCACTTCTTTTTAGTGCATTTATATACCTAGTCAAACTCACAGAAAGCTGATTTTGGGAGTATAAATTACTCATGGTCACTGGCTACTTATTTATATATCAACCATTGTCTTTCCATGTGTCTGTTAGCCATAGAGATGGCTCCTTAAAGCCTGATCCAGAGAATTGTGTTTAAAAATTCTGATTAATATTACATCTTGCATTCAAATGTTCAAACAATTATGATTAGGATCATTTCTTACACCACTAAACAGAACAATTACACCCAAGGTTCTAATAATTATAAGCCAAGACTGTCAGGTTACTTCCTATATAATTTATCAGTGGACAACTTCCAAGGTTTATGTATATTAAGTTAGTTGCAAATTCCCATCAATTGACCCCTTTTTAGAGGATAACTTCTCTGTTGATAATTCTAAGTAAAGTTATCTGAGATTTCAAAATAATAGAGTATTACTTCTAAAGGTTAATTTAGTAGCTAGATAGATTAGTAGCTATTTATAACAGAATACAAATAATAAAACAATTTACATAAGGCACAACCAATGATCAGTAAGCCTTTGATTGACAATTACATAAGGCACAACCAATGATCAGTAAGCCTTTGATTGACAATTTACATAAGGCACAACCAATGATCAGTAAGCCTTTGATTGACAATTTACATAAGGCACAACCAATGATCAGTAAGCCTTTGATTGACAATTTACATAAGGCACAACCAATGATCAGTAAGCCTTTGATTGACAATTTACATAAGGCACAACCAATGATCAGTAAGCCTTTGATTGACAATTTACATAAGGCACAACCAATGATCAGTAAGCCTTTGATAAGGCACAACCAATGATCAGTAAGCCTTTGATTGACAATTTACATAAGGCACAACCAATGATCAGTTAGCCTTTGATTGACAATTTACATAAGGCACAACCAATGATCAGTAAGCCTTTGATTGACAATTTACATAAGGCACAACCAATGATCAGTAAGCCATTGATTGACAATTTACATAAGGCACAACCAATGATCAGTAAGCCTTTGATTGACAATTTACATAAGGCACAACCAATGATCAGTAAGCCTTTGATTGACAATTTACATAAGGCACAACCAATGATCAGTAAGCCTTTGATTGACAATTTACATAAGGCACAACCAATGATCAGTAAGCCTTTGATTGACAATTTACATAAGGCACAACCAATGATCAGTAAGCCTTTGATTGACAATTTACATAAGGCACAACCAATGATCAGTAAGCCTTTGATTGACAATTTACATAAGGCACAACCAATGATCAGTAAGCCTTTGATTGACATTTACATAAGGCACAACCAATGATCAGTAAGCCTTTGATTGACAATTTACATAAGGCACAACCAATGATCAGTAAGCCTTTGATTGACAATTTACACAAGGCACAACCAATGATCAGTAAGCCTTTGATTGACAATTTACATAAGGCACAACCAATGATCAGTAAGCCTTTGATTGACAATTTACATAAGGCACAACCAATGATCAGTAAGCCTTTGATTGACAATTTACATAAGGCACAACCAATGATCAGTAAGCCTTTGATTGACAATTTACATAAGGCACAACCAATGATCAGTAAGCCATTGATTGACTGGTCAGACACATAATCAAATCAAATTAAATTTGGTGTATTCCCTATTTTTTATCCATCAGACACCTTTTAACTTTATTTGTTAAAAAGAATCCATTAAAAGCAATTAAGTTTTCTTACGGTTCTGACTGTAATGGCCACAAATCACTATCATCAACCAATGGTCTGCGGTAATATTTATAACTGAAAACTATTAGTATATGTAGTAAAACTATCCCCACATTGGATAATAAAAGAGGCAATCTTGGTCTTGCAAAATTTTTGTACTAATATCAGTCACAAAACCACAATTAAAAACCAATGAGAATATAACTGATACTCAGAGATCACAGCTAATTAGAAGAGATAACAAGGTCAGAGGAACAAACTGTCCCCATAAATATAGGTTACAAATCAAGGGATGCAGTGTGATCCATCTAAACTAGGTGTTTAAATTGCCCCACACTGTTTTATAAAAGGCCATTCTAGGTCTTATACGTTATCATGGTTCTTATTTGTCTCTGAACACTTGAACAACAATCAACAACCAATTTGCATGTGCATGTTGTAATAATTATAATTAAAACCCAAGAGACAGCAGTTTTATTACAAGTGAGAACCAGGTCAAAGGGACAAACTGTCCCCATAAATGTACGCTCTATCTCAGAGCTGCAACTTTTAATTTCTTTACTAGTAGTAGGCTATAAGAAGACTCAGTAGGGGTCATACACAAAGCCTTACAGAATCAACAGTTTTAAGAGATTTTAGGACAGGTGCACTGCTTTATCTCAATCATATGTTTCTCAAATTGGAGTTTAGACATCTTAAGAAAAGTTCTAGCCACAACATTAATAGTCGATCATGACTGTCAAAGATCGAGTTTTCGACCATCTTGCATGTTTGTCACATCATGCCAGTTAAAGTCTAAAAGGCTTTTTGTTAGGTAAACTGGCTCAAATCACCATCTTAGCTATTACAATAACTGGGTGTCCATCATTGTCGTAAATTTCTTTATAAAAAATCTCTCAAACTACTGGGGAAAATGTAACCACACTTTACCTGAATGTTTCTCAGGGAATCTACTTTGAATATCGTATCCAGGTATTTGAGTCATCAATAACAAGGTTTTGGTTGCTAAATAAGAACATAGAAGTAAATTACAAAAACGATGATAAATAGAGAAACTGTAAACAGCAAAACATGTGCAGAACAACAAGACCTACAAATACCGGTATGTCAACATGGCATAAATCGTCTATCAAAGTTTTCATGATTACTATAAGTTTATTTCACAGTGAATACAGTTAGTATGATAGCTCTTATTATGGATGCAGAAGTGTGCTGCAAACAAACAAAAATCCTCTGGAAACTTTATTATAAACAGTGCTATGATAAAATTGAGAAAGGAAATGGCGACAACAACCCGACCATAGAGCAGACAACAGCCAAAGGCCACCAATGGGTCTTCAATGTAGCGAGAAACTCCCGTACCCGTAAGCGTCCTTCAGCTGGCCCCTTAAAAAATATGTATATATGTTCTTGTTAGAACAAATATTATACACCCTCTATTCCGTAAAGAATATATATTCTGTTATATTTCTTCCAGGGGAAATAATATTCAAGAATATTTTTTAACCATTTGGAGTTAATATAATAAATTTTATTCCATGACACACACAATCATTTTAGATGTACATTCCTGTCTTATCGAAGTCACAACATTGACATCCTTTTCGTGAACCACATATAAATGTTCAGCATAAATACCATAATACGGAGATGTGGCATGATTGTCAGTCAGTGAGACCAAGTGTCGAGGTTGCAATTAATCAAAGGGCACTGCATGACCTTCAACAACCATTACTGTACCATAAGCTGCAAGAGGGCTTAGCATGGCGTTATGTAAAAAAGTTAAGCCACGGTCTCATCTATACAGAAAACAACAAACAAATAAAAAAGACATAAGTTACAGGCTCCTCACAATGGAAAGATAAAGAAAAAATGTGACGAGGTAAAAAATGTGCTATCCCGTAACCTAAGACAGTGTTGTAACACAACATAAAAACTATATAAAAATTATATTGAATATTTCATGGAGGGTACCAACTTAGGCATGACCTTGTGAAATGCTAAATGTTAGTACTGGGTATTGAACCATGATTTACACAAAGATCACGTTCATTGAAATCTAGAATGTCTCTTAAGACACTGTCATAACGAACAAATCGGGGAAAGATATATACACACCGAATTAAAGGTCATAAAAACATTACCGTACGTCAAAAAAAAGAGAAAAATGGAGTCTTTTGAGGTACGTTTTTGTATAGAGGGCAGGCCGTAAGAAACAGAAATATCTAGATTTATAAAAAAAAAAAAAAAAAGGCCAAACTATTCCACCACGCTTTGCACCGTAAATGATATCGTAGTGGTCTCCGTCCGCCCGTCCAAAACACATATATACTCAGAGATCGTTTCTTATATATATGTTCCAGACCATATGAGTATTTGGACCGTACGCGTACGGTCCAGCTGACCATACATGTTTTGTGATCATATGGATTAAATGTTAACAAACATTTATCAAAATCTTTATTTTTAGTTATACTAATTGTTATTATTACAATTAGATGGATAAAGTGAATAAGCGAACAATTAAAATTAGATATTTGTTTGATTTTATATCCGTGAATCCTATTTTGTTACTCTAGCCCAAGATGACACTTGCTTCCACAAGGAACGTCATATATTTTAACATTAACATGTTTTGTTCATGCATGTTCCTTTGCATATGCATTTTTTGTAAAGTTCCTAAATATTCTAAAACAATTGTCCTCCCACATTATGTTTACTTCCGATAACTTCAATTTCAATGAGTATACTGGGCTGCAATAAATGAATTACTGACATTCTAAGTACAGGAGATCAACAGATTAAATGGGTCATTTTCAAAAAATGTGGATATTTCAGTTGTGAAATAACAATACAAAAAAATATTCAATTTTCAATTTTAATATATGAAATTGAATAGTTTAACAACAATACAACCTGAAATAAAAATATGCAATCTTAAATGCTACTACAAAAATATTTTAAAAAATAACATAGAAACAAGTATGGGACATATGTCAACTACATTACGGATTTAGTTTCGGTCCCTAATTTTTTTTTAATAATATTTACATTTTGCTTGATATATATTTCCATAAAAATCATCACACTTTTTTCAAAACAGTTAACATGGTTAAAATAACACTTTTTAGAAACATATTTTAAAGTGAATTTAATTCAGCATTGTCAACTACATAACGCCTTTTGTCAACTACATAACGATTCACTGCGTTATGTAGTTGACCGTTATGTAGTTGACCTATTTGTGGTTTTTGGATGTTTTTCTTGACCCGAATACTATCAGATAAATGGTTTTTATTGAATTAGAGTCAGTATTATAGACTTTGAATGATTTATGTAAAAAAAAATATTTATGCCAAAATTTATCAATGTTTTTGCCGTTACAAAGTTGACATAGAATAAAATTACGGAGTAATTTGTACTCACCAAAACTAATCTATAATGAAATGAATCAATGATGTCATCCTGTAACTTTAAGCACGTCATCAGAGGATGAAGAGTAAGTAGAGAACACTTCCTTAGTTACAAGGGATATAATCAGTTGTTTATTGGCAACATTATTTCATTTGTGTTATGTAGTTGACATTTTTTTAAGTACGAAATGAAAAGTAAAAAAAAATGCTAATAAAATCTAATAATTCCCTGTATTTGTGTATACATACCTGCAGTGATACCTATATATTTATAATAACAAACGAAAAATAATAATTTCCGCTGGGTATTAAAACCAGCATTTAAAAAAGACTAGTTTTTCAATTTCGTACAAGCAATTTTGGGGTTTTTGGACCCTTTGAAACCCACTGGAAGCAATTTCTGTAGCTAAATTTCATATTGAATTTGCTGGAACTTGTTACACACACCAAAAACTAAATGGTGTATTTAAAAATTGGATAAAAATATTTACACTTTTTTAGAAATATTGATTGTACAAGAAAATCCACATTTTTTGAAAAAGGCCCAATTTTATAAGCCTGATTTTTTTACAAATAGTTAAAATATTAAGTTTTTATTTCAATAACTATTGAACTTTTTATATTAATTTGAGATATAAGTTATGTTGATCTGTTATATACATTTGTATCTTATAAACTTGACCAAATTCTTAATATTAGTCAGACCGTACGCGTACGGTCCGACCGTATGCGTATATTGAAAAAGTACGCATACGGTCCAGACCGTACGCGTACGGTCCAAATACTCCTACGGTCTGGAACATATACACGGCCGACACTCGGCTAACCGAGAGATTGGTCGGTTAATCTATATTGAGTATGCGGCTATATGGGCGGTTAATCGGGTTGGTTATACGTCTGTTAAGAGTAAAACGCACAATTTAATGTTAAACTCTGTTAAATATACAGATTTTTGGCATATTATAAGAACCAAATCAAAAAAACAAAAGTGTCTGACAAAATGATATATATCATAGAACATTTTCAACCTGTAAAAACATTTCATAGTCCGCGCAGTTTTCAGTAAAACGAAAAGGTATCGCGCAAGTATGTAGTATTTTTGCTTATACACATAGCAATTTTTTTAATAAAAGGCGAAACAATCAATTTTTAATATCATTTAAAGGACGCAAAATAGTACTTTGGTTCTAAAATATAAATTGACTAAATATTTCATAATTGTAATATAAAGTGAATAATACCACGTTTTAGTGAAAATTATGGGAATAAAGTCTGTTAATGGGTTGGACAATTAAAATTGGGTCAGTTAAGAGGTTTTTTTTAGCCACGACAATAGTTTTGCTACCTTTATATTTTCCCATTGAAAAGGTTAAGAATGAGATGTTGTTGATTAAAAAAAAAATGACAATACGGTCAAACAGTATCCGTCTAGGAAGAGCATTTTTATTTTGACTTTCTTTGCATTTTGTTTAAGGGTGTGTCACTTCAATATAGCGTGATATGGATTGGCCGCTGGAATACTAGTATGCATGAATTTATTATTAACGGTTTCAATCAGTCTTGATTTTTGTGTCGGTTCAAAGTAGCACGTTCTCAAATTCGACTGAAAGTGTCTTTCTAATACAACACAGGGTACAACGTGTTGTCGTTCTCATATGCACATGCTATTTGTCACTGGACGAAGTTTTAATTCATTTTATTCCGTTTAGTTCCTTTCTATATAAGTGCAGAGGAGAACTGCAATTGTCCGCATGTAAACTTCTAGCATTTGGCACCAATTTGAGTACATCGTAATCCGTTACTGTTTCAACACCAAGGGATGTTTCATGTCTATATTCTTAAAACAATTATTATTTTTTCTCTTTTTTTTTTAGCAATGCACCACTCTCTACTGTCCTTATCTATTATTCTATATTCTGCGTCTCCATCCAGATTCTCGTGTATACCATGAGGGTCCGGATTGGGGGTGTTGTTTATTTCTGTATTCTTTAAATTGTTATGTCACTTTTCTCTACATTTTATTTATCTGACTCATTATTCTTTCTCTATTCTTTATATTTTAGCATCCCAATATATTTTACTTACTCATGTTTAGTTACATTACGACGTTTATCTCTGATTTATATACTGGTTACCAATGAAGATGAAACATTGGTGTCATTTATGGCAATTAAACAGAATCCACATGATATATGCGACCATTCTTGGATGAAATTAATATTACTTTAATGTTACACTTTTTGAAACCATTTGGATCAATTTTTAATTTCCATTGTCTAAATTGTTCATTGTTCATGTGTTGTTTCCGTATATTTTAGCCGCTCATCTTGAGCCTACCCATTTGATCCAATAACACCCCATATAGAAATAACATTATACTTGTATTACCATTCATAACTCTTAACAGACCAATTAACAGATTTTATACATCCGACCCATTAACAGACCAGGTTTTAAATAAAAATTGATAAATGTCACCAAAATACAGATTTTCGTGTAGATTTTTCACACAATGATATCAATATGGTTTACAAATTATGCCCGTCTTTTTTGATGTTCAAAATATTGCATGCAAGTAAATTCAACCAACGTGTCATTTTGTGTACATTTTGTGTGTGTAAAATGTGTATAAATTTATTGATGAGTAACCCGTCTTTTCATTTTATAGATCGTTTATCGAACGAAGCTATTTTATTATAAAAATATATTTAAAAAAATATACAATGAAACATACTGAACTTGCAATGATTTTCTCGATAACACCTGATTAACAGACTTTAGCCAACCCGATTAACAGACCAACCGCCGATATAGCCGCATACTCAATATAGATTAACCGACCAATCTCTCGGTTAGTCGAGTGCTGGCCGTGATATAGCAAGTTTATAATTAGTAGGATTGTTCGTCGTCACATTACCTCGACCGTACTGTATCGTCAGCTCGATTGGACAATTGTATGAGAGTCATTGGACTTTGAACATCCTATTAGCAGTGTTACATTGCCACTTAAAGTCTTTGGGAATGCAACTTATCTGAGTCCAGCAGTGGAGGATCCAGAAATGTTAATGAGTGGGGGCCACTGAATGCCTAAGAGGGGCCCACTCCAGCTGTGATTCAGTTACTCCCTGTATTATCAAACAAACTTTTCCCACAAAAAAGGGGGACGGGCCCCCTGCCACCCCCATAAATCCGCCTCTGTCCTGTGCTTAGAAAGCTACTATACTCAGTAGGATTTTTTGTCAACATGTGTAGTTCAAGATATTGTACCACCAATTTGATTCGACAATTTTTACAGGATATGGAGCTTTCACTGTGACCATATTTTAGTATTGTGACAATAACACCTTGTATAACACAACGCAACTAAGCAACTTATCTTATAAAAAAGAAGAGTTAGTATGATTGCCAATGAGACAAATCTTCACAAGAGACCAAAATGAAACAGAAATTAACAACTGTAGGTCACCGTAGACTGTTTTACAGAAAGCCTCCATGCTTAGTAAGATTGGTTGCCATCGACTGTATTGACCATGTTATACCGTCATTTTGCTGGAGTTATGGGATCTGACTATTGATCGGAGTTTTGTGACAATTAGTGATTTACTAGTACACTTTGCGAACTCCTATTTGGCAGTTTTAGAGTTTTAACAGAAATATCTAATACTTGGTTGTATAGTTTCATTTTGCGTAGCTCACTATTTTATACAGTCCAAACAATACCGACAATTTTTACCGGAGTAACGGAATTTTTTTTTAGAGTTTTTTTTTGAGTTTTGTAATTGTGTCACTTTGTGAACACAAATACTCTTGAGACCGTTTTACAGAAACCACTCATATGTGTTAGCAATGGTTGCCATCATATGTAGTTGACCTATTATAATACCTTTGTTGTAAGACTTTGACCATTCGTTGGATTTTGTAAATATGTCACCTTATGAATGCAACTCCTCTGAGACAACTTTACAACAAGTTCTCATACTTGTTGATGTTTGCCATGATGTGTAGTTGACCATATGATACCATCATTTTGATCCGACCATTCTTACCGGAGGAGTGGTGAAACTTTGACATTTTAAGAGTAAGTTGCAATTGTGTCACCTTTTAAAAGCAACCCCTCTCTGATACAGTTTTACAGAAAATATTGTAATAGTGTCAACTTTGTGATAACAAATCCTTGATAATAGAGTTTTTCTTTATATTGTAACGTTGTTTTGATTTGACCATTTTTACGGGAGTCGGAAGATTTTAATCATAGTTGTAATATCACCGCAATGATACTGACTTTGAGACTCGCAATTAAACCTCTCATTTATACAGCGCCTGAGGGTTATTTCGCTACGGTGAAGAAATCTTTCTGTTTTCAATATTTTATGTTTCCAAAAGTAGTTCCCTTGCGTAAATTTCTGCATTTTGATTAGATAATGATTGCTTACTTTAAGGAACAAATCTATCATGGTAACGATAAGCGGTTTTTTTAATTTATCAGTAAGTACAAATTTATGCTGATCTTTAGTGAGTTTAATCATAAACTGATTAATTAAACAGATATCAAGTTTGCTGTTAAAGGAGCACCATGTGTGCCAATATGAATATCTACAACATGTCGATGAACTTATTTGCCTAAACGTCGATAGATGTACATATAAGAATAAATTCCTCTAAAAAGGCGTTTAATCCTAAAATTTCAAGAGTGTTTACCTTTTTCATAGCACAAGAAGACTTTATATGATGCTGAGGGCACACGTAATTCGAATTCGATTCGCATTTGAACGATGCATAAGTTGCGGAAAATAAATCTGCTTTACGATTTCTTGTTTGCCCTCTTATTGAAAAAAAACCCCAATGTTGTATATTGGGGTTATATGGAAGTGAGGAACAGAGAGTCGACAGTCACAACTGTTAACCAAATAAAACGGCCCACGAAAAACATGCAATTTATCTTAAACATCTAAATAGCCCTTTACACTAAAAAATAAGCAAATCTTATGCTAAATTACAGAAAACTATCATGTAGTATAGGCTGCACATGCATGATTGGGATTTCCAATTTTTCTGAGAAGACCTTAGGCTGAAATGTAGTAATGATATGATTGTCAACTATTTGAATTGTGTTGAGGTGCGCACGGCTTTGGCAGTAGAAAATATATAAAACTTCCGAGTAGTCATACCACCACCACCACCTTGTTAAATGTTTTGTCTGCAAGTCCAAACACAAAACGCTTTGCGAGAACTAGCATGTTATATCCGTTCTTAAAAATAGACGTATTAGTTATCCTTTTATTAATATCTAAATTATTATCGAAACGTGATATTCGAATATACATAACATCCATACATTTAATTATTAATAAATAAGAAATAAGTGGAATTTTATGAATAGTGTGTTCACGTTTTTCTGAATACTGCTAAATTAAACTTTTGATTTTTGTTAGGTCTGTGGAATGGTATAGATGGTATTCGTTCAAAAAAATCATTTACACATAGTATGGCATATTAATCTATTGTAATAAAAATTCATAATTTCTAAATAAAATTTGTAGATATAGCTAACAAGGTCCTTATATTTGGGATAAAGTAACATTTGTTTATAGTGGAAAGTTGTTTTATCGTTAAATAAGCTACAATTCAAAAATGCTTGCTAGTCTCTCTCTGTGATTACCTTTAGATAACTCTGGCAATCTATCATGAAGGGAAGATAAATGATACAATCATAGTCTTTTTAAAAAATGATGAACGGTTCTTTATATTGGTATGTTATCATTTTAAACGTTTCAAATTTATGAAATTATATTCGTACATTAATTCGTGTTTTCGTAACAACAGTATGAATTACACATTCAAAGTCATTATGAACTACCTCGGGAAGTTATTATTCGGGTAGTGCACACATCAATAAGCCGATCCAACAGTTTCGTGTAACATTCCTCGGATTTAAGTGGAAGTAAAGCAAATACAAGACGAGTGTAGTTACCATTTTTACATCCATGTATCGAATAAACTGAATTGGTAGAAGTATTTCGGACAGGATTTAAATGTGCCATCTATTAAAATATCAGTCATTTCATTACATAGACATACCAAGTTGGTGAAACATGAAAGTATAACGATTCCCGAATCAAAATCATTGACTAATTAAAAGTTAAAATAAGTTTCAATTTTGTTAATGTTCAAATCTATTTGTCTTAATGTCTCGTGAATTTCTAATCTACATTTAGACAATTTTGGAAACTGCTTTCGCCTGTCTCTGTATAAGGACATAGCAATATTTTTCAAGTCAATATATATTCAATTATTTATAATTTACCAGGTAAATTTCCGGAAAAGTAATAAATGCAAATTGCGGAAACGTATACTTTAAATTTGCGGAAACGTAGCATTGGGACTTTGAAAAATTAGCGGAAATGCAATACGCCCATAATAATTAATTAACGTTTTTACACAATATTTAAATAAAGTAGCTAAAGATTATTCGCTTCTCAAAGTATAAGACGCAATAAAAATCGTATGCTTGCACCATCTTACCCAAAAACAGATTTAATTAAGTTCTGAACATTTCGACATTTCTTCGTTAAAACCGGTTTTAAACAAACAGCCGTAAATGCATTTATGAAACATGATCACATCAACTTGGTCCTATATTTCCAGTTCATATATACTAACTTTTAATTTCATAATGCGGTCACTCAACATGCACGTGACTCCCTAAAAAAAGTTATATAAGCTAATCAATGGCATCTACACCACCATATAGACTGGCAATAACCTCATGTGAAAGGTTAATACAATTTCAATATTAAGCTAATTTCTATTATAATTTGTCAGTTTTTACTATAACCATACAATTCTCTCTCAAACGCATAGGTTGATGTTCTACGAAATCAATATCGCATACAAAGAGATTCATGAACGTTTTTAAATAGTTTCACATATATTCATTGAATCATTTTTATTCTTACAAATTCGAAGTTCTATATTTTGTCCTCATAAGTACTATGTATACTGAAACTGTTAATTGCTGTAACACAGTTCTACTAGTATGTTTAATGTTAACAGAATATCTTTGTCTTAGATGTCAGTATAATCGTGACTTCTTTTTATATGCATAATTGTAAATTCTGTATTGCACCCTCATCAATCACATTTAAAGTGGAATTTAACAGTGCTACACAATTTTTATTTTTTCAAATCACATTTCTGATGCTTTTAATTTCGCTCAGTATAATACTTGAACTGAAACGGTCATGTGAGTTAATTTGTTAAAGATTAAATACATAAATAGTATCGGCATACTTAATATGCATTGTATTTTGTCACGACTTTTCAAATGTATGTGTTCTCTGTTTTCTTTTAAATTCCGCCGAAATGAGGTAATGTTCCAATTAATGACAAAAATAGGTTTTAAAAAATACAGGAAAGAAAAAATTAGAAATTTTAGCTTTTGCATTAGATGTTACATGTCTATGCTGAATATATTGATATCGTAACTGAGCTCCTGTCGGAATTCCACTTTTTGGGGGCATTTGTCTATCAGACGTTCGGTTGTCACATGGATTGGACGTTTGTCAATTGTGGCCGGATGACGTATGGATTAGGCGTTTGTCCATTATGGCCAGTTGTATTAGGAACAAAAGTATATTTTGTGGGTTTTTTTTAGCTGATTTATGAAGAAAAAAAAAAATCACATTTATTTTTACAAATACAAAAAAAAAGATTTATATTATATATTTTGACTGACTCCTATAGAACTTAAGTAATTCTTAGTTCTTTTTAATTGTCGTTTGCATGCAATGACACTTTTTTTCACTAGAAACAAGAAATTTATTTGGTTCAAAATGCGCAACCTGTTATGACATAAACACTTATATATTCACAGAGTTTGTCTCTCGTGTTCTGTGTAGGCCGTAGCATGATGTTTCCCAGTGCCTGAGTTGTATGCTGTTAAGTATTTAAGTTATGATATATTTGTTCTGGAGATAACTTCCCTTATGTGTGCCACATCATTCTGTCAACTTTAGGCCATTTTGTTTGCGGTGCATGTAATGATGTTTGTGTCATGGATGTATATCCCATATCTATTGGTTTTCCCTATTACAAATCGCTAAAAATCTAATACTTATGGCTTGTATTGGTCTTGGATCATGAGGCAGACATTTAATGAAATCAAGACAAAGGAATGTAACATCTTTAAATATGAGACATGCGTATCTGATTTGTTTTATAGCTTAACAGATACGTATAGGTTTCACTGGGCTTGGTTAATAAGTAGAAGTAAGCAACATTTGTACAGGTTGACAAATCATGTTGGACTAGTTTTGTTTATTTTTATTTTTTAGATGTTTTTCGTTTGTTTTGTTTGTTTTCTGTCGAGATCGAGGATACCTGTAGATAAGCAAACGTGTTTTAAAATAAGTTCAAATAACTAATTATATAATGTGTTCTAAATACCGAGCATTGCCGCAAAACCAAAAGGACCATAAACAAAACAGTTAAACCTTTCTAGGTCAATTTTCCATTGTGTTGTTGAAGCTTTGAATAACCATCTATTCAATTTACAGCTAAAACCCTGATTTTGCCATCAAAGCTAGAGTTGCAATGTTCTAAATGTATACAAAAAATTTCGTAAAATTTTCAAATATCGTCAAAATTGGTGACAAGTAGAATTGTGACGACGGAAATGTTCAAATTGTCGTCACTATAATCCCAGTCCCTCTTACCAGAATGTGACCCACCGAATACTAGTAATACTTATAACCAGGTATGTACACGAATGAACAACATGTGCAGTTGTGTAGTCCCCTTGCGGAGCAACTTAGATCCTCCCAGTTTTTTGGCGGGGAGTTGTGTTGCTCAGCCTTTTGGTTTCTATACTGTGTTTTTGTACTGCTGTTTGTCTGTTTGTCTCTTTCGTTTTTAGTTATAGCGATGTCAGTTTATTTTTGACTTATGAGTTTTAATGTTCCCTGATATCTTTGGTCTCTTCTTTTTCGTGATGACAACTATTTTCTGTCAGTGTAGGGAGGAACAGCTCTCCTGATTACAGTCGTCTAGATCACACATCAAATCAAATGTCGACTTAGCCTTCATCTTTTTTTTAACAATAAACTATGATCAAAGCTAAAAACATGTAATAAAGAATATGTACCCAAAAGATTATCTGATAACTTTTCCATCGTATGTATCTCATATACTGTTCGACTTTTCTAGTTAAACCTCGACACGGGAAAATGTTATTTTCATATTCAACTCCGTCTTTAATGTGTGTTGGGTTTTTTCCGGATTTGTTTGTATTAACTAATGTGTATTATGATATTAAAACTATAAATCACGTGTCTTCATTTTCCGGACTAGTTTTGCTTAACAGTTCTCTTAAACTTTCAATGTGCCACTGTACGGATCTTCAGAATATGTCTTTATTTAGATTGAACAGTGTTACTGTAAATCCAATCGCAAATTCCTATATATCAAATTATTGTCGTACTAGCTTCCATATGAACTCTATCCACCCACAGTTCACAGACTTCATTGCCCATCTTGTACACCAATGTCGTTCTAGCTTCTTTATGAACTATATCCTCCAAATTTGTCGCCTCCAATTATGCCAAACAATTTTATTAAGGATACAAAACATTTTTGTTATACTATATTATATGTCGTTCTAGCTATTTGTGACCCGTAACTGTCATTTTCCTTTCTTTTGATGTTTTGTATTCCCAAATATCTGCAGATACTAACTACAAAACAAAAGGATTTAACCCAAAATAAGTTAGAACACATTCCATTTGTTATATTTATTTATCAACCTTACCCATTGTTTCCGGCCCCTATGCCCTATGCTTTCACTTAAAAGTCATCGAATAAGCAACTTTTTTTACGGTTAAGTTAGCACCTTTCGTTCTAGCTATGCGGTGATCCGTAACCAGTGGCTGAAAGACAAATTATATTGATTGAAAATCATGAATCAGTGTAAATATAGAAAATTTAAACTCCCGTGTAAATATATCTTATGACTATATAACGGGTTTGTTCGGCTATTTAAAACCAGTGCCGTTGATTTCACTAAGACAGACAGGCACATTTCCATCATGGGGACACATCAACCCCAATATCATACTCTTTGGACTTTTATACTGTTGTGCTGTTTTATTATTCCTGTTCGGACTGATGCACATGGGAACGAAGTGTCTGAAATTAAGGGAAACAATTTACGAACAAGCTTAATGAGCTCATCTACACGCCAACAAAAGTTGTAAGTATTATAGATTACTGGTAATTAGCGGGTCAATTGAAATTTGTTTCCTGCAAAAAAAAAATGGATACTATAATTTAATAGTGATCAATGCATCAAAAATTAAATAAAATAATATTGACTCTGTTTAACATACAAATGTAATTCAACTGATCCGGTTAAAAGGTCAGATTAAGTTACTTTATAACACTATGTATACGTCTAATAACACATGAGTGCTACTTGTGTGTGTTGTCTGTTTGTGTGGATATGCCACTTTCCTTCTCTTGTTAAAATCAATTTATTTGCGTTAGTCCGACGACAGTAAAAACAATTGGGGTTAAGGTGGTATGGGAGTCTAAAATAAAAATTATAGAACTTTTCATACTTTGTCAAAATAATAATAAAAATGATAGGTCACTGCGCATTTTCTCAAGCTACAGATTGTGACAAAATGACACAAAAAAGAAGTCATTTTGTATGGATTATACAGGAAAAACACTATTTCGTGATTAGAAACTAAACAAAATGATAGAATTGTAAAATGAATTAGAAAAAGATAGCTTTCATACAATGCTTTGAGATTATCAAAAGAAAAGATAGGTCACCGTACGTTTTTTTCCAGCTACAAAATAGGAATTTCCATGAAGATTCCTCCAGAAATGCACTGTTTTAGAGTTACCTCCCCTTAAAATGCCAAACTAATAACATTTTAAAAACAACCAAAAATAATCTACACTTGTAAAAATATTAATATTTATAAGTTATATGCTTATGAATTGGTTCTTTCAAATAAAACTCACATTAAATATCTCTTTCCTGCATCCAATTTGCTAACTTGATAGAAAATCTGGACCTTAGGTTCACTGTTTTTTTACAATCCAAGATGGCGGAAGACACCCATACCACCTTAGTAACGTTTGAGGTTCCTGTTTGATACTCATCCACCAAGATACCCAAAACTCACTTAGTCATATTGTTCAAGTCACATACATATCTTATTGCTTTTATTAAAATGGACTTCGCCGTTAATTTTAATAGTACTTTCTCATTTTTATTAAAGGGGTTAAACGACTCCATGACAGACACAGCCCTGTAATTTATATCCTCAACTTATCAGGCTATTGCGATAATCTGCTCGAAAATAAGGCCTAGCCTTAAAACGTATATTTGTACATTATCACTATGAAGTAGTGAACGGCCGTATAACAAGACATACTAGCCCAATATCTAACATTCCGTAATTTATCCCTCTTAGCGGTGAACGGCTCAATGACAAGACATATCTGGGAACCAGAAGATAAACCATACAAAAATTTTATGAATATTGCATAGCTGCATTTCCCCAAAATAGGCGTGGATTGTAAAAGAACTGTATTAACAAAGTGCAACCTATTGTTTATAAACGGTTCCATGACAAGACTTGTCCCTATGTCTAACATTCCGTTACTTCTCACGTATAATAGCGATGTACGATTATATACACAATATCTCATATTTCGCTTATTCAACTATATATACATGCATTACCTTCAATTTAGTAACATTTAAAATGATACTTTACGCGTAGTATCGCTATAAAAATCGAACCCTGAGGATGCTTATTGAACTTTTGACTATTATTCCAATAGACCACATTATACTGACGAACAACACTGTTATTTGTAGTCTTCATTTAAGAAATTGTAACTTTAATGTAATAAGCCTGAAATATATAGTTGTGTCGTTTGGTTTCTGGCTTTATTGTCCCGGACATATACTCTGTACTTCTGATAAATAAATTGTATTTTAAACAGAACTTCATATAAACTCGAGTTGTTTGTAGAAATCATTTTAAAAATCTTCAAGGTATAATGAACTTCTGTAATGATAAGATACAGTTATTCATCACAGACAGTCATCACAGACAGTGATATGGTGAAAAGAAAGAAGTTATTAAAAGCAGCTATGCATTTTAACGGAGTTCAAGGCTAATGTGAAACATCAACTTACATTAGATATCCCAATCCAATCGTGAATAATTTATTTCAATTGTGCAGAGTACGCATAAAAAGGGGTATCCGACAGCAATTCAACGACACAGAGAAACAAAAGATATCTTTAAATCAACATATTGTTGTTAAAAAATTCATATACAGTATAAGCTCAAAATCGTCCCGTGCCTAATCAAATATGAATACATTTAACAAACACTCAAAAATGAGTCACTTACACTGAATTTCCAAAAAGTTAAAAAAAATCTAAGAATATGACCTACCGAATTAGAATTACCAGAGGAGTTATACTCATGTGAGCAACACTCGTGGAGCATGATCTGCTTACCCTGCTGATGGAGCACATGAGTTGACTCGGATTTTGGTGGGGATCGTGTTGCTTTAGTTTTTTTATGCTGTGTTGTGTTATGTTGTGTTTTTTTTCCTGTTAAATTGTTTTTCGTTTCCTTTCATGACATTGTACGCTTGTTTCTCTCTTTAAAATCTCAATCCATAATAAGAATATAAAAGTGTAAAATAAATGTTAACCCCCATTAGCAGGACTTATTATATTGCTCTTAGCGCTGAGTTGGAAAAAAATGCATGGCTTTATTAAATATCGTACTAATACTCTTACTAAGGTTTATACATCAATGTTACATGAAGTGGATAAATATCTGCAGAAATAAAACTTTTGGTCTGACGCAACTGGGGTTAAGTTCTAATAATGACTCTATGCTTGTGATATATCTTATCCCTATCTTTTTTAATAGACTTAGGTGTCACGGTGTGCTTTGGCTATTGTGTCCGTGTCTTTCATAATGAATGTAGTGGCTTGACCATTGTCCGTGTCTTTCATAACCCAAACTATATATAATAGTGAAGTCATAGGGGTTCTAGGCTTTCATAATCAAAGTTACATGTAGTGGATGACCAGTGCCCTTTTCTTTCATAATGTATATCAGAATCAACATTGAAGTCCTTCAAACAAATTATCTTTAAATATGCCAGTTTTATTAATCCTCATGGTAAATATATTAGGTTTATACAGTAAAATTGCTTTGAACGATCAATTAAATCTGAACACAAATTCTAAAGAATTTTTTTCACACAATGTAGACGTTCGCTAATTTACATTAAAAGTGTTATTTTGAGAAAAGGTTGTTTAATTATGTACACAATTCAGTTAAATGGACATAACAAGGCCAAAAGGTTTCCATTGAGAGTTAAGCAACACCTCAGAGTCACGGGAACGTCAAAATGTGGGACGTGGTTACACAATGTAATAACTACTTTGCATTGACACTTATTCTTTTAGTGGGTGTGGTTTATCCATAACCCGTTAACTTTGATGGATGGTGTTAAAGAGTACTGACCTTTAGTGGCTTACCACTCTGCTTAATTTTTCACGTTTTAATGTGTATATTATGTTCTGCTTTCCTAATTCGCAACACATTTTTTCTTGGTACTTATCGTAACAGTTCTATTGAAGTATTGGTAATATATGATCTTATATCAAATATCACATTCTAAAATGATATGAAACTTAATTTTTTTTCTTTTACTGTTTTTTATTGAGACAACATATCAAATCAGAAATAAATGACATAGATTTTGACAACTCTGAAGCATACGTATATGCAACGGTAGATTTGGTATGAGTACCAATGAGACAACTGTCCATCTAAGTCACAATTTGTTAAAGTTAGTTAACCATTATAGGTCAAAGCACGGTCTTCAACATGGAGCCGTGCTCACTCCGAACAGCAAACGATAAAGGGCTCTAAAAAAAATACTAGACTAAAAGTGAAAAAAACAAGTCAAACGGGGAAACCAAAGGTATTATCTATATGCAAAACGAGCCGAGAAACATATTTGAACTACATCAACAAACGACAACCACTGAACATCAGGTTCCTGACTTATGACAGGTGCAAACAAATGCACCGTGTTTAATGCACCGTGTTTAAACGTTTTAATAGGTACTAACCTTCACCCTCACCTGAAACAATAGTGTGTCATCTCAACATAAAAAGACACATAGTTCACCAGGGCGTGCGGCCTTCGACAATTGTATAGACCCTTATAGTACATTTGTACAAAGGGATTTTTTCATCTTTTTGATTTACCTTACCATGAAATCACACAAGCTAGGTACAATACGAATAAAACAACAGTATTTTGAACGTCCAGTCACAACAACCAATGCACTGGTCCTTTGTTGTGTATCTGCATGTTGTACGGTTGACCTCACTTTGTCTTATCTTCAATTTAATTTTCTTTGTTATAACTCTCCCCTCGATCAAGGTTATCGCTTTTTCTACAAACCCCTTCTTTGAAGAAATGCCATCATATGTCAATAAAATACGGAATGCAATGCACCACCGAATACCTAAAGAAATTGGACATAGATTTTAATGTCCTCTTTGTCAACCCCTGTGTTAGAAGAAAAACGGCAATAAATTATAGAGATGCTGAATGACACAGTTGAGTAAATAATTTCAAAATAAGTTAAATTATTTTAAATATAAGTGAAACGAAAATCCACGAGCACAATTAAGTTCTTAAAAGAGGTAGACCTGTAGATTTAAAACTTCTACCACATATATTCCTTTTCAGTTCGACAAAATCTTCCTATAGTGTCAAGACAATAACAATCAAAACCAAGGAGCTAACAAAGACCCACAAAATCAAAAGGCATTTACATCGACAGTGATAATGATAAATAAGAAACAACACGAACTCCCACTAAAAACCGGGAGTGAAATCAGGTGCATAGTCAAAAATGAAATGTATTTTTATTTTTTTCATGTGACTTAAAATATATATAAATCTACAATGCTAAACATGATATACATATCAAATATATAGTTTTACATACTTATAATTACATTAGATGTATGTTTCATTATAATACTTTATTTTGATTGGCTAATTGCACATCCATTGTTATTCCGTAAGCAATTGCATCACTCAATAAAACTTTTCATTCATGATAACACGTGGTCCCACAATAAAGTGCACAGGTAAATAAAATACAAAAATTGTAAAATTCGTGTTTTCATGATCAGATGCTAAAAAATGTAATTATAAGTATTGAATGCTTCTTTTTGTAACTTTATAGGGTTGTAAAAGCGTTGACCGTGCGCACATTTTTAGTATGAAGCGCTTCCGCGCTTCATACAAAATGTACTTCGGTCAACGCTTTTACACCCCAATAAATTTACAAAAAGAAGCATTCAATTCTTAAATACAATCCCTATTACATTTTAGTATACAGCTCAATATTTACACCAATTAATTTTTTAGAATCATTCAACCCAGGCACAGTGCAATATCCCCAAATGAACCAACGGCGCCGTCAAATATTCATTATTTCAAATGTATTTCTCAGCTGCACGGTGCCATAAGGAACGATAAGTACTAACTTGGGCGTTTTAAATTTTAAAACTACATATGTTTTTTTCTTTCAGCGCCACAATGCAATTTTTACAATGCCAGAATGTGTTTCATGAAGATGGCCAATGCTACAATGGACGCCGTCACAAAACAAGACGGAAAGGACGACTACTGTCGGTAAGTTGGTATTTTTTTTAAATTGAAAATGGAAATGAGGAATGTATCAAAGAGACAGCAACTCGACCAAAGTGCAGACAACAGCCGAAATTTAATAATTAAAGTTGATTTTTTTATATAGACGTTACGTTTAGAACTAAATTGTGAACTATTTTGAAAAATATGTATAGAGCAAAGTGTTATATAATTGCAAACAACACTTGGTAAATTTCTTTCGTCCAAAGCCTTTTTCGTGTGTTTACGTTCATCAGGAACGATCAGAACCGAATGTTTGAAAGCCAAGGATGTATAAGAACCGAAACAGTTGTAGTTCTATATAACCAAGACTGGACACAGTGACAACTCATCAACAAATATATGTTGGCGATGCAAGAAAAGTGCCTTATACTAGGTAATGTAAACCAGTCTAGATCGTTCCACACAAACACGAATGGGTACAATCCTACCCCATTTTCTTGATATATATATGTATCCTAAGATCGAAAAAACTTAAAAACAATGATGACATGAGGAAATGTCAACGAAAAGACAAAAACAAAAAGGGCAATATAACTAACATATGTTTTCTATTTTTTTTTTCTAGAGAAGTTGATAGAATGTCGTCTTGTGTAGAATGGAGTATGTCAGACTGCCCATCAGAATATTCATGGCCAGGTCTACGAGTAGTCCATCCATTTGTCAGTTTATTGAAGGCAATAAAATCAACCGTATGTTCACCGGGTATGTACAGTGAACCCCGCCGCATTTTTGCGCCTGTCCCAAGTCAGGAGCCTCTGGCCTTTGTTAGTCTTGTATTATTTTTATATTAGTTTCTTGTGTACAATTTGGAAATTAGTATGGCGTTCATTATCACTGAACTAGTATATATTTGTTTAGGGGCCAGCTGAAGGACGCCTCCGGGTGCGGGAATTTCTCGCTACATTGAAGACCTGTTGGTGACCTTCTGCTGTTGTTTTTTATTTGGTCGGGTTGTTGTCTCTTTGACACATTCCCCATTTCCATTCTCAATTTTATTCTGTAGTTTTTGGGATCCGTTTACATTTTGATATCAAATGCGCATTGTTATTATTTTGATATTTGTACAGTTTGTATAGGAATGCAGCTTTTTGCTAAGGAGTTTGTATGGAGACTAATATGGGTACCAATCTGACAGGCGACTGTCTTTTTGCCGATGGTGTTTCATACATAGCACTTTCGTAATTTCATATTTTAGAGAGAAGTGACCAAGATGATTCTTTGAACTATTGTTTGAATGGTATATAATGTGAATTATATAAATGTATAGTTGAATCTGCAATAGAATTTACCAGATACAAATTTACATCATAGTAAAGAGACGCACCCGTTGGTATAAACATCGTTCTAATTTAATGGAGTGAGCATGTTTTATACGGAGAAAAATAGAACGAAATGACAAATCAGATTTATGGGGATGGAAATCAATAAGAATTTTCAATTTTACGGGTGCAAAAATACTTTGCAGAAAAATATTTTTATATTTGCCATTGTTGTTCTTAAGTCGGCACATGACATTGAGAAAGGCTGTGTTTCATAAACATCGTCGGCATTTTTTTTATATAAATTTGTCATATGCGTATATACCTCTCAGGTTTGGTCATGTTAATCCAATATTGACAGCTTATTTTTCTATTTAAAATCGAGTGTTTACTTTTTTATTGTCAATAAAAACCATGTGCAAACACCATCTATTCATAACCGGTATATAGAAATATGTTGAAGACATTTGACCTGTTAAAAGTACCTGTTAAAAGTCTATACTTTGATCTTTAAAAGTATCTTGCCTTTCCTTCTTGCGAGACGGGATTAAACTGCTATGAGTTTCTCGATCCGATACGGCGAATGCGATTATGACTTCAAAGTGGAGCAATTATGGGGAACAATCAATCTCATTTCTTATTTCTTTCAGATTCTTATTTTCTACTTCTCTGCTTAAAGATCGAAAACTTTAAAGTTTCACATTTTCAACTTGTAAAGTGACAGACCATCAGTATTGTGACCTCTTATCGGTCAAATGTGTTATTTGGTGTGTGTCGTACTGACTTTTTACCCCTAACATCCTTTTATGACCATAACTCCTGTAACTTTTCAACAAATTAAAAGCTGCTTTTATTGACCAGATTGACCTACACATTGTTGACACATCACTTTTGATAAATATGTTGTATATATTATTGAACTCATTGAAATCGTGTATACATTTTCTTTGGGTATGGCACAAGATTATGTTCTCCTTCGAGACTCATGCTTATAGTTGTATGACATTGAACTTTTAAGTACAGCCGTCTACATAATTAGAGAGAATGAATTTTAGATAACAATTTTCTTCTGTATATAAACTTTAAAAGTTTTCAGCAATAGAGCTAAGACAACTGTCGATACAATGCCAACAAAGGCATGAAGCAACAATAAACATAATTGAAACTTTGTGATCAATGTGCTCTAAAGAAAAAAACAGTATTTTTGTACTGGGTATGGATAGTAAACCCATATTGAGAGAAACAAGTGCCTGTGGTCACCGTGCTTGTTTTCGAGATATTAGCCATTACAATTTTGGAGGGAAAATGTTCTCTCTTGACTTTTCATAGCTTTATCATTGACAAGTTAAAGTCCTCAAAAACTATTAAAAAATAATTAAAATTTTATAAGACTTTAACAGACAGCTTATCATTATACATGTAAAACAATTATATAAAGAAAAATGGGGGTCACCGGCTAAAATTTGTTAAGGCTTTCAATTTGATCAAACCAGAGGATTCCGAAAATCTGACTTTTAAAATACAAAAAATATGACAAGCCAGCTTCCTTGTTAATGAAGGAAACCCAAGCAATCCTTTTATTTAAATAAATTAATCTCAAATTTCTACAAACTGATTAGCACTGACCATGTACTGTTAGCTATTCAAAGAAAAGCTTTGTAGCCTAAAACTGCACATATCTACAAAAAAGTGAAAAAAATATGAATACCAGTGCTTGAAATGAATAAAATCTTTTATATAAAAACGTTAAAAGTTTCAATGGTCTATAATAATATAAGTATATAACAAAAATCTCGTCTGATGAGAAATCAAAAGATCTTACGAAACGTATGAATCATGCTATTTAGTCAGTTATTAGCAAAAAAATATATAATTTCATAATATAATGGGATATGTAATGACAACATGTATTCTACAATTTTCAAGGTAACTGTGAAACTACATTGTGAATATAATGACAGTTGTATTGAATATAGAATTGAGCTATTTTAAATACTTTTCCGATGAGAAGTACGATATGTGTCAAACATTTAAAAAATGGTATCGAGTTTTATAATAAAGTTTAAATAGTAGACCGTGAAAACATGCGAAGGCCTGAGTGCGAATCTCAGTGCAGTAGTTATTTAAATTTTGTAGATTCAAATCTAGATACTGATTCATATTTATAAAATCACATGGTATTATAAAGAGAACATGCATAATAGGATTGAAAGTCTGTTGTCTCAATTCCTTTTTACCCTTAATCACCATGCACAATCATTCGTGTATCAAATTCTATTTAAAAGAGCCGAAAATTATGCTCTAATTGTTTAGTTATTTTCAATTCTTATAAAAGCAGCCTATGATTTTAAAGGTGAAACCACCTTTGTTAAACCCTAGCTGCGGAATTTTAGTTTTTATGTCCTCATGGTATGTTTGACTGACTATTTGCGGATCATATAGTCTTCAAACAATATCATAAGGTCCAAAGAGCTACGGTTTCGCAGCTAGTAAAACCCCTGATTATAAAGGTATATAGATGAAGGTATCAGTCAGTGAGACAGCAACCAAAGACATATAAAATATAAATGGATTAGATACCGCAAAGAGTGACAAATCTTAGTGAGTTTAGTGACATCTGAATTCGTCTATAAGATCTCTATCTTTGTCTCAATTTGCATATACGCTATATGTGACCCGACATTTTTACGGCGCGACTGAGTCTTAAAAATATATAATTAGTAACAATTGTGTCTGTTGGGACAACAGACGCGGATTAATTGGTGCATTAGGTACCCGACCCCGTAGTAATTAAAAGGGGGTATGGGTTTGATCCAAACATTCTGATCAAGTAGACCTGAGTCAGTCTCAGAGAAGACAAACAAAAAAATCTGAATCCAAATTTTCTCCAAACCTTGTACGGTGTAAAATTTAAAAAAAATGATTCTGACTTAGAAAAAATCCCCCCCCCTTCAAGTTTAAAAAAAAATTAATGGTCGCTTCCTAAATTAAAAGTATTAATAAAGGAAATTGTAAGTTCCTACAAAGAAAAGCAAACAAGGATATATATGATATAGAATCCGCTTGGGTCAAGTAATTTCCCAGCTTGAATAACGGGACTATAAACTGATAAAGCGAAAGCTTCGGAAGATGGCAAAATTATAGTTTTGGTACCAGCTCAGGTACCAGGAGATTCAGATACATCTGTCTAAACTGTTCGACTTGGCCCTGTATGTATGGTTACAGTCTCCTTTGATAGACTGGTAGATAGTATTGGTTGATTCTGTTATATAGTAGAAAGCTTTTAAGAGAAGCAAGAGTAATGGAAATCAAAATATTATTTCGCTCACGTTCACCCAAAACTTGATAGCAAAGAAAGATAACTCCATTTTTTTTATAAACTTCTTTGGGGCTTATTTTGCCATTTTTGGTGTTCTCTGATAACATGGTTTTACCTATGTAACTATACAAATAGGTTTTACCTATAGTAACTATACAAATCCTTGGTTTTACCAAGTTATATTGGATGATAAGGCAATTAAGATTTCTTAAACTTGTATTTAAAAGTTATAAATAAATAATAAACAAATAAATACAAATATTTTATTGGCACAAACACAATTACAATAATTGGCAATGGCCCATGATACAAACATTGCAAATTCGATGCACAATAGCAGAGACATATAATACTCTGACAATAGTAATAAAATTAAAAATACAATGAAAGTCAAATGAAAGTGTTAAATATGACATGAAAACATGATAAAATCAGAATTGTAATGCAACATCATTTGTAATGTTTATTTTGAAATAATTTAATTTTGGATGTAACACATCTTCTGATTCGCTTACTTAGTTTTGTTTATCAGCTCATAGATATAATTTTGTCAAGTAAACGTGATGTCGTCAACATTTTTTCATGGTTTACTCTGGTTTAGATTATGGTCATGGAATTTAGAATAAATTATAAAAAATGACTGTAATTTTTTTTCTGTCTATTTCGAAATAACTTTTCAAAGTAACATTTCCTACATGAGGGGATAGGACCTTTATGGGGACTCCGGGATAGGCTGTTTTTAAGTTCGGGATTTCGAGATTGACCCTTTCGGGATCCGGGAATTCTTTTTTTCTAATTTCGGGATGCCGGGATTTACTCTTTAATTTCGGGACCTCGGGATTTAGTGTTTTTAAGCCCAGGATTTCGGGAGCAGGACCCGTCCTATCCCCCTCCTACATGGTTGGGTTATTCAGTGTGCACCACATTTTTTATGTTATTTCTTCATAGATAGAAAAAATATTACAGTCATTTCTAATAATTCCCCTTTAAAAAAACCTCTTTAGAATCTTATGATGTGTGATGGACACTTTAGACTGGACCCACATTCTAAAACCTTGTGAATTTCTGTTGGTGGATAGAAAACACTGGGAATTTTCATCCTCTTGATAAAGTACACTCACAGGTGGAATCATACCACTGTTACATTTTCTGTCAGTTTCATTAGAATGGAGATGATAATATTGTATTTTAAGCTTCGACAGCATCAATTGGTGATCGCGATTTGATGGTTGCAAATAACTGGTTACTTGCTTTGCTTACTTGTCACCAATTGATTCAGGCAGAGCTTAAAATACTCTACATTTATCTCCTAAATGATCAGAAATTAAATGTAAATGCACATTTAAAAAGAATAAAATTATACTGAATTTGAAAAAATGCTAAGTAAAATCTTGAGAGTGAAAATAATTTTCTAGTAATATGCAAAACTTACACTAAAATCATCAAATATTTAAAAACAACTGAAGATATTGCTTAAGTGTATACATGAATTAAAAGAAAGAATGTAATACTTGAGATAAAATTCCATGTGTATGAAAATAGATGCATTTGATAAATATAAATCCATTCAAAATATTAAATATAATATAAAATCTAACCACAGATGTATTCCTATCTGTGAGTAAAAAATTATTCACTAATTGCAATAATTTCTGTGTTTATGATCATCTCACTTTTTATTCCCTTTCTGACATGTCTGAAGACCTTTGAATATACCAACTGAAATAGGGTACTATGCATAGCCTAGGAAGACCAGCTTGGCTACTTGTCTCTGCATAAGGCAGGTGGTATAGGGGGTACCTTCATGACCACTGTTCACTTTCTTTCAGATGATAAAAAAAGTAGACAGATATTTGACAAATCACGTTATTTTTTTCCAAAAATAAAGTGAACAATATTTATTTGAGACTTTGACGAATCAAAGTAAAATTTAAATCAAATTGATGCCTAATGGTAGCCAAAAATTACCTTTTGGTGCCAGATGATAAAGGCATCCATACCCTCCTACATGCAGTGTAGCGCAGACACTGCTTTGAGTTTGAAAGTTTGGAGTTCAACCTTTACTTGTGTGTATTTCAGTAATTTAGGTCTTCAGTTCCATGAATTGATTGACTTTTTATTCAATTATTTTTTTCTTGAAGGTTTTCGAAATGACAAAGAGGACGATGATGAAAAGTGTAATATGGATACCATATCCCAATGCATTGTGGGATTTGTGTACATTGCTGCTGACACTTCCACAGTTAACACATGCTGGTAAGTTTATGAACATCAACAATATAATGGTAAATCTGTGAGCTTCAACAGAAGATGGCAAGTCTGTAAACTAATGATTTAATTAGTCTATCAACCCAAATTTGACACTCGGTAGCAAGTCTTAAATGATTAAAACAGAAAAATAACCAAATGCAAAAGAAACAGAAAAACAGTAGTCCACAAAATTTGAGACAGAAAACTAAATAAATGCCATAAAAAACTAGTGTTGAATTCTTGGTCTTCTGAGAAGAAGGTTAATCAATTCTGCTCCACTTGGGACACCCATTGTGTGTTGTTCACTTCAGGTAAAAATCCAGTGGTAAATTTATAAAAGGTACATTTATGTTCATTAATTACAGAATTAAACTTCAAATATATATTTATATATTATACATATATTATTTTCAAAGTTGCAAAAGCCCTTTAATGAAAAAGGAAAGAAAATGTCATAAAATCGAAGTAATCGGTCAATCAAATGATGGAAACTACTACACACAGTCATTGGTCGTGATGGCAAATTTAACACTTTTATCTCACAAAAAACTTTCTCCAAAGCAGAATATATTGGATGATAGCCATTGTACTATAAAACAGTATGCATGATAAACCACAATTCTACGGCATGGACCAGTAAAAATGCTGTGAGGCCCAAAAGATTTTCCTGAAACAAGGCCTCACAAGTCATACAAGTCGAAGAACATTAATAAATGACTGAAATATCATACATGTATATTTTAGGCAAGCAAAGCAGACTCACAAATGTCTGTCTACAGCTACACAACATTGTAAAAGTCTTCAAATTAAAAATATGGTTTCCATGGTGAATGGACTATTGTCACAAACAGCGAGAGAATCGTGTGTAGAACCAGGTTGTAATGTTCCTATAGCCAAAGAATGTTTTGAAGCAACAAAAGCCATTTTACTTTCTCCTGTCGGTGGTTTAGAAAAATCTCCAGTTCTATGTGGGTATGTATGTTTATTACAGAGGAAGTCTTGTTTGATTTGGTAAAGAAATGATTAAACTTTAGTTATGATAATAACAATTTAAGTTGTATTATAATAAAGAGATTTTTGCCAATCAAAATGTTTTGTTGGGCTGTTAGCCTGTTGTGAAACTATAAAAAGCATAAAATGTTTTAAGACATAAAGGAGTAGGTCCGGTAAGGACTCATTTTGGCCTCAAATTTCAGTTTCATCTGACGAAAGATTTTGACCACTTTTTAAACACTTTAGTGTCTATTTCACTTAATTAGTTAATGTGAAAGACTTTAACTGACTTAGTCATTAAAAACGATCCGATTCAAGCTCAAATATGAAAATACTCTCAAATATGCCAAAAAACGACACTTTTCAGATGGTTTTTGTCAAAAATGAAAGTGGCCGCATCCGTGTTCATCCACAACCTTTATATATGTTATATATTATCATAAAATACAACTTACTTTTTAATATTAAGGATGAACACAAATGCGGCCACTTTCGTTTTACACGGAAACCGTCTAGAATTTAACTAAAATGATAGAATTTTGAAGATTTCCGTAATTTAGCATGACTTAATGTTGCTACAACCTGATATATGTGCATTGTATTGTCAAAAACAGCCCATATTTATGTAGCAGAATCATTCAACTGTCCAATAAATAACTAAAAGTTTATATTTTAACAATTTTGTAAAACTGTTATATTTTGGGGCCAAAAAATGGTCTTACCGGACCTACTCCTTTACTGTTCCATAATATGTCTCATTTCTCATTTAATGTTAAAGCTTTGCAAATATTTCATGTTTACATTTTTTTTAAAGTCTTTGAAGTTTTTTTCACACTTTATGTATTTATTTTTATGAATTTACCCTCTAAATTTACTGCTATCACAATCATAAATCTCATAATAAAATAGAGATAGTGTTAGTGAGAGGAAAATTACTCAGATATAACTTTTTATTACAATTGACATGATTGGTACAATTTAAAAATTAATCCATTTAAAAAAAACATAAATTAAGTTTTCAACATCAAAAACCCATTAGAAATATATTTTAAGGTATCTTTTAATCATTTAATAAAGGAAACATGTTTACTTTAGGTATAACATATTGTATTCATTCAAAGTGTATGAAATTCATTTAAAATATTGAATAGCTTGGGGCTACCTATTTAATATGGACTTTCATTGAATATATATTATATTTGAATAAATAAGATATGAAATGGTTTTACCTATTTAAATATGCAAGTTCAAATGTACTGTGACTTGTTAGCAGTTGACTTTATGGTCAAGGTTGCAAAAAATCCTGATTCAGCTAGTAGTCAAAAACATTACCTGCTAAAGTTTTTTCCCAATGAATGAAAAAAAATAAGTTCATAAAACTGAATTTAGTGGTTTTCAAATGACAAAACATAAATATATTCAAAATAAATTACTAAATTACTTAATTCACAGTTATAAAATAAAATGTATTTAGATTTAGATTAACATTCTGATATATAACGACAACTGAACAAATCTTTAGGAAAACTAGAACACATACCATTTTGATTTAACTTTCATTTCGCAGCCAGTTTAAAATGAAAAGAAGCTTAAAATGTTGCAGATAGTAGTTTATTATTAGCTTTAAAATAAACAAACATTACTGTTAAGGCTATGTCATTGGAATAAAGCCTCTACAGTTTACAGTTAGGCCTCTGAAATAAATATTGTTTTTGCTGTTTAACTATCCTATCACCATGGATTGTACAGGGAAATAGTTTAGAATATCTTCAAAATTTGAAATATTGTTAAATTAAATAACAATCAAATAAATCTATTTCATGACTTAACCCTTACCATGCGGTGACCGTCATATGACAGGTGTACCCAGACCACCGTTATTTGGCTTCAATGGCGTTCAATACTTTTAGAAGTCCACTTTATGATACTTACTTTAAAAGTTATGCATGTTCCATCAACCTGAGGCTATCCATATTCATGTTTCTCATGTGTAAGTTGCATTTTGACCACAAAAACGGACTTGGAAAATTGTAATCGGCTGAAACTCAGTTTTCTTGAGGGGTGGGATTCACATCTGTGTCTTACACAGGGAGTTCAGAGGCATAAAATAGTGCAAACCTACTGCCATATAACTACTGATGGTTATTATTATTGAAATACACATAGGAAACAACTAAATTCCGTTTTTTTCCAAAAATTAAGCTAACAATTATTATTTGACACCTCTAACCAGTCACAACAAGGAAATTTTGATGAATCACAGTAAAGTTTTAACCAATTTGAAGTTTGATGCCTGGAGGTAAATGGCAATACTTTATAGTACCCTCCTGAAAATGTCCCTGTTATATAATAACAACTCAAACATGTTTCAGTCTCCCTATCAATATGTTTTTATATTTATTTTTCAGAGCAATGATGGAAATGATGTCCTGCGTATCAAAGAACACTATGAATTGTGAATATGAAGTTTATCAAGAATGGGGAATCATATGATACATTTACATGAAATTACCAACAAAACCTGCCAAAACAACACTTTAACTATGTCAATGACTCAGCCATTTGTTGGGCATATTGCCTCATTTTATGCTGTTGCAACTAGTCCATTTGCCAATAAAGAAATAGTTTGCCCGTATGTATTATAAATATTGACACATTTATTTTAAGTGCCTGGTTTTGAAAAGTACAGTGAAACCAATAAAAAAAGCAATGTAATTTGCTCTGTTGTTCAAAATGCCTAGTTTTAATAGGAAAAGTGTAAAGAATTATAATGCAAATTATGTTATACTATAAGACAAGGCAAGTTGTCAAAAACTGTAGACAAGGTTTCAAACTCAAATGATATTAACTACGTTAAACACTTTTTTTGAAGACTCAAAGGATAAGAAACAATTTTGAATTTATGTCTTGTCTGGAATTAAAGATATAAGAAGTTCAATTTGGAAAATTTATATCTTTAGTTTCACATTTTGACATTTTCAGTTTTTGAAAGATCTTTATTCCTCTTTTAAGCCAATTTGTTCGAGTAAAAGGTAGGCTGAGCAGAAATCTTGTTGGAGGAGAGAATTAGAAGGCTTTAGTACATTTTAAGGCTTACTAGAGAAGTGTTTAGGCCATTATACATTAATTGAAGCTTTCTGAAGGACTTGACAACTAACTAAAGCTTTATATTTCTGAGTTTGATGCAAAATAGTGATTACATTTTACTGTTATTTTACAGGTTGTATTACAGCTCAGTTCACAAAATGATGGGTATGTTGAGGGAAGGGGAAGGAAACGCAATGGATATATGGTATGCCATAAGTATGGCACAACACACGACTGGGGGAATGTGTGAGATAAAAAGATGTGTGGAGATATGAACATGAAGATGATGATGGAGTCTCGTTGTGAGACACAGATGGCTCAAGATTGTGTTAAATACGGGGACATTATGTCACTAGTAGCCAGCGTAGATGTTCTTGGATGGGACGTGTCTGCCAGTATGTAGATTAAAATAATTTTGTGTTACAACATACAGTTAAGTATCTTTAACATTTCTAATTGTAAATGATTTGAAATATTTATTGTCAGTTAATCATGTTAAAGGTGCAAAACACCTTATCATATTTGTTCACCATTACTAAATTTGATGTCATATAAATTTTCTGAACAAATGTAAAAAGTCACTTTATGATTGTTTATGACCTAAATGGCTAAGTGGAATAATTGAGGTCATGAATGTCAATAATAGCTGTAAGTGTATTGCTTTCCATTTGAAGATCTACTTATTAAAACTCAAATTTGAAGACAATTTTGAATAAACATGTTACATTTAGAAGATAACTATATTATTTTTTGTTTGCAGTGAGACTTGAAGATGATGGAGTGTGTTACTCATAGTACTTCTGGTTGTGACATGTCTGTTATGAGAGAGATGGAGGAAACCAATAAAACTATCCACCGTACTTTAATGATGGTAGCTAGCCATTGTCAAGTGGAACCAATCCTGGCCAAAATAAATTGTTTACAACCAAAATGTGATGCCACATCAGCAATGAGTAATTGCTTTAAGATGCCCAATGTTACAACACTAGCTGCAGGTCAAGCACCTGTGTAAGTCAATATTCATGTGTTGTTTAAGAAATCTAATGAGAAGATCTGTTTTTAGGACCATTATGAGTACAAAGAAACATTATTAATCTATCAGTATTAATATATAAAAGAATTAAGCAGTAAGCAAGAATGAGAAACAATTATATTTATTAAAAATGATAGAGAATTCTAGGTACAGAACTGTATTCTTTCATTATCTCGCTAATGATTGTTACTAGACTAAGTCAAATGTGTTTTGATGATAGTCTACTGATAAATATTCAGGTGTAATTTACAAATAAATTGTTGTAGACTTTTTAATCTTGTTATTCTATTTTTCAACATCTGCATATTGTATATGTATTTCCAGATGGTTAATGAGACTTTACACTGTATTAAAAACATACTGCAGGGTGTCCAATGTCACCCTCTCTGTTACCTCTGGGTTACAGTCAAAAGAAATATCTAGATTACTTGAGACCATATGCCTACACTCCCCCCATGGAATTGGACGGAAAGGATGCACTGTCACGTATGACAAGATGTTGGTTCAAGTTTATGGGCGGATTTGAGACTATAATGTCTCACAGTAGAACTTCAGTCAAGCCATGTGCCATCTTTATATGAGTATGGACAAGGAATGTGGGAAGATGGATGATCTCCTCAGTTTTACAGCCAGGAATGAAAATCAAGAAATGATTTGGACGGGAATGGTTCAATACCACTGCTCTCAAATGGAAGGTATGTTTTGATATATATATATAAACTGAAATTATAGTTTGAATGATGATGTATTTTATTTTATGCAGTATAATGTTTAGTTGGAGTTTTTAAATATTGTCGACAATGATAGTCCGTTGGAAGGGGACGATATATGGTTGAACCATGTTAAGAGAGAGCAAATCTCTTGCAGGTTAAAGACAACCTTGTAGATTTCGGAAAAAGAGCATGCTAATGCCTGACAAGGCAGCACTCTCATCCGCAAAAGTGGAAAGGGATTAATATAAGTTGCAAAACTTGTTTCCCAATCCACTATAAATAAATTTATTTAAACAAATATTGTCGATTTCAAGAATAAAACTGGAAGAAAACAGGAAATGATGGACCTTTATCCCACAAAATCAATTTTATCCACGGAACTGCAGATTTGTATCCCCTGGAAAAACAATATTTGAAAAAATACTGAAATATTTTGAAGGAGCAAAATTACGAATGACATTACTTCATTTACTTGTAAACATTTGCTTATGTATTTGTATTATGGAATATATATTAAAAAAATCAAGTTCATGATTTATTTTTTCATTTTTTTTCCAGATTTTTTGAAATTCTTTGGTTTTATCCATGTATTGCCATTAACAAATTTTGCCCTCTAACCCCTACTTTTCTTTTTATACTTTTATTACATAAAGTGTAAAAAGACATATCTCAAAAGTCCTTTAAAATCCTTGTTATTTTCAATGGCTTATATCTTGAAAACAAGTACAGTGACCCTCTATTTTTTTTCTGTTTTTTAGTTCCTTTATCTATATACTATCAATTCATATCAGCCATTTAAAAAGCTTGTTATTTTTAAACAGAGTAGCGTATATCCTTAAGCATTTGCTTACATTTCATAAAAATATTTTTTAACATAGTCAATACTCTTAGAAATACCAAATCGTCAAGCATCTAAACACTGATTAATTTGTTTTATAGACATGTTAAACAATTTGAATTCTCATTCACTACTGAAGTTACAAGTATTTGCCAGTAGATGTTAACCAAGCAATGGGTGGTTTTCATTATAACACACATGGTGCCATATTAAGTTTGCAGTGGCTGTATCTGTCAAGAGAAAGCTACTATAAATTAATAAATGTATTTAGAATTTTTTGATGTATTTAACAGAATTGCCTGGAAATTGTCCAGAGATATCTAAAGATCAGGCTGGAACATGTGTTGAGCAGTGTTCTGCAATGAAAAAATGTCCTGAGGGAAAGAAATGCTGCAGTAATGGGTGTGGTCATACCTGTGTGGAGCCAGTCGTTGGTATGTATCAATATCTTTGTTTCAGGTTATTCATTCTGAAAACTTGAAGATTTTAAGCAGCATCATTATTAAGTTTTTGTTGGAAATATGTCTTGTAGAATTAGGAAAAAGTCATATATCAAAACATTGAAACACAGTACTTCTAAAAAGAACAAGATAATTCTAATTAGTTATCAAAGGTACCAGGATTATAATTTATTACGCCAGACGCGCGTTTCGTCTACATAAGACTCATCAGTGACGCTCATATCGAACTAGTTATAAACCAAACAAATACAAAGTTGAAGAGCATTGAGGATCAAAAATTCCAAAAAGTTGTGCCAAATACGGCTAAGGTAATCTATGCCTGGGATAAGAAAATCCTTAGTTTTTCGAAAAATTCAAAGTTTTGTAAACAGGAAATTTATAAAAATGACCACATAATTGATATTCATGTCAACACCGAAGTGCTGACTACTGGGCTGGTGATACCCTCGGGGACGAAACGTCCACCAGCAGAGGCATCGACCAGTGGTGTAAATAGTTATCAAAGGTACCAGGATTATAATTTATTACGCCAGACGCGCGTTTCGTCTACATAAGACTCATCAGTGACGCTCATATCGAATTAGTTATAAACCAAACAAATACAAAGTTGAAGAGCATTGAGGATCAAAAATTCCAAAAAGTTGTACCAAATACGGCTAAGGTAATCTATGCCTGGGATAAAATATTCATCGGATATACCAGGAAATTTAAATGATATTTTGTATTAAACTTCATGGCTGATAGGTTAATAGAAAAGAAGATGTGGTATGAGTTCGAATTAGACTACTCTTCCCAACAGACCAAATTATACAGAAATAAGAAACTGTATGTCACTATAAAGCCCTCAACAATGAGCAAAGCTCATATTGCATAGTCAGCAATACAAGACCTTGAAATTACAATTGTAAAACAATTAGCATGTTTGAATTTAATAAATATATCTTTTGAAAAAGAAATTGAGTAACCTTTTTTAACTTTTCTATATTAGTTGTTTCATTTAACACCATATCTAGAAAATGAATTTGAGATTTGAGATGTGGTAAGTAGCATAAAATAATGGTTGTCATGAAGTTGATCAATTTTTTATTTATATAAACTCTATTTTAGATATGGATTCATTGAAGGAACTCATGTCCACAGTGCAAGGTAGGACATTTATTAAATAGGAAATTGTGGATATTCTTATTTGAATTAGATTTTTTTTAGAATATTTAAAATTCATCTAGAGGACTAAACATTACATTGATTTATGTAAATTAAAAAAATTAATGTTTGTGTAATTTAGAAAACTTTTTTGTTTAAGTAGAAGAATTATATTTCTATGTTGTTTTTAAAATGAGAACTGTTTTGTGTAAATAATTGAATTTTGATTTTTTGTTATTTATAAAATTTCAGAAAGTGCAACCTGTAAAGCAGATGAAGTTGCAAGCTATTTGAGTAACTATTGGTTACGACTCATGCAAATAGCTTTTACACCAATTAATGAAATGGATGAATTATGCGGGTATATATCTTTTAATATTTTTTATATCTATTATTTTTTTTATATCTATCTGTTTAGTTGTAAACTGAAAAATGGGTAAAAGAGATTATTCCATATTGCTAAAATTTTAGTAGGTTTTCTGATATGAATGGGATTTTGAATAGAAATACATATATTCACCTGCGGAAAAAGTATATTCAGCAGGCAAACATTGAGGCGTTTGCGTGTACAATTTTGGTTAAAAAATGGTTTGATAAATAATTGCCATTACATACGTTTCTCTTCAAACATGGAATAAAACAATTACTGTTTTTTGTTTCGGTAAATATGTGGTTTAATTGAAGTCGGTCCTTGGCCTCAGTTAATATCAGTTTTTCAAAAGTCAATAAAACGACATATTATTCTCATCAAAAGACAGCAATTGTATAAAATCTATTTTAGAGATTAATTTGGTCATTATTTATTTGTGAAGTGTTGTGTTATTCAAGTGTAATAGCAGCAGCTGGTCAACCTGGTGTCAAAATAATGTGGGAGAGTGAACTAAATAACTTAGTTGTATATTTTATATCAAGTTAACATATTCTAGTCTTGAATATGCATTTAATTTTTCAATTGACTTTTAGCAATTGTCCATATAACTTCTGTACTTTTTGTTTGTATTTAAAAGTGTTTTTGTTGATGTTATTCTTGACTTCTGGTTATAGCTTGTTCCTTTCCTATTCTTATTTCCCTTTATTTATAAAACTTTCTATTTCAGATCTTTAAGTTGGTTTCACGAGTATGCCATGGCAAATTTAATTGGATGTTCAACAGAGAGAGAGATGGCATTCAATGAAACCTGGGGAATGATCGAAAAAATCCATAAAAATGTGTGTCCAGTTAAAATGATTATAACCTATAATGACCAGGAAATGGACCAACCTATGTGTAACCTGGAAGCTGCAGATATGTGTCATGATCATTTTATGGATGTTTTGCTTAAAACCAATGCTTACCATACAGATCAGACATGCATGTAAGATAGTTATAATAAAAAAAAAAAAAAAAAAAAAAAAAAAAAAAAAAAATAATTTTGTTATGGATTTTTAAAAGTTTAAGAGGGTGGAATTTGATGAAAACACTAAGGACAAAATAATGTTCATACTTTGTCAAATGTAGTTTATATCAAACAATTTTCAAAAATGTAACAATGATTACAGATTGTTCTTATTAAAATTGCACTTTGATCATCATTAAAAATCAAGTCTGATCTTTTGCTTTTATTTCTTATGCTAAGACTCCCATACCAACTGAAATATTCAGTATTAATAATGTTGTTTAAAACAAGAATATTGTATAAGAAATTCGGAAAAAAATTGAATGACATTAAAAAAATATAACAGTTGTGATGGTTTATTTTTATGCCCCACCTACGATAGTAGAGGGGCATTATGTTTTCTGGTCTGTGCATCCATTCGTCCGTTTGTCCGTCCGTCCCGCCTCAGGTTAAAGTTTTTAGTCAAGGTTGTTTTTGATGAGTTGAAGTCCAATCGACTTCAAACTTGGTACACATGTTCCCTGTGATATGATCTTTCTAATTTTAATGCCAAATTAGAGATTTTACTCCAATTTCACGGTCCAATGAACATAGAAAATGATAGTGCGAGTGGGGCATTTGTGTACTGAGGACACCTTCTTGTTTCTCTCTCAATTAATAGTTACTTTTCTAGACACATTGCAATAAATCAATATATAGCATGTTGCAGTAAAAAAAAACATTTTTTTTTTTTTTTAGATTTTTATTTTTCATGGCCATGTAAATAAATTTATATACTGGTAATGTGATATTTTCAGGGAACTTGTAAAAACATTTAAATGTATGGAGCATGCAATTGGTAACTGTTCCATGGATATACCTGAAATGGATTACATTAAGGTAGAACTTCCATTCCTTAAATCTATGATTGGAAATCAATGCAGGAAGCACTTCCATGGAGAAAAATTCTGTGCCATGAGAGAAAATAATGTTGTTAAAATGATGAACAACATGATGTGTAGTAAAACAGAAGCAGAGAGATGTTACAATCTGTTCACCACAGCTAAACCCGTGCTGGAACATGATGGCAAAGCTTTATGCAGGTAAGTTTAGATACAGGGCTATTGTTGACAGTTATGTCTGTCAGTCTGTTCATCAAAACTAATCCAATGCTTAAACATAGCTTATATAGTGAAAAAGCTTTTAAGCAAGTAAGTTTAGATACAGAGTTATTTTTGACTGTTATGTCTGTCAGTCTGTTCACCATAACTAAAAAAATGCTAGAAGATAGTCAAAAAGCTATGAGTAGGCTCATTTAGATACAGGTTATTGCTGATAGTTATGTCTTTCTGTCTGTTTACCAAACTAAACCCATGCTGGAACATGATGGAAAAGCTGTATGCTGGTTAGTTCATATACAGAGTTATTGTTGCTGGTTAGGTCTTTCTGTCTGTTCACCATAACTCAAGCTAGAACATAGTCAAAAAGCTTTATGCTGGTTAGTTCATGTACAGAGTTATTGTTGCTGGTTAGGTCTTTCTGTCTGTTCACCATAACTCAAGCTAGAACGTAGTCAAAAAGCTTTATGCTGGTTAGTTCATGTACAGAGTTATTGTTGCTGGTTAGGTCTTTCTGTCTGCTCTCCATAACTCAAGCTAGAACATAGTCAAAAAGCTTTATGATGGTTAGTTCAGGTACAGAGTTATTGTTGCTGGTTAGGTCTGTCTGTCTGTTCACCATAACTAAACACAAGCAAGAACATAGTCAAAAAGCTTTATGCTGTTTAGTTCAGGTACAGAGTTATTGTTGCTGGTTAGGTCTGTCTGTCTGTTAACCATAACTAAACTCAAGCTAGAACATAGTCAAAAAGCTTTATGATGGTTAGTTTAGGTACAGAGTTATTGTTGACAGATATATATCTTTTTGTGTGTTTATTTAGTGTGGTGTTTGTCTCATTTATGCATATTCTTCCCTTTTTTATCCATTTGTAGAAGCAGGTTATTTATTTTGTATTTGTATTTTGTTTCAGAGCTGCTAAGGCAACCACAATGTGTGTAATGGCTAAAACAAATAACTGTACCAATTTAGACAACATCTCTGGAGGCAAAAATGTCAGTCAGATTATGGACGAAATGAGTGCTTACTGTCCAGACATGGAGGACTCTGGCATAGAGGAAATGGAAGACAGAGAAGAAATGAAACGCCCAACAGAAAAAGAATGCCACCTTTTGGAACCCATGGCTCAATGTACCACTGTCATTGCACCATGCTTCAATAATTCTTTCACACCATCATCTTTATGCAGGTTTGTAGATTAAGCTACTTCAAATTAAAATTAGTTTCTTGGTAGGAGCTCTGGCCTACAGATAAGGAAGGATGCATCATTAAGCTTCAAAGCATTTTTGAAGAAAACAAATATTTATGAAATACTTGTTTCAAATCAGTTATTATTATAAACTAAGTATTTTATACTGTAGCAGAAAGCATAATATTAAAGAAAATCTGTAGAAACTATGATGACTCACTATTATTTTTTTATAAATTATTTTTAGTAATGCTGTTGCTATCAAAGCTTGTATGAACCTGGCTATGGTTGGCTGTAATGATGAAATATTGACTGTAGTACGAAAGTCTGTACAAGAAATTGAATTTTTAGAGAGCTTGTCATGTGATATTTTACCAGATCTGCCATCAACCTATAAAGCACCTGGTGTCATGTTACCTGTTGAATGCTTGAACTCAAATATAACAGGTAATTTGAAATGTTCTGATTGGTGGATGAGCTCTAAAGTAGCAGGCATGATTTAATTTTATCTTAAGAGCATACTTTTAATATATCAGTTTTAAAAGTATACTATTAATGTTTCAGTCTTAAGAGAATACTTTAAATGTTTCAGTCTTAAGAGTATATACTTTGAACATTTCAGTGTTAAGAGCATACTTTTAACATTTCAGTCTTAAAAGCATACTTGAAATGTTTCAGTCTTAAGAGCATACTTTTATCATTTCAGTCTTTAGAGCATACTTTGAATATTTCAGTCTTATAGCAAAGCATACTTTTAAAATTTCAGTCTTAAGAACTTTGAATATTGCAGTCTTTAAGAGCATACTTTGAAAGAGTGTACTTTAAATGTTTCAGTCTTATAAGAATACTGTGATAATTTCAGTCTTAAAAGTATACTCGAAATATTTCAGTGTTAAGAGAATACTTTAAAGATCCAGTAATGAAGGATGATAAAAAAGAAGCCTGTGAAATGCTTCCAGTAATGGCTGACTGCTTGGTAGAAGGGGTTGAAGGTTCTATGAAAGCTGTTAGATTTATGGCACACAGACTAGCTAATACTATTAGACAACACACATTCATTAAATGTGCTGCTGAAGGTATGCTACTATTGTTTATATGTTGTCATGGTAATAATAAAGTTTCTTGACACAAACACTGGCCTGAACATAAGACACAAGTTCAGATGTCCTCCTGAAAAATGTGTTAGCTTTATTTTTTAAATGTAGTCTGTTCTAATGTGCAATGGGAAATCTTAATTTGTAAACTATAAAAAAGCTTAGACAAAAACATAAGTGGTATACATCACTACTGTGGATTTTATTATAATTTGTTGGGTACCAATTATTGAGGATTCTTTGATACAAGATTCAATCATGTTCAGTCAATTACAAAATTTTATGTAGTCAATGGCAAAACAAGGAAATCTAATATCAATGAAAATGCAACTTTTCCTCAATCCATGAAAAATTTGTGCTCGTGAAAATAAACAAAATCATACTAGTCTTGAACATAGTAATTTGATGTAATTATTACAATTAATCATTGTGGTAATTTTTTTTGTCATCTAAGTATTTTAAGTCATTGTAATATTAAGATGGAAGTGAAAATCTGATGTAAATGATAAAAAAGGAGCATATTGATTATAATGAGTAGTATTATATAAGAAGATGAAGGGTATCAGGTCAACGGCAATACAATGACTGGGGAAAAAACACCACCAAATCATATCCAGAGATATAAGTATGGACTGTGGACTTTATAAATACATTGATATAGCATGGAGCGCTTATAGGACTAGAAGAACAAGTCTTATTAATTTGTTTTTACCAGAAATTATCAATGATCTCATTTATTTTACAGATAAAATTCTTAACAAAATGGAAATGTTGAATGGTATGTTAATTTTTGCTATAGTAGCTTTTGTATTTGTCTTCTCTATTTGATTTTGTTAATGAATAAAAAGACTGATTGATGTTATTTTCTAATATCCAGCAATGAATATTAAGGGGGCTCCTGGGTATAAATGATTTTTTTTTTCTAATATAGGATTTCGCTATATTTTTTCATAAATGAACTTTATCATATACTTAAAAGAAAAATGAAATAAAAAAATGGGGTCACCTTTCATTTAAGCTAAAATCTGCCTCTGGAAGAAGCATACATTTTTGTTAATGTCCTTTTTTTCTGTTGAACTAATAGAAGAAAAAGAGGAAATAGCGAAATAAAAAAATAACCTAATATAAGAAATCGCTTAAATTTTACAATTATTTAGTTTATGTACAGCTTATTTGAAAACAGCAGTAAAAAATATAGGTCACCGATGAGTTAAAAAAGATATTTCAAATTTAAGGTAAAAAAATGGCATTTTTGCACCAAAGGGAGATAATTTGGAGATTTTTCAAATTTTAAAGTCATCTGGGGCCAAACCAAATCATTTTTTGGGGTTGTTTTTTGTACCATATCATAAAGTAACAACTAATAGTGTAATAAATAAAATTTGTAATGAAAAAATAAAGGTTTAATTTTTTGCTAAAATTTTTGTACCCACGAGCCACCTTAAGTGCTTACAATGAAATAGCCACTAAACAATACAAAGCAGACAAAAACAACAACCTACTAGTCACTATATGGATGTGATATAATATAACGTTAATTGACACATGTATGTACGGAATTATAGTTGCCAACTATCCTTATTTTTTAGGCTCACATCTTTCAAAAGCCTATTTACACTTAAGATAATTAAAGCACATGGTTTGAAGGTAATTCTATTGTGAAAAGAAACAAACTTAGCTAAAAAGTCCATTAAAAACACAAAAAAAGGTTATTTTATCAATATCATAAAAGGCTGTATTACTGTTTTAATATATTATTCAGAAATGTATAAAGGACTCCAAAAATGGTTTTTGCCATTGAATTGTAAATAATTTGTGATATTACGGCTCACCAGGTTAATTCTAATGGTTAATAGCTAGGAGAACCATAAATAAGACCTATGTCATGAACAGCTTGTTATTTATGTAGAGAGTTATTTTTTAACAACAGAATATTTGCTATATTTGTTAACAGATACTGCAACAGGATATTGTAACATAGACTTTGCTGCCACATGTATGCAGGGTGTTAGTGATTATAATTATTTCGGTTTATCTTCACCACTTGCTGACAGAGAAATGATATGCAGGTACACTATATAAATCAGTTACAAATACCCCAAGGGTTCCTTTATATAAATCAGTTACAAATATCCCAAGGGTACCTCTTTCACAATTACTGCCAATACAAAACACTCACTGTAATAAAACATTTACACAAATAGATCTTATTGGTCTTCCTTCTGAATTAATTGCTTAGCTCTTCATAAAATGGCATTTACTGATTTGTGACGTCGAATAAGTTATCAGGTTTTATCATCAAAGTAAAAGTGTAAAAATCAGCTTTGATAATCTTGTTATTTTTTGGTTACATTTAAGTCCAAGTCCACTATTTTCTTTTTACTCTTGATTTGCAGGGATCAAGGCCAGAATTTATTAAAATTGAATCTCTCTTTATATATTAAAGAATAGAATTATCTTAGTGATCTGCAATGGTTAAACCCAAAACTTATTTGACAATTTAATTGGTTTCTTATATTTAGCAATTTATAGATAAAATTAAAAATTGAAATTGGAAATATGTCAAGGAGACAACATTCCAACCAAAGAGCAGAAAACAGTTGAAGGCCAATAATGGGTCATCAATACAGCGAGGAAATCCTGTGTCCAGAGCTGGCCCTAAGCTGGCCCCTAAATAAAATGTGGACTACCTTTCATTCTTAGAAAGATATGCGGATTTTAACAGAATTTGACTTAATTGATAATATGTTTATATTACAGCAATAGATTAACCTCCCTACAGTGTGTCCAGAGTCAAGTTTCGGGCTGCTCTGAAGTAGTGAAAGCCAGATTCTTGCATGAATTAGACTGGGTTGAAGGCATGATGCAAACCATTGGTGTATGTTCTGAAGAGAAACCATTTGTATGTGATCCTAAGGGTGCACTGGATTGCATCAGTCAACTCTCAGCAGGTCATGTGTTGAGCAGTGGGACAGAAATGGAACCAGCTATATGCGCGTAAGTATTATTTGTCTACAAAAAGCAGTGTTGATTTCAGTTGTATGTTGGATAATTGCCTTCATTTAATTAAAACAGATACAATTACTGTAAAAGTAGAAATTCAGACCTGCCAACTATCCCGATTTTCGTGGTATCATCCCGATTTTTACCCTTCAACCCGAATCCCGATATCGGGATCGTAAAATTAGTCAAAATCCCGATTTTCAACAAATATACCCGAAAAAATTATTGTTTACCGATTTTGAAGTTTTTCTGATCAATTTTAAAAAATCAATCATTTTACCTGGGGACATATTATGACAAGTTAATGACCCTACGCTAATCAACAGGTGTCATAATTAGTGTTTGTATGTAATCAGAATTCAGATTACCTAATGGGTCGTAACAGTCCTCAAAATTAATTTGTTTACACAAATTTGGTCAAACAGCCTTTCAATTTTAATCAATTTATCATACAAGCACAATTTGCAACATTTGCCGTAGTTCCACAGCAAAATCATAATTAATTGAAAGATGAGAACTGTAAAGAACTCTCAAAAAAACATTGTTTATCTTGCAATTTGTTTAATTTTTAAAACCAGACATCGTGTGTCTGTTGATTTAAAATCGACGCCATTTTGTATACACTTCTACTGTGTTACTGTATAAGCCTCCGCTGGTAAGAGCACCTCTGAATACAAAGAAAGATAACTCAAATTTTATCCATTTTCTCATTGATACTAATAAGACCATGAGTAAGACTAAATCAAAATCTGTATTCATCCTTCTTACTTTAGGACATGTAGTTTTAGGTGTTTTGAGTCAAGGTTCATAGATGAGAAGGTCTTTGGAGGGGGAAAAAGGGGGGTCTCTACTTTAAATCCTTTATTTTTAATGCCATTTTCTCTATTCCTCAGTTATTTTGTCAATTTTATAATTTAATAGTAAAAGAATCATGCAAATAAAAAAAATCAAGGCCTACAAGCTCATCATAAGTATACCAAAAGAAAAAAGAAGAGAACTTATACTATTTTAGGAGTAAAAAACAATGCTTACAGAAAAGTCACTAAAGTTGTAACCCTTAAAAATCTTGTCGCGCACTAAATCCCCCATGGAGATTTTCAAAAGTTGGCAGGTCTGGAAACTTGTTGGAGGTTTTAATTTTGTTTATTTTGTGGAAAGAATTAATACACGAAATTAAAAAACCCAAGAAAATATAACCTTCATAAAACATCACTTCCATATACTGGAAACCACAAAATTAAATCTCCATGAAACCATTTATAGAGACAAAACCACGAAATTTTAACAGTATATACCGGTAGCAGATATGATTTAATTCATGTCAATGATGTAGCCGTGTTTATGACTTGATGTTCTTGTTTTTTTCTACAGAGCCATTGCACCAGTAGAGAAATGTGTTGTAGAAAAGGCTTCATCTTGTCCAATGAATATCAGAGCAAGCATTGAACAGTCATTAGTACAAGTTTCCTCAATGGCACGAAGTGTATGTCCTGAAATGAAATCAGATATGGAAGAAGAAGATAAGAAGAAAGGTAATTATCTAGGATAATCTTGTTTTGTGTTGCTTGTTTGCTGTCTTTAAGTTTACACTGCATCTCCAGTTACAACTTCTTGTTTTGCTGATTGTCATGAAGATATGAACCTTGAAGCAAATTCACAATATTACAACAGAAGTATTTGAAGACTTAGTCTTGATATACATCAAAACAAACAAAAATATTGTTGACTTATTTTCTTGTGGTTTCATTGTTAACTTATTTTCTCATGTTTTCATTGTTAATAAGAATTGTTCAGTAGTATCACAGTTTCATAAAATCTTGCATTGCAATATTTCAATGAATTATTTATCTCTACGTAAAAACCCTTGTTCTACATTTTTGTCCTAGAGTATTGAAAAGTTGCGTGGGTGAAGAAGTTAAGAATAAGGCAATTGTTTGCATTCATAAAGTGAGTGACAATTTTCTCTCTTATAGGTGAATGTAATATGGAGAAGGCTGGTTGGTGTACTTCACAGCTTCTCAACAGAACATCAATGATGTTGGAAGGCAAAGGGAACAAAAAAAGAATATGTGGGTAAGTTTGTTATGTAAAAAGTCAAGGTTGTTAGAAGGTCAAGGGAGCAAAAAAAGAATATTTGGGTAAGTTTGTTCTGTAGAAAGTCAAGGTTGTTAGAAGGTCAAGGAAACAAAAAAAAAAAACCAATTTGTGGGTAAGTTTGTTATATAGAAAATCAAGGTTGTTAGAAGGTCAAGGGAACAAAAAAAATATGTGGGTAAGTTTGTTATGTAGAAAACCAAAGTTGTTAGAAGGTCAAGGGAACAAAACAAAAAAAAGAATTTGTGGGTAAGTTTAATATGTAGAAAATCAAGGTTTTTAGAAGTTCAAGGGAACAAAAAAGAATATGTTGGTAAGTGTGTTCTGTAGACAACCGTTAATTGTCCTGTAGAAAGTAAAGTCTGGAAGATGTATATGTATTGTTCTGGTTTAAAATGTGAATTTATGCTTTTGATATTACTGCAAATGCCCCTCCTTGATTTTCATAATTTTATAATTTTTTTATGCCTAAAAATGGCAGGTATTTTATGTACGTGATGTTTTTGTAGATTAAAACTTGAGAAGTGTACTATTGATATTTACCCCTATTAAATATCCTGGAAGTTTTAACAATCAAAATAGGATTGAGCGAAGAGTATTTATATAAATTGATAGTGCTGAATTTTATTCTTTCTTTATATTTTAAAAATGTATAATAGATCATATATGTAGAGAATACACAAGATTTAAAGAGAAAAAAATATTTAAATTTTCACATAATAAAGATTTTTTTCTATTTACAGTGAAATGTCAGAATTATTGGAATGTGCAGATATGATGTCTATGAACTGTCCAGGAGACCAAGGAAAAAAGATAGATGCTAATAGGCCTCTGCTTAAATTACTTGTAGAAGGTGCTTGTTCTCCAGGTAAAACTTTTTATTTAGAAACAGAATATGTTATCATGATTCATGGATGTGTTTGGCCAGCTCTTTATCTTATATTTTTATTTACATTAATCTAGGACATTCTGATCTCTTCAAGGACAGTTTCTCTCAAAAAAATTAACTATAGAAGCAAATGAAAAAATTCTGCCAGAGTACCATTCCTAGACAAACCAGTGGAAGTTTTGTGCATTTTTTTCAACACAGTTTATAAACTTCGCTGCAGCTGCAAATGAATATTATCTTTTATATCTTTTTCTGGGAAATTAAATCTTTAACAGAGATAGAGGTAGAGTTAATAATCTTTATTCATATTGCTTACATAGAATCTCATGTAAACTAATTAATATGTAATCAGATAAGAACAATCTCTACAGAAAAATCATTCTATTAAACCATTTTTTGTGAGGACATTCATTTATGAATTAAAAACTTAAAAATTATTTTTGCTATTTTTCAGATATGGAAGAAAACAGTAAAGGTAATGTCATTATAAAATCTTTCTTTGTGCATAATTTTTATAGAGTCAACGTTGCAGATTATGATATTTCAAGTTTACTTTGAATTATTTTACAAAAAGCATTTTCTTTTTACCAAGATTGGGATATAAGGTAATTTAATAGTCATAGGGTTTTACTAGTGTTTAAAAGGGGTAGTGTTCTTAAGAAAGACCACATCAACAGATATGTTTAGATGTATAGCTTTATAGCATGATTGCAAGTTCTTGTTATATCCAATATCTCTGGTTAGCTATGGTTTCATATAATGTTTGACACTGTATTTTATCTCTTTAGAAATGGAGACTTGTAGCATGATGGCAGGTGCTTGCTTGACACAATATCTGTATCTAGCTATGGGATCATATACTGGAATGTGCAGGTAAATAGAATGTTTATTTTTGGTCTAGTATTTTATATATTCAAAAGAGATTTCCCTGTCATCTGAACACTTTTGTCAATACATTTTATATACAAAGAATATTGACTGTCTGGTTTGACATTGAAGGATTTTTGAATGTTTAAAAATCATTTTGAAATATTTAAAAATCATTTTGAAATATTAAAAAATCATTTTGAAATATTAAAGATAATTTGAAATATAAGTGTAAAGAAATTGAAAATATGGTTTAAACATATTTAATGCATAAATAATGATAAAAAGTTTGAGTAAAATGTTTTATATTTTATGCTTTTTTTCTCTCAGGATTCAAAGATTTTGATATTTTTTTTCAGCCAAGCAATACCATCTCTAGCATGTTTGAGAACAGCTACAGAAATATGTCCTTCACCTTATAAATATGTTGTTGCCAAAGCAACAAAGCACCTAGCAACTGTCTCCATGGAGATGTGTGGATCAAGGGGATGTAATTCAGATATGGCATGGCACTGTATTGAGGATGCAGACAAGTACATCAAAGCTGCCGGTTCTAAAATGTTGGAATCTCCTATGACTTGTGGGTAAGTAAAAGAGTCTTCTTAGCTAAATGTTCAATGACCTAAAATGCAATCCTTCAATCAAATTTACCAATAGCAATGACAAAAAGAAATATAAATCAAAAAGGAAAAAAAACCTTTAAGATGGAACACAGCAATTAATGCCTTTTCATGGATAATTTATTTAATGAGTTATAATTATGGTCAAATAGTTTAAATGAATTTGATTAGGTAAACATTACATCATATTCAAATAATGTTAGTTTGGAATTGGTATAATTTCTCAAAAAATTTCATTACAGAGCTGTAATGGGATCTCTGATGTGTGCAGTGAACCATACTGTCCATTGTGAGAAGGGAGACAACCCTTTCCTTGAAATGAGTATCTGGAGTTTAAAGGTTATGATGGACATGTGTCCCAAAAGTAAATACAATGAAGCTATTAGTGCTGGACAAAACACTACAGCTGTTGAGGCTATATTACCTATACAAATTCTTCTTGGACTACCCCAAATCAATAAGGAAACCCTTTGTCCGTAAGTATGATTTAAAACTAAAGCAGCCTGGTCTCATTGGTGTCCGGTAGTATTAATAATGCAT